>JBBPDB010000019.1:4976338-4995851 GCA_037974465.1 Brachypetersius altus
TTTAATCTAGATTAATCTCAAGATTACAATGAGATTAATCTAGATTTAAAAAATGAATCTATGCCCACCTCTAATTTTAATGTAGTATGTAATGATTTCTCTAACGTTCTCTTCTTTCTCAGTACTCTCTGGTTTGTTTTGTAAGACTCACTACTAATCGCCTCTACTCCAAAACACTAATAGCTTCTCCTCTGTACACCCACACGCATCCAGCATTTTAGACTCAGATGTAATCTGGATGACACACTTGATAACCCCTCTATCCAAAATACTGCATGTCACCGTTTCAACCCCGGATAGAAAAATTCAGAGGAAAAAAATTCAGAGAAGGATCTGCTAAGCTTCTGACTGAAAGCCATCCATGCCGTGCATTAAGATTACAGATACCAATATATCAATGACCGCTATCCTTGGCTTTCATATCTCCCTGTGCCTTGACCTGAAAACTCACGTTGCCTTGTTTGGCACCATGTCTCAGCGAGAAAGGGCTCTTCAATCACCTAGCTCCTTTCCACCGCGTCATGAGGAGGCAGAGGCTATTGTGCTTCTGAGTCCATGATTCTGGCTTATTGTTGGAAGATATCAGAGGCACTCAGAAGCACTTGGCCTGGCAATCCTTAAAAAAGGCATACAGGGGAGCGAGGGAAAAGGGGAGGAGGAGGATTAGGCAATTGCATCTCCGGATGAAGAGCAATACCATTCTTCCTCTGGACAAACTGCCATAGCGCTGAGCAGTTATGTGTCGTGCCCAGGGCACTGCGGATAAACATAAAGAATGCCATAGCGAGTGTGCAGCCAATTGTGCATTCAGATGTTCTAAAACTACTTTTAAAGCATTAACACGAATTAAATACAAAAATAAAACATTCAGCCTAAGCTGCGACCCTTGGAAAGCTTACCAACAGTTCCTGTACGCGAGAGACAAGCAGGTGACCCGATTCCAGTATCGTCAACTCCAACTTGCCCGTGGTTTCATTGGACTCAAAAACCTTTAAGAAAAGCAAAATGTAAAAGTGCATTTACACTGACTAAGGTTGTGATATTGTTATTAACCATGCTGTTTAATCATGCTGTTAATAAAGCAAGTAATCAGATTGAATTCTGAAGTAAAGGAACCTCTATTATAACACAGTTAATAGTAACAGTAACATAAAACCAGGAACAGTGCACTAACAGAACAGTAACTTATATTTCAGTATGTGTAACTCAGTTTATAACTAATATATAATTTATTATTTGAAGTGAACTATATAAATATTCTGAGACCGGGTGTTACAGTATTGTGCAAAAGTCTTGAGGCACACCTCATTTCTTAATATTTTGCTTTGAATCCCCAAAAAAATACCACTTCATGCCCATCAAACTGGGTGTTAGCTCAGTGTGTAGGATACTTGCCTCTGGACCCAGAGGCCATGGGATCGAATCCTACATTCAGCACCACCACTGGGTCCCTGAGCAAGACCCTTAACCCTGAGTTGCTCCAGGGAGACTGTCCCCTGTAGTTAGGGAATGGAAGTCCCTTTGGATAAAAGCGTCTGATAAATGCTGTGAATGTTATCTTTAGCACAGTGAGTGGATTCAAACAAATGTGAACAAATGTTCTACTATGGCTGCAAAGTGACACAAGGAGCCTAGATAAAGGTGTTCCAACCACTCAGAATTTAGTACCACTAGTATACTGATCACCGTCTGATCATCTGGAATCATCTAGACCTGTTTCTTCACTGATTCAGGGCTTAAGTTAGATGAGCTTTACTAGGCTTGAATGATTTATACATATTTCACTTTCCTCTGAAACTGGTCAGGTTCAGGGACTGGACTGAAAACTGGAACCGTTGAAAGTCCTTCAGGAAGCCTGGAGAACTGTTCCTCAAGACTGCATTAAAAATACAAGAAAGTGTGAAGCTTTGGAAGCAAAATATGAAGTAAGCCTTTTGCACAATACTATAAATATACAATGCCTTATTTTTTTCTCATTTTCTTTCTTATTTGCGAAAGTGTATAATAGATAAACAGATTTGATTTTACTCCGCATAAAAGAGATAGAAACCAGTTTTAATCTGGTTCTATAGAGAGGTTCAAGTTGCCTTAAATGAAACTCTATCCAGCAGGACATTTTGAAATAATGGCATAAACACCACAAAGTATTAAAACTGGAAACTGCTATTAAACTGGGGAAAAAAATATTTTCTACTTTGTTAAAAAAGGAAAATCTGCTCCTTATAGGTTGCCATTTCTATTAAGATCTGGGCGGTGTTATCATCCAGCTGCACTGGAATCGACCCTTCGCTGTTGGGCGCTGAGCGTGTACTGGTTTGCCAAACTCATCTGCCATTCAGCCTTTTCAGCTTAAGCCAGAGTAGGACATTACCCAAGACACCAACACTATCCACTCTCAGTCCCGCTGAAACTGGCACTTGCACATCAGTGTTTATCCAAGTCGGTTTTTGTAGGCTGCACATTTTGTGAATCGAAGGAGAAACTCACTGTTAAACCTGAACTAACTCATATGTGAATCCACAATCAGCTGTTCAACTTGTCTGGGCTTAACTCTGTTTGTCCAATACTGTTTTCTCCACTCTTTTTTCGTATGTCTCATGGAGCTGTGAAGTTTAATATCACTTTGTTTACTAACTTTTGGTTGAAAAGCCCACCAAAAATCACTGTATTTACTCTTTGTTCAATCTAGAGCTGCCCCAGCTGGGCAAAACAAGATTTTTCTTGTAGTGCAACCGTGATGTCAGAAATTTCAAATGCAGATGAGAATTTGTTTAATAACATATTTAAATAGTTTTCCCCACATTGAGGTCTACAAGTCTATCCTGGATCTTTTAAATTGGAGATTAATGTTATAGTTAGACAGACAATGACAGACAGATAACACATCAATAGACAGGCAGACAGATACATACACAGATATACAAATACACAGATAGACAGACTGACAGATAGATAGATTCACTATATGATTAAAAGTATTGGGACACACCTGTTTTTCATGATTTGGTGCTAGCCCCCTTACTTCCAGTGAAGGGCAATCTTAATGCTTCAGCTAACCAAGACATTTTGAACACTGCCATGCTTCCAACTTTGTGGACACGTTAGGGAAGAACCTTTTCTGTTCCAGCATAACTATATCCCAGTGCTGAGTTCGGTGTGGAAGAACTTGACTGGTCCGCACAGAGCTCTGACCTCAACCCTATCCAACACCTTTGGCATGAACTGGAATGGAGACTGCAAACCAACTTCGTCCAACTTCAGTGCCTGACCTCATAAATGCTCTACAGAATAAATGGGCACCAATTCCCACAGAAACACTCCAAAATCTTGCGTAAAGCCTTCCAAGAAGACTGGAAGCTATTATAGGTGCAAAGGGGGAGCCAACTCACTCGTGTATTTGAATGCAATGTCATTAAAGACATAGTTGGTGTAATGGTGAGGCGTCCCAAAACTTTTGTCTATATAGTGTAGGTAGATAGCAACAAGAGCATTATTCCGAGTTTGGGTAGTTACATAACATTATGTAGGCTAAAACTCGTGAAGTTAGGTCAAATGAGGTGATTTCTTAATTTAGCCAGTCTAAAAACAGTGATTAGTTAGCTTGTTAGCCATACTATTAAGGACCGTTCTCTCTGGAATATGTGTATATTTTTATGTGTATTTTTTCAGAATTTGGTAACCTGGCCAACTAAGAAAACCCCCACATATTCCGTTCCTGTAACTGTATTTTCTTCTTGTGCTTTATCTTCTCGTTTTCACTGTTGTTTACCTTCCAGGAGCTCTTCTCCCCCGTGTCCCTGGCTCTGGGCTGGAAGCGGCCATAGCGCTTTAACCTCCACACACAACCTGTTTCTGCTGCTTTATCGGACATTTTTCTGAATCCTCTCCAGCTGGACTCTTTCTCAGCAGAGAGGGACAGTTTCGAAACTTTAACACCAGACAGAAGGACAACCTGAAAACTTTAACAACACAGAGGGACCGTCTCAAAAGCTTAACACCACCAAATAGGCTCCAATAACCCAATGAGACATCTCTTAACGAGCCCGAACAATAACTACAACAACAACAACAACAACAATATAAACACCAATGAAATAACAATTACAACAGCAAAACAATAAAATTAGCAACGACAACAACGAACGACAATAGCTACGACAACAATAACTATAAGGAAATAACAACAATAAGAATAAAAATGACAACGAACAACAATAACAAAAAAACCCAACAATAAGGATACGGTGACAAAAACAACAATACCAATACAATGACAACAACAAACAACAACAATAACTTCAAAAAAAATAACAATGACAACAAACAAAAACAACAAAAATAACAATAAGAATTACAATGACATAATGACCACAATAATCAACAAGATAAGATAAGATTAAGATAAGATAAAATAAGATTAAGATAAGATAAGATAAGATAAGATAAGATAAGATAAGATAAGATAAACCTTTATTAGTTGTGCATTGTCATGGCAGAATGTGGATTGAATAAAAGTAAGAGCAGCAAAAATGAAAAAAAAAATAGAATCGAATAAAATACTTTCCCAACAGGACAGTATAAAAAGTACACTATACGATCTATAAATACACAATGAGTATGTAAAAAGTGGATAAATATATAGGAACACATACACAAATACCCAGCATTTGTGTATATATTAGTGTGTTTTTTTTTTTGTTTTGTGTTTATTGGATTTATTTAGACTTTATATTTTATATTGCACTAGTTTCTGTGTCAGTCATAATCAGTCTCAAGGATAATGAAGTTTTCTGATTCTGAAGAAAGGGAAAAAGATCTCTCCAGTGATTGGAAACAGGTGGGCGGAGCTTTTTCGGCGCCCTCGCTCCTATGGTAACGCGTTAAATCAGCATCCTCATGAATATTCATGAGGACAGGAGAAGCCTCAGGACCGTGGTGAGCTGATTGCGCTCTGTTGTTTGGATATTGGGAGCCGATGGGCATTTTTAGGGCTGTTTTGTATTTTCAGGGGGGGCTAGGGCATGCCTCGCTCCCCGTGACCTCGGAGCGTCTCCTCGCTGGTCCTGTAGAGCTGGCGAGGTGTCTGTGAGACGCGTTCTCTGACTTTGCATGGTCTTGATGGAGCTGAGCAACACGGTGCCTCACAGCAGGAGCATCAGGAGTGGCTTGGAGAAGAGGAGCCCCGTGGCTGAGCTGTGCGTCAGGACAGGGGCTGTTTAGAGCTGACAGGTAGGCAAATGCTGGAGGTGCTAGTGCTGATGGTGATGGTGATGGTGCTGGTGTTGGTGCATCCAGCGCACCGCTTCTCCAGGGTGTCATGCGTGTCAGTGTGAGGCCAGGGAGGAGTGCTGTCTTTTGGGGTGGTCGTGTGGCCAGTTAACCAAAAACGCAGTGTGTGTCATTGAAACTGACCGTGTGTGAATGCCCTGATGGACAGGTTGCACTCGTCCATGCGCAAAAGGCTCTACAGTCTGCCTCAGCACCTCGGACACAGGGCTTCCATAATGGGGGACGGAGAGGACGGAGACCGGGACGCGCGAAGAAAGAGTCTACGGCTGAAGGCGCTGCCCTCGCCGGGCGCCGCGGAGCCCCGGAGCGCGGACGCGGCAGTGGCCGAGACGGACGTGGGGCGGCCGGCTAAGGCGAGCTCCAACGGGGACTGCCGGAGGTTTCGGGGCAGCCTGTCGTCTCTGGCCGGCCGCCACGTCCACGAGCCGGAGCCTCCGACTGAGGAGAAGCGGCTGATCACAGAAGGAGACGCCAGCAGCCCCAGCGAGGAGAGCAGCCCACCCGGGCCAAGCGGAGGGGCAACAGGGGGCGCAGGCGCGGGTGGCTCCGGGGCTGGAGCTGGAGCTGGAGCTGGATCCGGGCCTGTTGGAGCTGAACAGCAGCAGCAGCAGCCTGCCTTCGTCAAGCTGGACGGCATTGAGCACATCTTAGCAGACGACGAGAGGTTTTACCAAGCTGGCTTCATGCACAGGCAGTTTGGAGCCATGCTTCAGCCGGGGGTCAACAAGTTCTCCCTCAGAATGTTTGGCAGCGAGAAGGCGGTGGAGCGAGAGCAGGAGAGGGTGAAGTCTGCCGGCTTCTGGATCATCCACCCCTACAGTGACTTCAGGTAATCACACACTCCAGCTACAGTGACTTCAGCAATAATTACAGGTCCCATCAGTCAAGAGCAGTCATCACATAAGCACCTATATGTAACTAAGGTTCCAAGGGTTAGACACACAGACGCAGACACACAAACACACACGTTTGAGAGGTCCCTTCAGTCAACATCATTTATCACCTAAACACCTATATATGTAACGAGGGTACCTAGGGTTATACTCACACACACACACACACACACACACACACACACACGCACACACTCACACATACATGCACATATTCTGGATATAAATGTATAAAATAATATATAAATAAAACCTGCCATATTCATGTGAGTTACAGGAGATGACAGTGACAGAATAAACAATAAGAAACAATCAGTGAACCTGTTTTTGCTGGATAAATCTACTTATTTAGAACAATTTAGAAAGTTACAGATTATTATTATTATTGTTGTTGTTATTATTTTTATTATCATTGAATGCCACAGTGACAAACAAGGCCCCCAACTGTGCCCAAGTCATTCATATTTTTCTTTTCCTCAAAATGGTGCTTTCCCATAGAAAGGTGCACACACACGCATGACGCCTGTGAGGATGACAGTAAACCCATTTGTGCTGAAAGTCATGAGATGTTATCTGTCACTGATACTGATGCAGAAACCGTGAATTTGTATTTGAAATGCAGACACTTAGGAGGGGTAGGTGCTGCATGGGCCCATTGCTGAAGAATAAATATCCATTACATTTCCAGCAAATCTCAAATGCGCTGTCAGAAGTTTAAAAAATGTTTGTGTTCCTTCTATTCTGACTGCTCTTTAGAATCTGATTTTTTCTGGTAAAAAAAAAAACAAAAAAGCTTTCATAGACAACCGAGGTGCGTTTGCAGCTTGATTTTTGCATGCAATCCACTCACCCTAACTCCTTCTTAATGAAGTTGTGTCCTTGAGGATGACATTGACTCCATACATTTGGCGTATAGTGCCCAGATGCTCGGCTTTAGACGTCCAGCAGCGCTGGCTCATATGTGCGTATGCTCGGGGCTACATGTTTGATAGCGTGAGTGGCGGGGGAATTTGGGTCGGTTCCAGTGCTGCTGGAGAAAATCATTGCCCTAGAAATATCCTTTTGACAGTCTCTGGGCATAATGTGATTGCTTTAACAGAACTGATATTACAGAGAATGGGACATTTGTTTCATGAGCAAATTTATGAGCAAATTATTGCCTCTCTGCTCTTAATGCAAAATTGATTGAAAGTGTTTTGTATAAAAATGATGTTATCTTGGATTTTCATTTTCACTTGATTTATCTATTTTTACCAGAGGAGGCATAAGCCACAAGCATAACTTGTGTTCTGATTGAGAATAACTTTGAGGACTTTGATAGACAACCGGCCTTGCTTGCTTACCAGTAAATCACAATTGGATATAAAATGTGGCATTTTTTAAATATATTTCATGTCTTTACATGAACACTCTCTATCCAGCACATTACTGCTGAAGCAGTGATCACAGTATCAGTACCTTCCTCGCTCTTACACAGTATCCAGGATTAATTATGTCTTAGTCTTCTTCTACACATACCTCCGAAATTACCATCTCTTAGACCAAGGTCAAACACTGGGAGACACAAAGCAGGAGGGAAGGACACTGTAGCATCCTCAAGGAAGTAGCCACAGCATCAGGACTGAAGAATGAGACGGTGAACAATCGCTTCATCTCCACATGCTTTATGCAGCTTGTATTTGTTGTGCCTGTGTGTTGTACCTTATCTGTGTCAGGGCAACTGCACCGACTCCTCTGCCTTGCAACCTCAGGTCCATCCCCTGTCATGTATGGCCACGTGATTTGCAGACTTGCCTGTCGAGCTGAGCTTTAAAGCAGACCTCCGTCTCTCAGTTGCATGTTTTGGTGCGACGGATGCGTAATTAGTATGCATGTGCATCAAAAGTGGCTCAGCTCTTCTGCTCGTTGGCTCAGTGATTAAGAGAGCTGCAATTAAAATCTTCCCTCTCGCCCTGTCCGCATGTGGCGAATTATCTGTATCACTGTAATTTAGTCATTTGCTTGATGCCTTTACCCTTTGCACAGGTCATGGCGCTGCAGACTGTGCGCTCAGCGTAGCTTCTGCTCACCCACAATACTGCTCTAATGAGCTGAACTGCACTCCAGCTCTCCCGGTTGATGGCACAGCACGAGTCGGACACACCACCACTTCATATGAGGCGGTAATAGGAGTAATTGAAATGTCAAAACAGTGCAAGCGCGCTCTCCGCTTCAGCTTCGTGAAACGTTTCATTGAGGTCATTAAACCTCCTGTTCCTCACTCTTGTAACTATGTACCTTACATAGTAGTCTTATAGTACTTATAACTTATAGTACTGAATGATTTACAGCATTTACCTGCTAATAGGTCTTAAAGGAATACTCTGTTGTTTTCCAACATAATCTTTATCTGTCACACCTATAGAGTACGGTTGTAAAAAAGAAGCTGTTAAGAAATTACAATATATAACATTACAAAAAGGTAACGTTTCGGTGGTTTTAGATAATTACCTTTTTATGTGGAAATCTATGGCGATTGCCATACTCTCATCTAGAACAACTTATGGGTTAATCATCTTATCGAGATTGTAGTATTAGGTGTCTAAATCATCTTATAGAGGTCACTAATGTAGCATTAGGTGTCTTGCTTCAGGACAAGTGGAAAATTTAAATAATGTTTACTGCTCGAGTGTCTGCTACTTATCAGACTGCAAATTATTTAGTACATATATGTGGAGATGTAGTGTGTTTGGTAGAAATGACAATACTCCAAAAGGGCAGATTGTAGCTTGTATTGCATAGTGGATAACACCACTTCCCTCCAGCCAGCAGACAAGCGTATCATCCCTGCACAAGACTTCTTATGCTTTATTAGTTACCTCTGTATTTTGATTAGATTTTAAGTTGTTGTCTGCCATTCATTTTGATTGACTTTTATGAACTTTGAATCAATCTCCCTTACCCTTGAATTGGTTATGAATGTGACAAAGGGTGCATGCTAGGGGTGGGCAGATCAGTACTGAAATATCGATAATTCTGATAATGTGTCTCTGTCTCTACATCAGACCAGTGGGAGCTACACATGGAGGTGACTGGAGGGGTCCAGCAGTATTGTCTCATGTCAAGTATTGTATAATCTGAAGTGGGGGGAGCGTCTTCATAGGGAAAAGAAGGATTATAAATGGCGTTTTTTTTTTTTTGTGAAAAGCTCTAGTTGATGGCCAACACACACATCCATCCTGCACCTGCTTGAACTCCTCACCCTACACTGTAAGCATAAAGGTGTGTGGAGCCATATTTAAGAGGTTTTTTTTGTCACAAGATATACCATTTGTAAAAGACCCTTGATTTTTGCTTGAGTAAAATACATTTTTTATTTAATATAATGTTTAGAAACCAACCAAAACAAACCAAAAAACAACATTTCTGAAGTGCAAAGAACCTTATTATATGAACAGAGTGCTTTTATGTTAAATGTGCCATTCTAGAGAAAAATGCAGTATCAGAATTGTTCACAGTGTTTGTAATAGAAAACACCTGAAAGGTCACAGGAAGCTGTAAAACAGAACAGTACTTTTACCACAATTTTATAGGTTCGCTGGCAGTTTTGAATAGTAGATAAAACGGATGTATTTGTGCTGTGGACAGCACAAATATTGTTTCTCTACAATAAACTATTTCCCAGCGATTCTCTCTAAGTGACATTTCAGCCATTCAATAATGGAGAATGTTTGCAGGCCACATCACCATTGCCTTGTCTATAGACCTGCTGAAGAGGCCTTTTTCATGCTGGAGGAGACAGCAGGGGTCTGAGGTCCTAACCAGAAAAAGAAAACCAGAAGGCCTACAAACATGTTTTTGACCAGTGAATGGGCACTGACAAGGGCAATTAGGGCTATAGGCAATTGCAGGTCACACCACAAAAACTACAGCAGACAGACAGAAACTGGCACGTTGGGCCAGAGCCCTTAAAGATCCAACATTGAGTGGGAAGCAGAGGGGAAGGTTAACGATAAGCCATGGAGCACCAGATACACACTTTAGGCACTAAACCTTTAAGAGCCGTAAGAATAATGGTGTGATTGGGAACCCTCCGGACATTTCAGCGCTGTACTGTCTTTAATTCTCCCGCGAAGGCTTCAAAAGAACAGGGGTTCCATGAAAGCTTTTTAGTAAAGGCTCCATTAAGCCTTTTCTCTCTACAGAAAAGTAGGCCTGAGAGTCCAATCAGAAAAAGGCTAACCCTGGTCTTCTCTCTCTGCCAGTCACTTCTGCTCTTACAGCCAGGAGTAACTCTCTGCTTCTTTCTCCTTTCCCACTATCCACATTACTCCCATCCTCCCTATCTCTCTCTCTCTCTCTCTCTCTCACTCGTTCCCTCCGTCACTCACTCTTACTCTCTCAGAGACTGCACTGTTATTTTTTTTACACCAGGCTTTTATTCATCTCGCATAACCAGCCCTGTCTCCCAAAAGGGACTTACCTCTGCATTAAAAAAAGAGAAAAGAAAGGGAAAGAGTGAGAGCAAAAAAGAAAGGAGTCATCTCTCCTCAGGTTTATTTTTCTACCTCATTTTTTCCCCGGCTCCAGCGGAATACATTAAAGCGAAGTAGAACAGATTTAGAATACAGAATGCACATTAGGGTTTTACGTTTTTCTGCCATTAAGACACACACAGTCAGAGGAAGAGAGAGAAGAGAGCCATGATTTTGTATTCGAACCTACAACAAAAAATGTTTTCGGGCATAAAGTGTTCCTTAACGTAGGCTCTTTCATCTGTCCTTGGCATATGGAAATGTCATCTGTGTGTAGGTGAATCTATAAAGATGTTTCTCTTATGGTGAGGGGAATTTGGCAGCTTTGCTTCAGCAAAAAAACAAAGACTAAAGGTCATAACAGTAAGAGCATCTGTGTCGATAAATGCAAGTGGAAGAGAGAATATCTTAAATATAAGATTTTTGCTGCTCGGAAATGTACAGATGCTTCATTTGATAAATACAAGTCTCAGGCCTCGTCAGTACTACAGGAAAAAAAAAACTTTTTTGTCTGAGACTGGCCTCCCGTAACCTCAGGGAGCGTGTCCTTTTAAAAACACTCGCTATAAGTTTGTGTGGATGCAGATGGAAAAATTGTCTAATTGTCCCATAATTTCAGCTCCAATACACCCAAAAGGGATGATAACTTAGTAAGGTTGACTATTTGTTTTGGTTAAGTGTCTAAGCATAATCTGTATTGGAATGATTTGGGGAAAATAGCATAGTTTTATTTTTCTAGACAAAATTACACTTAAATTGTGAATATTGTCCACAAATGAAGGTCCATGTTTTTTGTTTTATTGGCCAACCCATGAAACGTTTCAGCGTTTTGACTTGAAGGCTGAGTGTTGAATGTACTGTGCTAGAATGTATGAGCGTTAGACACCCATCTCCTTGTTTTGCTGTCATGTACACCTCATGTAGGTGGTTGGCTGCTTCTTATTGATCTAAGTCCTCGACAGGCAGTTCTCAAGCTTTGTGTTATTAGATTGAATTTTTCCGCTTAAAAATGATGTAGGTTGTAATTAAAACTGTGACTCCTGTAATTTGAAAATTGAACTCTTAGATTGCTGTTTTGATATAAAATCTATTCATCTTTTGGCTCTGGTTTTCCAGTGATTAGCCCCCCGTCATTCAGTGCGACCCCCACTAATACTAGTGTCTGTTAAGTGACATATAACATAATTGGCCTGTGCTAATGGGGATTTCCAGCACAACACCTCACAGCAACTGAAATATGTTTCATGCAGGGTGTGCAATGGTGGGGTTTGGTTTAAAGTAATGGGTGGGATGTACTTCTTTGAAAATGTGAATTTGGAGGCTACAAATGCTAGATGTGTTATTAGTGTGTGACAGCCTGGTTTCTCTAATACAAATGTTTACATGTTCTCCAGGTGAGAACATGTGTGCTTGTCTTTTTCATCTTTTTGGTGCATATCACAACAAACCACATGTGTGCATGTGTTCAATATAGGGGTTTTTCTCTTTTAAGTGTAGACCACAAAATATTGACATTTACTGTTCATGGAAAAAACTTTTTAATGTAAAAGCATCGATTATATTCCATGTCTTTCCAAAGGAAACTTTGCAGTTAACTGTGTCTGGGCCCAGTCAAGCATGTTTGCATAAATCCATACTGTAGACATCCTGTTTAATTGCCTAATCTTCTGTCTGGCAGTAATTTTCAGGTCCGGTCCTGCACTCTGCAGAGGCTGATGTTATATCTGTCCTAACACCCACAATTCAAATCAACAGCTAATCATCAAGTCCTTCTTGAGCTAAAAAAAAACTGTCTAGCAATCCTAGACAGAATCTGAGAAATACCAGCTCATTCCTTACATGAAGGGGGGAGATCCAGCAAAGACATAACATCATAATACTTAAACACTAGGCCTATTTCAATTATTTCATAACTGCCTCATTGCCTGATGTGATTTAGGTGTGTTTGGTTGAGGTAAATGCATGCCAAGTTCTTACTTGACCTGAACTGACCTAGTGATGTCATTTGATATTTGTTAATAAAACCTTTTGAGGACAGCAGATAGTAATGTTTGTTTTTTGTTTGGCTGAGCACACCGGTCTTATATTTGTTTACATAATTTGTTGTAGCTGACCGGTGTGCTCAGAAGATGAGATGTTTGTGTTTATTGATTGTCTGAGTTGGGGGTTTTGTATTTAGTTTGGTCCACCGTCATACAGAAGTATTTTGTATTTTCTCCATTGACCTTTCGTTTTGAGTACTGTTTATGGCCCTCGAGCTTCCTCAGTTTGCTTTGTTTAAATAAAGAAGTTCAAATGGACATCTGCATTTGCGCCTGCCTTGAGTGCTTGGGAGAAAAGAGGGGGAAATGTGAAAGTTACTTAAACCTCTAGAACAGAGGTCCCCAACCACTGAGCCGTGGACCGGTCTTTGTCCATGAGACATTTGGTACCAGGCTGTACAGAAAGACAGAATAAATATATTTTATTGATTATCAGTCTGAAAAAAAACCTTGTCATGGTCACATGATACGGTACGCTTGTCTTGGTCATGTGAAAAATTTAGCCCACAACACATACCGGTCTGCAAAAATATTGTTCAATTGTCAGCTGATATGGCTTTTAATTGTCAGCTAAAATTTTCTTGATTGTCAAAGGCACGTTGAAGACATTTTAATAATAAACTGTAAGTATCATGGTATTTTCTAAACAGAAGTAAGTGCAGTACTTTGAAATTCCAAAAACAGAATTGAACAATTGATAAAAATTGATAAAAATGAATCGGTGAAGTGAAAATTTTTTTTAAAAAACCTTAAATCAACTTTTAGTTACATTGCAGTTGATATGCTTACTATATACAGGATGTTCTTTATAGGTTCACTATAATAATAAGTATAATAGAATTAGAATTAGGACAATGTAGATGATGTTCATAAAACTCTCACAGCAGCACTGATGTAATTTATCATAACAAAATCATTTAGTGTCATCAGGAAACCCATCCCCTATGCTGATTAACGTCTGAATCTCTTTAGATCTCCCTCGTACTGGTCTTCAAACAACTACTGAAGGCTATTGTTTGATGCAGATGTACTGTACACACGCACACGCACACACACACACTTGACTTGTAGATCAAATGACAGTGTGTGATCCTCTCACCAGGTTTTGATTACACTTGATTGTTGGGTACATTACTCTATTGATTTGTTTGGGCCAGGCAGAGCCTGACTCGTGCCGATTGCTGATGCGTTTGAAAGTGAGATGAGGAAACAAAGAAGAGTAAAATCTTCTCATTTCTCTGGTCTCAGTCCACCTGCTTCCCTGATCACATTTCGACATTCTGAGGTCCCAGGCTAAGTCTGTTTTGTGGCCCCTACCTCACCCCACTGATGTATACCTCACCCCACTGATGTATACCTCACCCCACTGATGCAGGTTTTTACCTCTCATCCATTTATTTCATAAACTGCTTTGTTAACTATAAATGAAAATGTGTCAAATAAAACAGTTCCTTTTATAACATGAGTTTATAACAAGTATTTGTGACAGTGCATGTCTGACTGGTTCTGAGGCATTCGTGAACTGATTCATCCTATTTGCTGTTACTTAATAGCTTGTTAAATATCTAACAGTGATCCACATTATAATTATACTAGGTGGCTTTCTTTTAGGTCAGTAGTAATACATGTAGTAGTAGAATTATGAGTTTCTGGATAGAAAATCGCAGTTTGTGCCCAAACTTTTGACTGACAGTGTACATATTTGACGAGCTGTCAAGCTCATTTTCACAAATGAAATCTTTGCTCATATGTCTGTTTAGAATCATCCAGCAATAATGTTGTGAAAAGTGAACATTTGTTGAAGTTGGGCAGTAATGTCTGAGTTTGTATGCATATCATAAAGGGAGCCCTAAGCTAAAGTGCAGCTAATGCAGCATGAGAGTTCGGGTCTAACAATAACTGCATTATGCGCTTTTGGCAATGCTCTGGGGAGAATGAGAATTCTGTGTGAACAACCAGCACAATAAAGTTTCATGTTCATGTACATTCAAATTACGTGAGAATATTGAAACTTGCATTGAAATAAACTGTAGTATCGAGTGTATCGTTACACCTCCATCTCCCTCTCTCTCTTTCTCTCTCTCTCTCTCCACCCCCCTCTCTCTCCCTCTATCTCTCACTCTGTCCCCTGTCTCTCTCTCTCCTTGCCTCACCCTTTTTTTTTATTGTAATTTAGCAAAGGTAAAGCGCAGGATTACAGACGGCCGAGGATGGCCCTGAAAGTGGGGTAATAATAATAATAAAAAAAAGGCTGTCGTGTCCATCCACCAATATTAGGAGCACACATCAGAGGAGATTATTACAACACAATTTATTTAATGGAGGAGGGATGGGGAGGCGATGGAGGGATGGGGAGAGAGAGCGCAGGGGTGGAGGGATGGGGCTGCAGAGTGATTGAAATAATGCCGGCTGGATGACCTAGGCACACTTATGTGGACGGGAGAAAGCAGGACACATGTGAGCACTGTCTGTTCAGGAAATGGGTGTGTGTGTGTGTATGTGTGTGTGTGTGTCCTTTCTGGTGTGTGTGTGGGAGGGAGGAAGCATTTGTGAGCTTTTTTCAGGTATTTCATTAGATGTACAGGTGTTGTGTCAGAAAATGTGTGACAGGAATCTGTTGGTCGGGGGCGTATAGGGAGTGTGTGGCGTCACACTGCAGCTCGTGGTTAATCCGTCTGTGGGATCACACTGATTGATATGACATTTGAATTTTCATAATGGGAAAAGTCTGCTTCAGCCACTCAGCTTTCTCTGGCATGAGTGTGTGTTTGTTTCTGTCTGAAGTGTGTTTTCCATGAAAGGCAAACACCGCATTGTCCGCCCTTCTCTGTTTTCTCTTCTCACTGTCCTCGACAATATCAATTTATAATCTGTCTCAGAGGACACGCAGCCATGTTCACTCGCCATTTGCAACTCCCCCTATTTCTTTTTTCTTTTAACACATTTCAGTACAGCCTGGATGTGCTTGTTTTCAGGCGTTTTCAGGAGAAACAGTTTTTGAATGTAAAGCAAATCGAGATAAATCAGAAACCTTTTGAATAAGATAAAGTAGTTTATCCATATTTCACTTTTTCATTTCTGAGATCAAGGATATCAGGATGTTGCGATTACTTGATTTGAAAAAGGAATTGGTTACATTTGTTGTTCTCAATTGATCAACTTGGAATGTTGAAGGGATCTGCAGACCTTTGTAAAGCTATGCTCAGCAGCATGAACATGCTTCATAAATGAACTTATTTAGCCATTTATTTTGTGTAAATGTCGCTTCTCTCTAAACACCTGATGCATAAGGTCCAGTCCCATTTTTTCTGTTTACCTATGCCTATTGTTTCTAAGTGCCCCCTTGTTTTAAAGGCTCCTGGTTGGAATCGTCCCGTACGCAGTAAGAAAACTCTTCCAAGAACTCGATACATCAACAGTAGGCATTGATAGCATTTACATAAACAGACACTTCAAATTCTTACCAATATGCCGTCCTCAGCTGTGGTGACCTCTCTTCCACGGGCTATTGATTTTAGAGGAGTGGTAAAGTTCAGCAACCTCACAGCTGGAAGTCAAAAAAGGGGAATGTGAAATTAAAATATGTTGAATTTCTGGACTGTCATGCACAAATATAATGTATTATCCAGCTGTCAAGACACCAATATAGCTTACTAATGATTTTTATGTTTGTTATGAAGAAAGGTACCATGATTCCATCCTTCATTCATGCATTCATGCATTCATGCATTCATGTGGATGTTAATTTGATATGAACCACTTAACAAAATGTTGTTACAGATCCACTTCACCCCTTCACAGCAACAGTATTCCCTAATGCCCTAATGTTCAGGAATGGTTTGAAGAACATGACGAAAAGTCATCTTGGAATCCAGATTCCCTAGATCTCAGTCTGATCGAGGATCAGCAGGATGTGCATCAGAGCACAACACACAGTATTAGACAGGCAAATCTGCCTCTGGGTCAGACTTGTACACTAGTGGTGAATGTCAGTTTCATTTATCATAAGAACAGAAAAAAGAAGTGAGCAAACTATCCTGTTTCTCATTCATGCTGAGACTGACAGGGTTCCTGCTTTCAGACTTGTGTCAGGTTGTCAGATTGACATTTAGCTGACCCTTCAGCAGGCCAGCATGGGGGAATCTTCAGCAGAGATATCACTCCGGGTCATTTGGATGTGATCAGGAATGGGAGATTTATTTTTGTCACTTCCAGATGAAACTTGTATGTGCTGAAAGAAAAAAGACAACAAATCCATTTTAGAGAGTGAACAGCATTCAAACACATAAGTTCAACATAGATGAGGCTGATTGACTTGATGTTTCCAGTGTAGACATCTTTTAGGATTGTGGGCCACATAAGCACACTTGTGCAATATATGTGGCATCAAATTCCATTGGAATTATAGGAAAATCGAAGCATCTGATACCAGTGTGATTCAAGGATCACCATGTCTCGTGTGTGTGTGTGTGTGTGTGTGTGTATATGTTTGTGTGTGTGGGGGGGTGTTTGCCCATATGCGTGTGTTTGTATGACTCATACTTGAAGAGACATATGGGGTCAGAAGGCAGCCGGATTACACACAAACACTTACACAGTGCTTGTGTGGGGTATGCACATACACACTTTCCCTGCCGCTTCCACCAAACACACACACACACACACACACAGCACAGCCTACATACGCACAGACACTCACAAACGGATGCACACACACACACACACAAATCTCTCCAGGGGAGTCCCCGCGTTTGTAGGCCGTCTGCGGAGACAGAAGGATGCCTTCTCTCATTCACTTATTTGTCATTCAGGTAAATTCTGCATTTCCGCATTTCATTTTTGCTTTGCTGAAAATAGCCCCCTTCCTCGCGGCAGTCAAGAACCCGGCAAACTCGGCTCGCATCAGAATGAATGGCGCTATTTAACGCACGCTCTCAAGAAATGATTGATATAACAAATAGAAGGGATAAATCCCTCCTATTTGGTTTAACTGTCCCGCTAAGCCTGTGCTTTTTGCCTTCTCACGCAGCCCCAGCGAAAACCAAACGAATGCAGGCGGCACAACGTCCTACATTTCCTTTCATGGTTTATTTCGTGCCGAAAATGACTTCTGAGTAAAGGGGTTTTCTATAAACTGCTTGCTCTTAAGCGGCATTAATTTGGGCAGTATTATTTATTTATTTATTTATTTAGTTGATAGTGTGGGGGGGTGTGGGTGGTCTCAAATATGCTCACTAACAATTCCCTTGAGCTAATGCCACTGAGCGAGCGAAAGAGACAGGGATGAATTCCGTCTCTCTCCATCATCCTCTTTCTTCTTTTCGCTCTCTTTGTTTTCTCACCCCCCAACCCACCCCCTCCCAGCCGCTCTCCTTTCACATTTGTATCACACATTGCATTTTTCTATCTCTTTCTGGCTGCCTCTTGGTCCCTCTTTGCCTTTTTCTCACCCTCCCCCACCCCTGCTCCCTCTCTCTCCCTTTCTCTTTCTCTCCCCCTCCCTGCCCTTGTACCTTTCTCTTTCTCTGCCCCCTCCTCGCTTTCTCTCCATCCCTATCACTCATTACCCCATATCTCACTTTCTTTCTCTTGTCTCTCATATCCCATCCTCCATCTTTCTCATGCACCCCCCACCCCCCTCTGATTCTGTATGACTGAGAGGGATAGAGAGGCTTTCACATTGCTCCCTCCATTTGCTGATTACATCACCTGCTCATGGAAGATAATGGTTGGGGACTGAGGCAGGCAGGAGGTGACAGTGTGCATGTGTGAGTATGTGTGTGTGTGTGTGTGTGTGTGTGTTTGGGTGGGTGGGAGGGGTAGGGCGTTAGATTAGCTACTCCTGCGGTCAAGGTACACAGCTTCATACACAGACGTTTGTTTTTATGTGTCTTGTCAGGACATAGAGTCCTAAAAATGTCCCATATATTAAACTAAATATGTTTAAAAAAACCCATGTAATAATAGATTCCATATGAAAGTACCAACATGCAACAATAATATGTTCCTTTTGTCTGATATGCAATCAGTATGACCAAAATTAGAAGCCTAGAAGTTAGAAGGAAACATATTTTAGTGATTAAGAGTGGCTTAATATTCTGGGATGTCCCTTTAGTTTGTATTTAACTAGTGAATTTAATCTAATATGTTCTATTGTTGTGCAAAATAGTAAAAATATAAAAGTAGAACTATATGGTGATAGATTTCAGTATTATATTCTTACACTAACTGTGACACACCTGTCAAAAATGCAGAATGTTGTTTCACTCATTCTATAGTTACACACTCTATACACACTCTCTATAGTTACTGGACTTTGAGAAATATTAGAAGCCATTCATAGTGTCGGAATTAGCATAGAAGCTGCAGAACCTCTCAGCTTGTTGTGAGAACCAGGTCCAAAAACTATGGCATCCTCCCTCGCTGTATCAGGTGTGAAATCAAACAGAACAGAGCAAGTGAGCTTGTGCAAGCTAATGGCTAACTGCTATTAACCCTACATGATCAGCTGTTCCTTTCATGCTTACTAGACCTCAATGGCAACATTTTGTTCTTTAAATGTGCAATAATGTACAGTGCTATTCAGCTAAATGGAATAACCTTTGTAAGTTTTGCACTGTTTGTACTTATTGCATTTGCTCATCAGTGCTATTGTTTGTGATTATTTATGGCATACCATTATAATTCATATCTCAGCACACCACCACTGGGTCCCTGAGCAAGACCCTTAACCCCGAGTTGCTCTAGGGAGACTGCCCCCTGTAGGTAGGGAATG
>JBBPDB010000019.1:4995951-5009592 GCA_037974465.1 Brachypetersius altus
CGATCAATTTATTTTAAAGCGTTAAAAGAAAATAAATTAACGCAAATAGTTAACGCGTTATTTTTAACAGCACTAATATAAATATATGTTTTTTTACATTGTAAAAGTTTTTACCAAAGAAGTGCTTGAAAATGGCTTAAAATATTAGTTTCTAAAGTGTCACATGTTTAATGTATTAATTTAGTTTTGCTGCTAAAAGCTGTAAACGCAACTTCAAACCAGCTTCAAAATTATTGCATCTTTTGTTTTGGCTGGATTTTCTTTTTCTTTTTAAGAGTGCACTTATTGCAAACAATGTTCTAAAAAGCATAAAAATGTATAACAAAGTAAGTGGGAGGAAAGCTTTTTAGACAGGTTAAATTAGTCCGCTTGCACCATTTGTTCTCCTGGTTTGAGAGATTTAGCATTGGGGCGGTGTTTTTTGCACTCCGGGCTAGTAAGCATGTTGTTTTTGACTTAAGATGGCATGTTTTACCCCCTAGCGAGCGTTCTCTCAGAAGGCAGATGACACTTTATTGTAGAGAATGTCTCTCTAACTAATGCTTGTTTTACATGGGAGTTAGAGTAGCTGTCTTTGAATAGTTAACAGGTCTGACACTACTGAGCTGCAGCCCACAGTAAGCTGCACTCTCTGGTTGAGCAAAGCACTTCATTGTGCAAATAATGAACAGTTAGTGTCAAAAAAGTAAATGGTTTGTCTCTCAGATTTGTGTGTCACATTCATGCAGACCAACATTAGGTTTGATTCTGAACTGCTCTGTGAGCTTTGTGTATTTATGTGTATATTTTTAGCTTTAAAGATATATATTCCTTTTCAGCTGAGAATAGCTCCTTTAGGGCAGGTGTGCACTGCTAGTCCTGGTGGCCCCAGGTGGTTTGGTGATTTCCCACCTCAGAAACCCCTGGTTTAACTTATTTGTTAATTGTCAAGTTTAGCGAATATGTTTGCACAGGGAACCAAGCTGTGCTGGGCGCTGGCCCGCCAGGACCCCTGTTTTAGAGGGTCTACACATTGTGGAGAAACACTAATACTCCATGATAATAGTCATTTTGCTTGGGATGCTGAACTGGGATTGGTCCAATCTGGATTGGACAGTATTTACTGTTATTTTCTGTTATGTTCTGTTATTTTCTTATTATCTAATTTATAATGTTGCACTTTTATGATGTGCACCATTTGAATGCTTTTCTACATCTTGTTTGCTGTTTGGAAATATTTGAAAGTGAGTGAAGAAGTGTTACTTATCAATGCATATAGTCTGCCAGATGGGAACTTCATGACAAAAATTGATGATGCACACACGGTTTTGATGTGAAACCTAGAGGCTGGGTTATTTAACCTCAGCAAGACAAAGCCTGAATGCGACTTAACTGTCACATTCGCGACTTAAAACGACGATTCTCTTTTTTCCACCTTCCCTCTGTTCTCTCCCTCTCCTCCTCTCTGACACATTTAGTCGATCCATCTATTTTCACCCATCCGAAAGGTTGAGGGGATTTACTTTCTCACCCGACTCGCTCCTCCTCTCTAAATGAAATCTTCTTATAAAAGAATCCGACAGTATGTTCTGCTGAAACAGCACAAGTCTCTCTCATAAATTCAGACGCCTGCATCTGCGAGCTTGTGTTCGTATCTGAATGGACAGAATGGTCGGTGGCCCTGCACCAGCAGCTAGCCTGCGGGCCGTGCTTTGCAAACACTGTGCAGTTATAATGGAGCCTGTCTGAGGACAGGAGGTAAAACCAATAAGAGGTACAGTCCCATTGAGCTCACATCCTTTCTGACCATGGAGATATGGATTACAACTTCATGTTTCAGAAAATTCAGACCATTTTCATCCCTCAAGAAGAGAAAAAAATCAAAAACAGTGTTCTCCTTCTTGATTGTATTTAGTCACTATATTATTGATGTTGGATGATTCTTTAGTGTCGTACTTGAGCTCTGAGGCTGCTAGGGATGTAACAATGCATCAAAATATTGTGATACTACAATGCAAAATTATTACAATGCATAGTGATTTTGATATTTGAAATATCTGCATTGTTTGTGGTGTAAACCAACAACCCAGTATGGCACATTCCTCCCAGCTCAAGTTTCTTTAGTACATTTCACCATAGCCAAACACAGGCATAATTTTTCTTTTTTCTAAATTCATTCTAAATGTTTTGAGAATATTAAACTGTTTTAGTGCTAGTTTTTTGAGCATGTGAGTATACCTGTATAACTGTCTTGAATCGACTATATCTTTACTCTCTTAGTCTCTTAGTACTCTCTTAGTACTCTCTTAAGTAATGTTGATGCAGTGTTTCCTTGATATTTTCAGGCTGGTTTATGCAGGTACGAGAGCTGCAGTGATGCATCAAACACATGCAAAACCACAGCCATGGCATCATTCAGAATTACTTTTAAAAATATGCTGAACGTGTGAATTCAGTAATGAATACCTTTACTTACTTTCATGCAATAGGAAGTTGAGTGCCCCAAACATCCAGGAGGGGGTGCTATTTCAGATTTCATTAATAAAATGTCATGGATTAAACACGATGCCTGAGTTTCACAAGTTTACAGCACCACAAACAAAAGTTTGAGTTAGCACAAACACTTGAGTTAGAATTAGCATTTTGTGACTAAAAGGCTAGAACTGGCTTTTACAGCACAATCCAGTGCAACATATGTTCATGCGCAATCAACGTCTACGTATAGTGCAATATTTTAATTTCTAGTAAAAGAAGTTTCCCTCTCACATTACTGTTACGCTGCTACATTGTCTATTTATTGTTTATTTATTGTAGTGTTCTGTCATCCCTGGAAGTGCTGCTAGCAGCCCCCTATGCAGTAATCAGACCTATAGTGCAATACGCATCACTCCAAAAGGTTTTGCTGTCTATTTATTATCTTTCTGTTTTCCTCTGTTTGTTGTAACCTGCACTCTATTGGATGATGCTATATGTTGAAACTGGCACCGTTGTCCACAGAGAAACGTTGTCTCATCTCACTTTGTACGTGTACTCAGCTGCTGATGACAATAAAGTAACGTTGAACCTTCAACCTCTGCCACACAACTCTATTGTACATGGCTGAGTCAGTGGGATGTGACCTAGTATCTGAATTTATTGCATCTTTACATTGAAAGAATGGTTGAGAATCTTATTTTGGCCAAAAGTATGTGGCCAGTGGGCAAAGAACGAAAAAAACCCACCACTTACATCATGATGCCTGTATCTCATCCTAGCTGGGCAACATGTGCTGTGCCTGGCCAGGTGAACTGCTACAGCTTGTGCCCCTTACCTGTTATATGGTAGGGGAAACACTGTCTCTATGTGCCACCAGTTATCAGCATATTAACTGCTTGTTTGAATCATCACCTACTCTAAATGTGAATTTCTTTTGACACAGCATGAAATACTTTTATCTTCATAAAGGGACAAAAGAAAGTAGTAATAGAATGTTTTTGCACACACACACACACACACACACACATAAACACAGATTCGTGCCAACTGTTCGTTGTCGTCGTCCCCCTGTAGTGGAGTTACACTATGTAAGACAGTGCACTAGAGAAGGCTAATTCATACGGGCACGTTATGCTGTTACTATCTAATATGACATGAGACAGCATCCGCTCTGTCTAGTTTCCTTCCCTCTTTCTTCCTCCCTTTCTCCCCCCAACCCCCACCCCCCCTCTTTCTCTAATGTGACACGAGGCATTATTCACAGGCAGATGGCACATCAGCACTTCTGAAGAGGATTCTTCAAACAAACAACAACCTCGCAAACAAACAGCGAGCCAGCAAACAACCAGCAAGAGCAAGAAAATGCATTATTCAAGAGGGGAACTGCTTTTCATAATTTATATTCATAAATGAGCAGATTTCACTCATTCAGTTGGTCACATGTAAAGTCAAAGTGAGGGGTTGTGTGCACACATGAGACACACACACGCAAACGTGTCTGTGTGTGCATTTCTATATATATGTATATATACAAACATATACAAACACACATACACACACACGCATTGCCCTCATTCAGTCAGGGTAGGGTAGTCTGAAGGGGAGCGCCTCCCTGTCTGTACATCTTTAAATGGCAGACGACCTGTCTGGGTGCCATTCTTCAACCTCCTGTGGTGTTTCTCTCTCTCTCTTTCTCTCTCTCTTTCCTATATGTGCCTCCTGCATTGCTTCACACAGGTGTTTTTGCTGTGATGCCATACACTTTTTTGCAAAATGGGCGTTATATAGTACCAAGAAGGATTTGTAACAGTAGCAGAACCCTTTTTGGTACTAAACAGAACCCATTTGTAAAAGGCTTTTATACACAATAGGTTCTCCATCAAAGAGAAAAACATTGCACAGGATAATTGCCACTACTGGTGGGCTTCTGATGGAAAGAAAAGAAACTTGTAAACACTTCAGCTGAAAGACACACACAGGTTTTTAAACTTGCTGTAAAATCAGGGGCAGTTTGATCCTTATGGTAGTTGGGTGACACACTATCGAAGAGAGAAAAGGAGGGAATTTTTCTGTCACATTCTAACACAGCTTAACGCTAGCTGTGACTGTTCTAGACAGTTTGTCCTGCCTCTGAATATCATCATTCAGTCAGTGTCAGTTGTGCTGTGGAGTACCACCCCTTTTGGGCCTTTTCAGTGTGGTTGAAAATTCCCCAGATCACTCTAGTGTATCAAACAGATATGACCGATTCACATTGGACATTTGAAATTTCGACATTTTAAAGACTTTCTAGAACAAAAACATAGATCTTAATCTATGACTGTCTCTGCAGTGGAATATAGTGTTGATTATATACTTTGCTTCCATGTATTATGCCTTAACAGAGCACTGGGATCAGACTGGAACTCAGTAGTGGTCAGTATTCTGAGCTCAGTAATGAAGGAGTAAATGAAAGGATGGATGAGGGCAGATTTACTCACAGCACACAGTAAAACATTTGTGATTTTTAAGTGTCCTTTTCATATTGCACCCTTCTGTAAAATCAGTGTTGCAATGACCAATATCACAATAACAATTAACATTAACAACATTTTTGTGCAAGCCTAGTCTCTGTGGTCTTTTATCATGTGTTCGTCTTGATCCCTCTTTTCCTTTGTCCGTGACGCTAGCATGTGTTTCTGTGTTGACGGGTTGGCTACAGGGCAAGACTGTGCATGTTTGCGTGTGTGTGTGTGTGTGTGTGTGTGTGTGTGTGTGTGTGTGTGTGTGTGTGAGAATTTGTGTGCATGTGTGTGTCTGTGTGTGTGTGTGAGAGAGAGAGAGGCTTATCGTGTAGCTGGAGGCTCTCAGAAGGTGAAAACATGTCACAGATGTCCTCTCAAGGCTCTCAGGGAAACAAGACTGTGTCTCTGCGCTGCTATCCATCTCTCCGCGGAGCAGCGCAGAAATGTCAGCGAGTCTGTCCAGAGAGGGAAGATGACTCAGATGCAGGGCAGCCTGTGCATTTATGTGTGTCTGTTCTTTATTTTTCACTTTTTTTCCTCTCTTCTTCGCTGCTTTGTAAACCCTGCCTCTTCTACCTGTGACAGTTCCGGCTGAGCAGTACACCATAATTGACACGTCACGATATTCAACAGCTTTAGATTGCTCTCTGTAGACTAATATGTTAGCTCCAAGCTAAAATCACTAGCCACAGTTAAAAGGCTAGTCATGATACAATATAGTAATTTGATACACTTTTTCTCGCTCGTTTGCATTTTTCCTGTAAAGCTCCACCCCTGCCACAAACACAACATTATTGTTTTGGCAACATTATAAAACATTTAATGCAATGTTTGGGCTTCTTAGATTTACATTTTTCCTTTCATTTATCAGAACTGGTATTACAAGGTAGTAGCACACTTGAGGTTGGACTCCCTTTTTCATGAACTCCACAAGTCGGATTCACTGCAAAGTGGTAAAACATGTAAGAGATAAGAATACTATAATTGACCTGCTCAGCTTTCTGCACAAAGCCCTTAGTGGTCAGAAATGCATTTCTTTTTTTTGCACAGCAACTTATTTTTCCCAAAAAATATTTTGACCAAAAATAGTTTATTGAAATATATAAATACACGTATTCATCATACTTATGTGGACTAGAATTACTTAAGATACTTTACACACAGCTTTAAGCATATGGCCCAACTTTGGAACAAATAAACTTCAGAAGGGAGAATAAATACATGTACTTTCTCTACCTTTTAATAACTTTCTGCAGGAATCAAATAGAAAAGGAGCTCACAGTAGCCCAGGCAGACGTGTCTGTCTAGCATCTATTTTGCTCAACTGTAGCTGAAGCTTCAATCTAGTTTGTTAAGCAATAAACAAGGACTCTCACAATTACAACATACTGTACTCTAACTGCAATGCTACTATTCTGAACATATCATGCAGAGCCCCAGACAGACCAGGTCTGGGAAACACTCATCCCCGTGACATCACTTTCCTCTCTCTCTGTATTGCTCTCTCTCTCCTCTCTTCTCCTCCCCTTGCACCCTGAATAGAAAGACCTCCGCGGTTCTTCTGAGTCAAAGGACACTGCCTTTTATAGCAAAAAGTAAAGTGCACATGATACTGAGTGTGAGGTGGAGTAGGACTGTGCGCCTTTGCTATGCTCCTCTCTACTCTGCTATCCACACACACACACACACACACACACACACACACACACACAATATGCTGTATTTATAGAACAGTGTTCCTCCATGTCAGGCTTTCAATGCATAATACAGCGGACGGATTCCTGCATGGTTTGGATGGAGTGACCTCCATTAGGAAGCAGTATCAGAAGTGGAAAGGCCAGAAACGATTAACTGAAGCACACACATACACACACACACACACACACACACACACGTGTTCATGCATACATATAGAGACACACATACAAACAACTCCTCTTGTAAGAAAAAACCCTTAAATCTGAAAACCCCAGTGGCTCAGAGTACAGCACAGAAAAGGGCACATGCATGTCTTTCTCATGCTCCTGCTGTTTTGGGGACTCTAACACACGCAGTCATGTGAGCATGTGTTCATAAATCATTTATAATGTAACATAGTTAAAGACTGACTAAATTATTTTGACCAAACATACTATAACCAATTAAATACATGCACCAGTATAACGTTTCTGGCCTGATAACAAAAGATAAATAAATAAATTAAAATGACCACAGTAACCTTATCTAACTCCTTATATAACTCCTTTTGTAGATTATTTTTCCATTTCAAACAAAGTCGCAAACAAAGGACCGGGAGGAGGAGTGAGGACAGTTTAAAAGATACATCTGTCCGGACTATCTGAACCAACTGTCTTTAACCAGGATTGCTGTCTACAACAGCGGTCTTAGGGCAAAAGGCAAAGAAACATCCTGCATGGGTCCATTGCAGTGAAGAAACACAGATAAACATAAACAGCAAGGGGCATCTCTAATACAAAAACTCCAAATCTATGGGAGAAAACCAGAGAAACCCATGCAGATACAAGGAGAACATGCTCAGCTCCACAAAAGGGACCCTTAGCCGTCCCACTGGGAATCAAACCTCAACCTTTTTGTGAGGCGACAGGGCTACACACTGTGCAATGGCTAGACTAAACAATGGATTGTTGGTCATGTCATGACAAAAACAAAAACTATTCAGGTAATGACATAATAATTCTTTATAAATAATGATCATTTTGTTATTATTTTTAGTGGTAGCAATAGTAGTAGTAAAAATTAAGACATTTAGAAATTACATTTCAAATAAACAAGCATTGCAAAGTAGCAGATTAAACCATTATTATTTTTATTGTTAGAATATTCATTATTTAAAAAACCAATAACAACAACAACAATGACCACTGCAGCTATGGCTCATTATCAGCTTTTTGCAGATAGAGCTTTTTGGCTCGGATAGAGAAGGAGCTCGTCTAGTCCAGATAAATGTGTCTGGCAAGCATCTGCAATGACTTCGTATGGCCCAGTTGAAGCCGAAAGCCTAAAACTAACCATAGTGTTGTTGGGATGTTTGGTGGATGGGACAGGGGGGCAAACGACACCCATTAGCACTTATCGCACCCCTTTCCAAGCCCAGGCCTGCTTTGTGTGCACATAATGTGGCGGCCCAGGGTTTGTGACATTGTGTGATGCAGTTGAATGGTGAGATTGGAAGAACAAATGTCATTACCGGTGAGCACGCTGTTCCCTTTGAAGTGTCTGCCGACCTCTCGGGCTTTAAATCTCAACAGGAGCAAACAGTGTCAGGAACGTCGCGCTAAATATAACACAGTCTGACAGCGATCTGAAACAGTGGATACCCTTGTTACTTTGAAGAATTCCAATTACTGTCAGTGCTTTTAATGTGTGTGTGTGTGTGCGCGCATTTGTGAGCGTGTGTGTATCTACACTAATCCATCCACAATGTAGCTCAAGCATCTCAGGCAGCTGCGTATGTAATTTTCCCTGTAATTAGTGTTTATTCAGCCTAGTGCGATTCGTCCACAAATAGCTAAAAGTTCTTCCAGAAAAATACGGGGGTGGATGTTTGCATCCAGCATGAGCCCTGCCACTCCAACCAGAGATCATCTATACTGAAATATACTAATCCTCCACAACAGTAACATTGATTATCTTGTAACCGTGGCTTCCGAAGGGGTGGAGCATATTAGGCAACAAGTGAAGTGAAGGATCTCTGCGACTATGACTTTGATGAGGGTCCGTTGTGATGGTTAAACGACTGAGGCAAAGCAGGTCTTTTGAGGTGTTCCCCGATGGTTAATACCTACCAGAAGTGGTCCAAGGAAGGTCAAGTGCTGAATCCTTCTTGATTTGTTGACAAGATTAAGATACAGACCCCAGACCGCTGCCAAAAGCTCTCACAATGGGCTCATGAGCACCATTCGATTTTTTTGATCATGTGGACTGAGTGCGTGTAAGTCATTCACCTGGTGTAAGTCATTCACCCCAGTATGCATTGTGGGAAGAGGGCAAGCTGGCGGAGGCAGTGTGATGCTCTGGGCAATGTTCTGGACAATGCTGCTTTGATATGCAGCACCTACCAAAACAGTAGGTGGGGCAAATTTGATTGGTCAGTGAACTATTCCTTTAAGCCACAAAAAACAGCAAAAACGTTCAATCAAAACAAGCGATGCCAAGTTTATAAGACATTCTTTAATACAGAGTAACAGTATGGAGGAAGCATGGGTTCATAAACTTCTGCATCTAATACCATGATTGGAGAAAAGTCCAGTATTGACGTTTATCAGCACTTCCTCAAACTTTCAGCAGGCTAACCCTGCAGAAAAGCACAGTTTTTGTGTGTATTTCTATCTTTTGTTTTCTGTTTAACTTCTTTTTATGAGTCGATTTTAACAGAGGGGAGTAAATCTCCAGCTCCCAGCACAAACCCTCTCTCTACACAGTCTATAAAGCAGTAAATATATATCACCAACACAGCCAATCTGGATTCAATTACTAGCTGGACCTAGAGGGCAATTTATAACTAAACGCACACACACACACACACACACACACACATTCACTGTTAGGATGAAAGGCGTTGGGGCATGCGTAGTAATACACCCCTAACCCCAGTTTACCCTGGAGAACAGAACACCAGTCAGTATGTAAGTAGAATTCAATACCAGGCAGCCCAAGAGCAATTAATCTCAGTGTGTCCTGCCAAAGATTCAAGGATAGTCATGGATAAAAACGTAGTGAAGGATATGTGGAGGAACTGAATTAGAATTAGTAGAAAACGAATATCTACAACTGTAGCACAGAGTGTTGCATGTGTGTGTGTGTGTGTGTGTGTGTGTGTGTGTGTGTGTGTGTGTTTGTTTGTTTCTGGCTTGTTTCTAAATCGGGCTTCATTTGCCAGCCGTTGTTGTGAGTGCTTTGAATTTTCTGTGCATGAACAATCTGAGTTCACTCGTGCCGTTTGAAAAATGTTACTGTATGCGGATAAATGTGCATCATTAAATTGTCACGTAAAGTGTTCAATAACAGAACTAATGCAGCCTTACAGTTGAGTGTACAGTCGGAGCATAAATTTGCATTATAGTTGCTACAAAAGGAAGCAGAAGTGAAAGAGATATTCATGAGATAATTTTGTGTCTGAAACGATTTCGTCCACAAACCAGTCAGAAAAGCCACTGCTGCATAAACACTTTGTCTTCAGTGATGTTCGTGATTAATGAGGATCTGATAGTACAAAGTTGAACTCATCAGCATATAATCACATCATTTTCTGGGCAGGGAGGTTCAGGTATAGGAAACTGCAGCATGTGCATCTCAAAGCATTTCTGCTGTAAACGTCCAGGCCTATACAGTATTCCATTTACCACTATTAGCATTGTCATTGCTGTGACCATGAATGATATATTATATTATATTACATTGCATTATATTACATGTTATATTATAAACCTTTTATAGAGCTTTGAGATAACTGCTCATATTGCTTTAAAGTTTCAAAGTAATAAAATCAGTATGTTGTGTCTTATACCAACACCACACGCTTTACTAAGCTGGTGTCACTGCTGTGCTGAAAACTGTTCACCACATGAAGAATATCTGCTCCCTAGTGGTGCTAAGGTGGGCTCTTTCTTTTGAAAGTTGAGAGCTTTTGAGGGCTGATTAACCGTTAAACATAGATGGTCTTCTGCTGCAGTACTGTAGAACGACTTCCCTGAAACAGATGCTCCCAAACATAGTCCTGGACCCCCACTACCAGGAAAAAGTTATTAATTAGTTCATTAGTTGTATCAGGAGATTCAGGGCAAGGAAAAACACTAAAATGCACAGTTACGGGGCTGCGGGACCAGGGTTGGGAACCACTGCCCTAAATAGCCTTTTAATATGTGAGTGTTAGGGTTTAAAGTTTGAAGGAGATTCACAAAATGCAAAGGCTGTAAGCAGGTTTTATAAGGGCTCCAGATAAAGTTCAAGTCTCTTCCAAGAACTGCATACGCAAGCCAATAACTAATCAAGAACTGTCTATAAAAAATAAATAGCCAAGGAGTTACAGGACCAGATAGGTGTATCCAATTAAACTTGCAGCTGCGTATCTTTCCCCCAATTCCTGCCACCACACACAATCACACACACACTCTTATTGTTCTAAAAGTCTCATTGCTATAGGCTTTATTGATGTTGTGCGCTTTGCTCTATCCAGGTTCTACTGGGATCTCACCATGCTGCTTCTGATGGTTGGAAACCTCATCATCATTCCTGTGGGCATCACGTTCTTCAAGGACGAGCACACTCCGCCCTGGATCGTCTTCAACGTGGTCTCTGACACCTTCTTCCTCATGGACCTAGTGCTTAACTTCCGCACAGGCATCGTGAAGGAGGACAACACAGAGATTATATTGGACCCACAGCAGATTAAGATCAAGTATCTCCGATCATGGTTTGTGGTGGATTTCATCTCCTCTATCCCTGTGGACTACATTTTCCTGATTGTGGAGACACGGATTGATTCGGATTTCTACAAGACAGCCCGTGCTCTCAGGATTGTCCGTTTCACAAAGATACTCAGTCTTTTACGACTTCTGAGGCTGTCCAGGCTCATACGCTACATTCATCAGTGGGAAGAGGTATGATGTTTTACTTATTATGTGTGACGTAGACAGGAAGGGACAGTGGTTTACAAAGAATGAGTACAAAAATTATATGCAGTGAACTGTAACCTAAACATATCAGAGTAGCATAGGAGAGACCTGAAATAGTGTTAAAGGGCCCATATCTTGCTTATTTCTTCCATTTGATTGCATGTTTCTCTTTATTTACATTTACGGCATTTAGCAGACGCTCTTATCCAGAGCGACGTACATCAGTGCTTAAGAATTCCACAACTATTTCTTACCTGAAAAACAGCTAACAAAAAGCCTGTATAATTTTTTTTATGCCTTTAAAATTATACAGGCTTTTTGTTAATGCACCATTAAGTCTGGTATATGTAAATTACCTCATGTTTGATTAGCAATGTTATGATTTTTTGTGCTGTTTTTATATTTTAATTTACATACACAAACTATGATACGGGCCCTTTAATAAACCTGTCTAGGGTTTGATGTTTTGAACACTGCAGTTCCTCAATCCGACAAGGAATGACAAGTGGCCCAGGTCCTGTAATAATGTGAGATTTCATTGCGTAAGGGGACGACAGAGATTGCAAAGTCAACTTCTAAGGACAGACCTGGTTTATAAAGCTTTTGTTTTGTCAAGGTAGGAAGTGAGGCCCATGTCAGATTAAAGTGAGGATTAAAGCTGGCCTTTGGGTCGGTATCCATTTGTCCCTCAAGTGCAGAGCGAGAGGAGTGGAAACAGAAATGGTGGTTATTACCTCCCTCCCTAACTCTGTTTGTCCTCTGCATCTCCTTCACAAAGATCTTGAAGGATGATAAAGTTGAAGCTATACAGCAGGATGATGGATAAATCGACCCTCCATTTATTACAACACTATGGACTCTAATGACTTACCACCAAAAAAAGTGAAATGTTGTAGGGATGTTGTGCAGAGAATTAAGTGCAAGTAAATGTGAACGTATCAGTTTATGAATAACAAAATATTCAGAGGCAGAGTGCTAATATTAGTCTATAATTTTGCCTCCTCCCCTGGGGAACTGTGGGAGTGTAATTAAAGCAATAATTAGAAATGTTCCCACATCTCTAGGTGAATCCTTGAGCAGAGTCTCAGAGGCGCTGAGTGAGAAGTGAAGCTTCACTCCCCAGCTGGGACTTCATTTAGTCAGGGCACTCTCTGCTTCATGACGGCATGTCACAGAATCCGGCCCATTACCGTGTTCCAGGACCGTTCCCCATTTAATCTGTGTGTTACAACTCACTAATAAGTGCCAGTCATTTTGAAAGATATTCAGATGTTTATTGCATTATACTATGACACAGTTACATGAATAGTGATACAAAAAGCTCATATTGAAAAAAAAGAAGAGAGAGAAATACGAGCTAATTAGGGGTTTGATGCTTATTAGCAAATGTATTTTGAATGGCTTATCTTGACTGCTCTTACCAGTGAATGCACCAGTGAGCTTACATTTGGCCTTTTTCAGAACATATACTAAAACTAGGCGAGAGAGAGAATGAGAGAGAGAGAGGGAGAGCACTCCTATCCTTAAAATAGTCTTTCTTTCCTGCTCTGTGTTTAATTTGGAGTCTCTACTCATCTTAAACCCGTCGTACCGTTCAATGCAGCCTCCCAATCCCAGTCCTGTAAGCCCACACAATGACCATCTTTGTGCTTTTCGTCTCATCCAGCACACCTGATTTAGCTTGTTAACTATTTGTCAAAGTGTAAAAAAGACAAAAATGTGCAGAGCATGGGAACATCAGAACTTAAATGTGGGAACCTCTCATCATGAGTACCTACATTAATTAACTGGTACGCACCTGAATTAAACATTTTCTCTGTGTCTCAGGCACATACCACATGAGTAGGTACTACATTTGAATTAGAACATAGCTCTACCATTAAAACAGTACGTTCTATACAGTATGAATGAGGACAGTATGAATGGAATTCGGACGTACTACATCCGCTGTGTTGATGATGTCATGTGTCGTGTGTCGTCACAACAGCGCGTTATCTTTTACCTTTACAGAGGGCATTTTCTCACAAATGTAATTTAACCACAATGAA
>JBBPDB010000019.1:5011670-5023334 GCA_037974465.1 Brachypetersius altus
TTTGCTGCCTGTTAAAGGCCAAATCTTTTCATGTAATGGTTTTTACATTTAATTTATATTAGTTCACACAAACACACTATTCTCCTATTCTGGTACGGCCCTTCTGTCAAATTTTATAAAACCATTTTGACCCGCGAGTCAAAATGTTTGCCCACCCCTGGGCTAGACCCCCTAACTTCTAGTGAAGGGCTGACATTTTGGGCAAAGTCATGGTTCCAACTTTGTGGACACAGTTTGAGGAAGAACCTTTTCTATTCCATCATGACTGTGTCCCAGTGCACAAAACAAACTCCATAAAGACATGGCTGGAGGAGTTCAGTGTGGAAGAACTTGACTTGCTGACCACATCCAACACCTTTGGGATGAACTGGATCGGAGATTGTGATCCAGACCTTCTCGTCCAACATCAGTGTCTGACCTCATAAACGCTCTACAGAATGAATGAGCACAAATTCCCATAGAAACTCCAAAATTTTGTGGAAAGTTTTCCAAGAAGAGTGGAAGCTCTTATAGCTGCAAATGGGGGCCAACTCCACATTAATGGTCAGACGCCCCAATACTTTTGTCCATATAGTGTATCTCAATAGGACTTTAAAGGCACAGTATCTAAAACATGATGGCATGATTAGAGGCAGGAAAATGGTCATGTAAAAATGGCTATTGGTTGTTTTTGTTACATTAAACAACTCAAAAGCAGACCAAAATGTGGAGCAAAAAAATAAAAGTACAAGAATATTTGAAGGTTAATAAACAACAAGGCAAAGCATGATCTCATCTTAAGACAACAAGTATTCTGAGCCTCTGCAAATGTCGAGTGGTGCTCAAGACACCAAACAAGGAAGGGTTTTGCTGGACATACCAGTGGCTGGGACTGGAGAAATGACGGAAGCAATGTGACAGGGATAAGACTGGCAGAGATAAAGAGGTACTAAGTGCTACACAGTTAACCATCAAACAGAGAGAGGCTGTCACAGCATCTCCAGCGCCCCTTCACTTTGACAGCTGATTCACTCTAATTGTCATATTTCACTGGGGTTAAAAATAAGATGCTGGCCGGATGTTTCCTCATCTGACTTCTCTTCCATAGACGAAGCGGTGGAATCAAATTAGTGGGCATGTTATTAAATCAGATTCGAATGAAAGCACTAATGACTAACCTCTGAGAACGTCCACTGCACCAGATGCTCATGATGTCATCGTTTACCCAGCGATGGCTACCAAAGCAAGCACTTCGTTTAGAGGCTAGCGTCAGGGGGCATGGTACAGATACATTTTGCCAGCATTAATGAAGGAGGTGTTTAAAAAGCTCAAGCACCCCTCCAGGCCAATATTGCCTAATGGCTGTGTTTAACTTTCATTAAGTACACAGATCTTGAGGGCTTTTCAGTCAATACTGGCTAATATAGCTTCAGTCACTCCACACTATAATACCGATCTTTACCTTTGGCGGCATCAATAAATACAATACTGTAATGCATGTCAATTACCAGGTGCATCCGACTGTTTTAAATAACATTAGGGCAGAGCAGGGCACAATCAAACACATTTTTGCTAGAGCTGCACGATATGGAAAACATATCAATATTGTGATTTTACTGCTTTCACAATGTCTTTCACATTATTATAGGGCCCAAATCATCACTTTTCAGGGATTAAAGTAGCTTAAAGTCTCTAAGTATTGTTTCAAACTGTACATTTAGTCCCCTCCCGTCATAGTCCATTTAAGAGATAAATAAGCTATAACGCTATATCCAGCCCTAGCTGGATATTTAAATATGTTTCTTTATTATGACTACAGTAGTTTAGCCCCGCCCACTCATGCACTGTTTAATCACCACCTTTAAACATTAAAAATTAGACTTTTGCTGGATTACTTGAGGACCTCAATTCATCAGAAAACCCAGTAACTCACCTGGAGCTGTGATTGGTCAGAAAAACTCTCATTAGAGGTGTATTTGCATATTGCAAAGTTCTGTGTGATTAGTAGACAACATGTTGTGCAACCCTAGTTTGTTTTATAATTTTATTGTAATTTTTTTAGGATTTGAGCAAAATTAATGATATGTTTAACAAGCAAGCTGCACACATCTGCTGCAAATGAAGATCTAAATGTTGTTTTGATCACCTGCCCTTTGTGAACAGTTCGGCCCAATGCAGAGTGAGTGCAGATGTTACCGCTTACCCCCATAGACAGGGTTAATTGTAACAGACTGAGGGACTAGATGTACCAGCCACTAAAGTCTGGCAAACTGATATAAAATGCAATTCATTTTGTTTAATCCAAACAAGTTTTCCAACCTGAATAAATACAAATATATATTGTTTAAGTAACATCTACAGCACATTTTTGTTGAATTATATTTGATATAAAACCATATTAAAAGGATTCCCGAGTGGTGCAACTGTCTAAGGATTGGCCCTATTGTTGCTGCACCAATTTGTGGACAGAAGTTCAAGAAAGCTCAATTGACCTTGTTCTCAGGTGCATAGAATGGCCCTACGTCTCGCCTCATTACTCTTGACGCTAGCCGACATGGGTGTCTTTCAGCTGATGTAACAGAATTGGACAGTAGCATTTTCCTCCAAGCACCTTCAACTCTTCAATGATTTTGCATTAGCAGCTGTTCACAAAAATTCAGAGGCTCTTCACCTGGCTTGGAGGAAGCATATTCTCATCTTTATACCAGTGTTCATGATATTGTGTGATGTGGAGTCCTAGCTAGTATGTGGAACCGAAGATTAAGTTAGGCAACATAAAAAAGTTAAAAAAAATCATTGACTTGAGTTTCTATGGGGGAAAGCTGTACCTCAGCCTAGGCATGAATCTGTGAATTTTATACACAATGCAATAAAAACACATATGCATACGTTTTTTCAGGGCCCATATCCTGCAGTCTCTTGCATTGTATTGTTAGTTCCACTCTTATTATCTGTGTGGGTTGATGTGCCATCATTAATTTTTCTTGACCATTTTACAACCTTTCCTTACCTCTTAAAATACCTTTAAGACTGTTCTATATTGATGTAAATATCCTCTGTTTTGATTGGCTGCCCTCATCCAAAAAGCATTCTGGGCTGCAGGCTGAAAAGATGGACAATTATGACATTGTTGGTTTTTGTGACAATGGTTTTAAAACAGCTGAGTTTCTTTATATCACTGTATGGTCTTAGGTATGTTTTAATCATTTAACAATGTTTATATGCCATATAACAGTCTAAAAATGAGTTTATTTTGTATTCAATGATATGGGTCCTTTAAAATGATTTTTAAAAAAGAAAAGAAAAACAATGTGAATCTCAAGAAATATCTGTCCGGTTGTTCTCAGATTTGCAGATGACATTGATTAGTGAATATTTGATGATGACCCAAAGCACGTCTCTTGAACCTATTTAACATAAAATGTCTGTTGCATTTTACCCCTCTCTGACATGCTTTACAGCTGTTTACTGTAAATAAACAGTTTCCTTTCTGGAGATCTAATTAACATTTACAATAATGAGAACGGTTCTCTTTGTTAATTTTCATTAATGCTAACTTAAACAGTCTCCGATACCATGATATATTTGTAAAACAACATGGTGCTGAATTTACTAATGTCTCCCAGCGCTATAATCAGTGGGAGAAGTTGACATGGATAACATTAGTGGGTGGGAAAATGACAGACAATTATGTGAGGCGGGTTGATCTCGGTGTGCGGAGCTTTGGAAGCAGGACCATCTGTATTTGTTTATTGTGTGGAGGCAGAGAGTCCATCTCTATTAATATCGGCATCTGGGAACGTTCAGATTTATGGCTTAGGCAGCCCCACTGGATGTGTGCTGGATTTTGAGGGAATGATCCGATATGCCCGAAAGGTCCCTAGGTACACCAGTGGCAAAGAGTGCCTGTCCAAAGCCTGCAGCCCTCCACTTCAATTCCTAATATAATCGCCCGGTCATAAATATAGAAATACCACCAATGAGCCATTCTGGATTAATTTTCACACAGTGACCCGGCACCTTGGTCAGACTCTGGTCTTTTTGAGATAACCAGGGGATGAAGAAAGGGTTGAATAGCGTATTATGGGCCGTACAAAGAGAATCTGGCAGTTGCAGTGACGAGTCCTTCAGAAGGCAAATGTGCCTTGTGCGATATTAATACGCTCAGCAGGCCATCTTAAAAGACTCTTATATAAAGAGTATGTAAATCCAGCACACGCCCATGGCTACTCCATGGCTGCAGACAACTGGAGCACTTACGTTGGCCAGGCCAAGCTAAAACAGCCCTCCCAGACACCGGTCCATTGGTTCAGTGTGAATATGAGATCTGAAAGGACCAGAACTACAATTTATTCATCCCTTTAAACTGAAGGTAAATGGGATTGCTTGTTAAAGCTGTGTTGCTTTATTACATGTTTGAATTGTGGTTCCATGGTATGATGGTCAGCACTCTGGTTTCTGGTTTCATACACTATATGGACAAAAGTATTGGGAAACACCTGTTCTTCAGGGTTTGGACTAGGCCCCCTTACTTCCAGTGAAGGGCTTAATCTTAATGCTTCAGCAGACCAAGACATTTTAGACAATGCCATGATTTTAACAGTTTGGAAGAACCTTTTCTATTCCAGCATGACTGTGCCCCAGTGCACAAAGCAAGCTGCATAAAGACATGACTGGATTAGTTTGGTGTGAAAGAACTTGACTGTCCCGCACAGAACCCTGACCTCAACCCCATCCAGCACCTTTGAGATGAACTAGAATCGTGATAGTGGGCCAGCTCTTCTTGTCCAAAGTCAGTGTCTGACCTTAAAAATGCTCTATAGAATGAATGAACACAAATTTCTACAGAAACTCAAAAATATTGTGGAAATCCTTCCAATAAAAGTGGAAGCTGTTATAGCTGCAAAATGGCACCTACTCCATAATAAAGCCTATGTATTTGAATCCAATGTCACTAAAGTCCCTATTGGTTTATTGGTCAGATGTCTCAATACTTTTGTCCATATAGTGTATCTCAATAGGACTTCCTTATCTACCAATAGGTAAGGCATGGTGGCCTCCATGAAGCAGCTTCCCTGTCTGTATAAGCACATCATGCTACACCACTAAGAGTCACTGAGCCAAACTCATTGAGAAAAAAGCTCATTCGCCATTGTCTGTAATGTGATTAAATTGTGAGGCTTCAATTGTGATTGTGATGAGCGTGAACGGGGAGGGAAGAAACTTTCCACTGCCGCAAACTTGACAAGCAATCTATCATCTAATCATGCTAATATGAAACTAATGGATGAAGACCCCGTGCAGAAGAAGAGAGAGCTCCAAACTCATCTAAACAGGCCAGACTTGATTTTCTTTCAGACATCTCATAAAGGTTCTGTTTGGAGGCAGCTGTTTTTGATCTGTTTCTACTGGCTAGTTCAAACAGCATTGATGAAATGAATCATTTTAAAAATGACTAGCGGTCTTGTTCAGAGTAAGACCACACATAAGGATAGTGCCACGCCTTTTGGAGTGATTGGCTGTTTCTTTCTAAATAAAGTACTGAAAGGACTATTAGGTTTTCTCTTGTACTTTGCAGTGCCTATAGATTTATCAGACTTAAGAGAGTAATTGAGGAGTAAAGTAATGGATAGTGAAAATACCCCTCATTGAAAGTAATGAGCAAAGTAATTCCCGTACACTTAGAAAAAAATTGTAATGGATTATTTTTTGAGACACAACACAGAGGTAATTTGCCCGCTCTTCACTGAGCTTTTCTGAGCAAGAAATTGTCACCAGATTAGTAATTTGTTAATGTAACGGCTGACGGCCGTTAGAGGCCGCTGTTTTCTGTTTTTTCCCCTGTTCTGTTTTATGCGTTCTTTGGACTTTTATTTTGACGTTTTGTTCTGTGTCACGTGTCCCCTGTCATCAGCTGTTTGTTGCTCCTTAGTTTCCCAGCTGCTTTAGTTCCTGTTTGATTGCCCCGTGTATTTATTCCTGCCTCTATTATTCAGTCCTCATGTCTCCATCGCCTCTATTCCTGGTTGGTCCCTGCCCTTGTCTGCTGTCTGTTTTTGATTCTGACCGAGGAGGCCACTGTGCCTGTTTCTTTTGCCTTTTTGTTTTTCTTCAATAAAACCCCCTGTTGCATTGATCCACGTCTCGCTGTTTGCTCCATGCCCCGAGGTAGCTCCGTCCAGCCCTTGTGACAGTTAAAAATATATTTTATATCAATATACTATATTACAGTGAATACCTGTTTTGCACAAATTAGTTGTTGTTGCCCCCACATCCAAAAGAATAGCTGGTAATTGGTTCTTTTGCATGTCAGTTCTTGGCCACATTCAGCAACATGTACTATCAGACTTCCTGTTCAGAGGAACCTGGCTTGTGAAAGATTCTCCATGTAGGACTGTGAATACTGATATTGCAGAAGCTGCAATATGCAACAGATCCTCTGACCAGTTACATTGTTTTTGTCATGGTGACCAATCAGAGAGCTTTGATGAATTGAGATTATCATGTAATCCAACAAAATGTAGGTGTTTTTAAAGGGCCCATAGTCTATATTTCCTTCTATTTCACTTTTTCCATGACATTTGTGTGGGTTTGCCCATGCCTTTAAGACTGAAATATGTGTAATATATGTATATATTATATTGTGTATATTGTGTAATATATGTCTATAAAAATCCAACATTTTTGTTAATTATATCTTTTCTTGTTCTGTTTTCAGCTCACTGAAAATGCAGTACAGGGCTGAAACACTCCTCAAAACTTCCACATGAATGGGTGGGGGTAAACTGCTGTGGTCTGAATAAGGCAATATTTGTAAGAGTGTAGATTTTCTATCACAAAAACTATTATTCGAAAATGGGCTGATTCTGCGGCTTATTTTCCATATGGACTGTATGATATGAACTTTAATCCTTTTTAATATCAGAAAATGACTATATGGGCTCTCAAAGATATTGAAGGGCATCACAATCACATTCACAATATGCCATGATATTATTGCAATGTTTTGTCCGTATCGTGTATTCCTTGTATTTATCCTCTTAAAGAAAGTATTTACAGAATCGTCTAGTTATATCAGATAGTCCATAAGCCATGATATGTTTAGCGTTGTAAATGTTGCTTCTTTAATTTAAGGCTGCAGCTACAGGACTAACACTGTTAAGTCAATAGTCACTCAGATCTTTTCCATGAATACATTCCCACCAGCCTTTCATTAAGGGGACCTAGACTTGTCCGTGTGGTTTTTGCGACAGTATGACTAGTGTTGGGTGCCGATTTTGTTATAAGCCCTAAACCAAGCCTGTGCTACCTTAATGAAAAGCCGGAAAGGTTTGGGTGATATTGCCTTCTAGAATTAGCCACATTTGAGGGGTAGGTGGAATTGGGGGCAAGTTGAACAGTGTGTACATTAGATTTTTTCCTGAACCATTTTTTTAAACTGCAACAATTATGGCATTTAATAGATGCTTTTATTCGAAGCGACTTCCATTCCCTGACTACAGGGGGCAGTCTACCTGGAGCAACTTAGGGTTAAGGGTCATGCTCTGGGACCCAGTAGTGGTGTGCTGAAGATAGATTTAACCCGATAAAATACTTCCAGAGGCAAGTATTTTATCCACTAGGCCACCACAACCACAGGGAAACGTTTGTGGCCAGCACTTCTTAATAGTGGAAATAGATTCTTCTCAATGGCACCTTCTGCGCGCCCATGTTGTCAGTGGCTGGTTTTCATTGTGAAACAGATCTGGCTGGATCTTAAGCTATAAAACTCTTGCCAGCTCATTTGGCTTGTGTACGATACTGAATGCCTGATGGAAGAGCACCCCTTCTCTGTGCGGTCGTCTTTGTGTACAAGACAGTGGTAAAGAAGGGTAGAAAAGATGTATCTGGAGGGAACAGGAGCATATGACAAGCAGCTTATCCATCTGTCACTGATAGTGCTGAGACACCAAAGCGTTCTTTTTAATGCTGCGAGAATGAATTCTAAACACAAGCGTGTCAGTCTGCTCCACTCTGTATGAATAATTTCCTTGGAATTCACGTGGATCAATCACTCTAAACATTCATCATCATTAGCAACACTGACAGCCACCACCAGATGCTTCAACACAGTTTTTTTTCCCCAGCCTAGACTGGCATATTCCTCATTCAGCACGAGATGAGTCAGTTTATGCACATAGACTAAACTAGCAGTATCATGGCATAATGCTGCAACAAAACGCCTTGGTTCTTATGGCTGGGGTCAAATACTGTGTGTGTGTACAAGAGTGTACGTGTGTGTGTGCGTATTACTTTGTCAGATGTCCTCATAAGGATAAGAATAGTTGAAAATCTCTAGAAGTGGGGAGATTTTTGCTGGTCCTCATAGTGAAACAAGCTGTTCTCAAATTCGACTTTTTCTGGAAAATTGAAAGAGCAGAAATGTTGGCTTTGGGTTACAGAGAAATGCTATTACACAAGTCAGTGGAATAACCTCACAAACATTGTGTATGTGTGTGATTTTCCTGGCAAAAAAGTTAACATTATAAGAAAACCAGATTGACAACACCATAATCCTGTTCATTTTCACAAACATTTACACAAACATGTTTGCATTTTTCTACAGATAAAATTGAAGTTAGATTTATGATCATAAATCTTACTAGCCATTAAACAGATGGGAAATGCTATTATTACATATTGCTAATGCATAACTGAACTATATATGATCTGACTTCTTAAAACAGTATAAAAACAAGCGTGTGTGTGTGTGTGTGTGTGTGTGAGTGTGTGTGTGTGCAGGCATGTTGTCTCATCAACCTCATTAATCAAAACTCAGTTGGTCAGCCACTCTGCAATGTCATCAGACCTACTATGTTTAATTAGTTACAAAGCTAGAGAATCCATCATTTTCCCTGCAGTGCACCTCTGTGTGTGTATGTGTGTGCGTGTTTGAAAGAAAAAGGGCCAAAGTAAAGACAATTTTGTTTTTGTTATGTGCATTTTGTTATGTGGATATGGTCTATTCTATAGCTTTTGTACTATAACCATAATTATATATTATATAATTACTTATATGTATATAATTGATATATATATATAGGGCCCCACGTGGTGTAGTGGGTTGGCCTGTTGCCTCATGCGTCCAGGGTTGAAGGTTCTAATCCAGGTCCTGGTCTTGTGCGTGTGATGTTTGCATGTTCTCCTCACAGTAGAGTGGTTTTCCTCTGGGATCTCCTCCGATGACACTTGTGTCAGGTAAATTGTAGATTCTAAATTGAGCCTGCCACACCAAGAGGGTCATACAAAAGCCAAAAAATCTCTGAAATTTCAAAAAGGTTTCAAAAATTCAGTTTTTCACTGATGACATTATTAGTAATTATTAACTTGTATTGATTTAAAGTAGTGATTCCTAGTGGTCGCAGACTTCCAGACTCCATTAATTGTATAAGAATATTACCATAACACATACATTGTCACTTTTGTGTGTGTGTGTGTGTGTGTGTGTGTGTGTATGTGTGAGACACACAGAGTTATCGCAGAGAAAGAAAAGAGAACCTCTTTAATGGTCTCCACGGTTTTCATGATTTATACATTCCTGGTACAGCCTTTCACCATTCGGAGTGCTCCCACAGACAGAGACGCATTAAACTTAATTCCTCGGGCCCTTAATAATGCCTTTATAATAACCCCCATATCCAGCAGGATTTCAGCAATATTCCACTAATATTTTACTTTCTAATTGAGCCTAAGACGGTCCTCACATTGCTTTGCTAATTTATTAGAATTGAAGATCGCAGAGTGAGTGAACAAGAGAGAGATAGAGAGAGAGCGAGAGCAGAGACAGAGAGAGAGGAGGGAGGGTTTATGGGGTGTGCAGATCACTCCTTTAGCAGGACCCAATGATGCGTATTGCCTCTTGCTCTTTCATATTGCCAGTTTTTATCTGAAGATTTGCATGATATTATGCTAGCCTGGGTGGAGAGAGCGCAGATTTGTGTAGGAGTTTACTTGAACAAATGTGGACAGCTTTCATTGCAAACGGGGCCACAATAAGAGTTTATGCACTGACTCTATTTCAGGTGAGGCATGATGCACATACCACAGAGTTTATGATAGAGCTATGAAACATTCAGAACAGTTTTTATGCTCATGAATGACTTTTAATACCTTGCAATTTAATTAGCTGATGCGGTGAATCAGGTGTGAGTGATGAGGCAAAATACCCATAATGCTAGTCAGTGCAAGTGTCAGTAGCTCAGTAGCTCCAGTTCTCCTCTAAGCCTGCTGAGCAGTCTGGTGACATTGTGGAAATATATGTATATATACTGCTCAAAAAACTAAAGGGAACACTTAAACAACACAATGTAACTTCAAGTCAATCACACGTCTGTGAAATCAAACTGTACACTTAGGAGGCAACACTGATTGTCACTGAGAGTCTAGACTGTAAATCAGTGTTGCCTCCTAAGTAGACAGTATGATTTCACAGACATGTGATTGACTTGGTTACATTGTGTTGTTTAAGGGAAGTATACAGTTGAAACCAAAAGTTTATATACACTGTATAAAAAGACATAACTTTTTTTTTTCTTACTAAATCTTTCTTATTAAATCATACAAAACTCTGTCAGTTTTAGGTCCGTTTGGATTCCCAAAATCATTTTTATTTGCTAAATGTCAAACAATACGTGAGAGAATTTTTTATTACTTTCTTCAAAGTCAAAAGTTTACATACACTGAGGTTACTATGCCTTCAACTATTTGGGAAAGCCCAGATAATGATGTCATGGCTTTGGAAGCTTCTGATAGGTTAACTGACGCCACTTAAGTTGATTGGAGACACACCTGTCTCCAATCAACTCCAAGCATGGTTGTTGGTGCCAGACGGGCCGGTCTGAGTATTTCACAATCTGCTCAGTTACTGAGATTTGCACCACAACCATCTCTAGGGTTTACAGACCTCAACGCACTGCTTCCTTTGGGACACCTAAAGTCTAAAGAAATCAGCCAAGACTTCAGGAAGAGACTTGTGGACCTCCACAAGACTGGTTCATCCTTGGGAGCAAATTCCCGATGCCTGAAGGTGCCACGTTCATCTGTTCAAACAATTATACGCAAGTATAAACAACATGGGTATGTCCAGCCATCATACCGCTCAGGAAGGAGATGGCTCCTGAGTTCAAGAGATGAACGTGTTTTGGTGCGGAATGTGCGTATCAATCCCAGAACAAAAGCAAAAGACCATGTGAAGATGCTGGCTGAAGCTGGTAAGAGTATATCGCTATCCACAGTGAAACGAGTCCTGTACGGACATGCGCTGAAAGGCTACTCAGCGTGGAAAAAGCCATAAAAAAGCCAGATTACACTTTGCAAATACACACAGGGACAAAGACCCTCATTTCTGCAGACACGTCCTGTGGTCTGACGAAACCAAAATTAAACTGTTTGGCCACAATGACCATCGTTATATTTGGAGGAAAAAGGGGGAAGCCTTCAAGCCTGAGAACAACATCCCAACTGTGAAGTACGGAGGTGGCAGCATCATGTTGTGGGGGTGTTTTGCAGCAGGAGGGACTGGTGCACTTCACAAAATACACTCACCTAAAGGATTATTAGGAACACCTGCTCAATTTCTCATTAATGCAATTATCTAATCAACCAATCACATGGCAGTTGCCTCAATGCATTTAGGGGTGTGGTCCT
>JBBPDB010000019.1:5055100-5078551 GCA_037974465.1 Brachypetersius altus
ATAAAATTTGTACACGTGTGTGTGTATGTGTTTGCACAAGTGGGCATTTACATTGTGAGTCCACATGTGCATTATGTTGCATTATACGATATTTCGTATGTGCATATGCATGTGTGGGTGTGAGTGTTTGTCTCTCAGTGGGGAACATTCACAGGCCTCTTATCCTACTGCATATCAATGATTTAACGCACACGCATGGGATAAAATACATGATTTAGATCACAGAGAATTACAGAGATGAGGTCTGTAGTGTGCAGAGCGAAAGGCTTTCCGTGATTACACTGCATGAATGGGCATTAGGCAAAAAAGAGCAAAATACCGGAGAGGAGCAAACAGGAGAAGAGAAGGCAGGGAATAGGAGCGGAAGAGAAGTGAAACAAAATAAAGAGGATGAAAGGAAAGTTAAGGCAGAACAGAAAGGAAAGGAAATGAAAAAAAGGATAAAGAAGTGAAAGAAAATGAATAGGATAAAGATAATGATAATGAATGAGAAGGTAGAAGAAACACACTTCTGAGCAACCTTAACAAATACAACCACTGCTGTAAGTCCTCATATGCCACCGAAACTCACCAAATTATGAACTCCACAAGACCCCTGACAGTGTGGTGAGGTTTCTGGCACCCCGATGACGGCGCCTGTAAGTCCAGTAATTTGTCCAGTCGATTCCACAGATGCTTGATCGGATCGATCAAAAACACCTGGAACGTTTTGCCATTGTCCTCAAACCGTTCCTAAACTTCTGGCTGTTTGGGAGGGCACTTTATTATAGTAGCATTAAGGAATGCTGTTGCCATGAAGGGATGTACTTGTACTGCAAGTGTTTAGGTAGGTGGTATCTGTCAAAGCAACATCCACATGAATGCTAGCACTCAAGGCGTCTCAACAGAATGTTGTCCAGAGCTTCACACTGCCCCTGCCAGCTTGTTTTTCCCCCATAATGCATCCTGGTGCCATCTCTTCTCCAGGTAAGGGACGCACATTGTACCTGGTCATCCACACAATGTAAAAGAAAACATGCTTCTGTGGTCCAGGGCTTTTTCTTCCATTGTTCCAAGATCAAGTTCTGATGCCCATGTGTCTTTCAGCAGTGGACTGCGGTCGGCATGAGCTCTCTAATGCAGGAAGCCCTATATGCTGAAAGCTGTGATGTATTGCGTGTTCTGACACCTTCCTGTCAAAGCCAGTATTAACATTTACAACAATTTGCTCCCCTGGTACAGTGTTCTTGGCTGCCCACTTCTTCACTTGGGCGAATGGGTTACATGCTGAGAAAGAATTTTGTGCTGGTCTCACTGTGCGGATACTTCACACTACACTTTATATATCAAGTAGGTTGGACTTTGCTCCACACAGGAATCAGTAAGCCAAGTTCGCATGTTGTTCTTCATTTTGGTACTGTTTATCAGTAAAACCCTACAAGATACTCTGACCCAGTCCTCTAGCCATTACAATTTGGGGGTGGTGGTCAACTGGGTAGGATACTTGCCTTTGGACCAAGAGGCCATGGGTTTGAATCCTTCAGAATACCACCACTTGGTTCCTAAGCAAGACCCTTAACCTCAAGTTGTTCCAGGTAGACGGTCACCTGTAGTTAGTGAATGGAAGTCGCTTTGGATAAAAGCAACTGCTAAGTGCCGTAAGAGTAAACGTAAAAGTCCCTCATCTTGCAATGCTTGTCCATTTTCCTGTTTGCAGTACATCGACTTGAAATAGATTGGCTAATGTATCAAACCACTCGTCTGGTGTATCGAGATAATTGTTCACTTTACCTGCCACTGGTTTTAACATTATGAACAATCAGTGTATAAGTGTGTTACTGTTCTATAATTGTTACTTTTTTGTCCATGTTTCCCTCAGTATAATTTCTGTACTTTTTGCTCTCTGGATCGGGTTTCTTTATGAAGCATATTTCCCCGTAGCTGTTCTGAGACATTTGGGTCCTTTTTCTGGCCAAGGAGACTTTGCGGAGTAGAAAAATCGAATGTGCCCTCACAAATCTGTCTTGTCATCTCATGGCTGGTCTCCTCTGGCTGCGGCCCTGTCACCCTTAACAAGGTGCAGCTAATCTGTGGAGCACTAAAGCCGGTTACATAGAGCTCTGCTATCAAGCCCCAGCTCAGAGAAAGACATTGAGGGACTGAGGGAATGAAGGAGAGAGAGGAAGTGCATGTGTGTGAGACTGTGCATGTCCAAATATGTATGGATATTGGCTTTCAGGCCTCGTGTGTTTTGTACTCAGACACCTTTAAATTGTTAGTTTGGCAAATAAAGTACGTCTGTTCAACACCTTACCAAAAACATAGTCAATTAGTCAAATTTGGTGTTTGAAGTATGCTTCTTTAACTTTGTTACGGATCTATAAAGCTAATTTAGCTAACAAATAATGAAGGCCTATGGCCCTATTAGAAGTCTGCAAACGGCAAGCTTAAGTCCTCACAGACTGGCCCCAAACCAACTCAGATAGACTTCTGTGTGTAATTTCTGTCACTGTATGACAGTCTGTTATCTATAAAACCAGACAGAAGTCCAGGAAAAAGCCAAGATTCGGAACATCTGCTAGTACTGTTTTAGCTATGCTGCATCCTTTTGACCGGGACAGCACATCAATAATTTCACATTTGCATTTTTAGTTCCGCTCCCACAAGGCTTCACACTGCTCCAGCGGAAAATCACCACAATTTGTCCCATAACCTGAACGTTTTGTCCACTCTCACCCTATGTCCAGTCCCACTCCGGCTACTTGACATTCAAAACATGTTCATAAATGAATTGTCTGCTGACATAATATGGCAATCATGGCAATCTATACAATTAAAATGTGCAGCTCAATGTGCTTTACAAAAATATTATTTGATATTACTTATATGTTAAGATGTTATAATTTTGTTTAATCTGTTCATTAATTTGCAGTATTTCTCTTCATGAATTTCTCGTATGAATTGTTCTACTCTCGCCCGCACTGTTGACTAGTCGGCCCTTTCACAGCAGTGAAAGCTATCTCTCTCCTGGAGGTCCCACCTTGTTGCTTCAGTGCATAGCTCAGAAAACACTAAACATGTCTTGGCTGATCAACCATTTGGGGCCAACATGGTTTAAATTTGTTTTTTTTTTTTAATGAAAACTATCGCTGTGATCTCAGTGCTGTTGCTCCATAAGCTTGGAGCACAGTGGTTAAGGGTAATCCATTCATTGTCCAAGTAACTTACTGTCCATGTAGCCGACAGTGTAACTGGGAATATGCCCAGTATCTGTGTGCTGCAGCTGTGGGTACAGCACAGACTCTTCCCTTCCGTATCAGCAGTGGTGCAGACTGCAGCTCTCTCGCAGCGTTAACGTGTGCATGCTGTAGTGTCAGGCTGGATCAGGCTCGCAGGGTGCCCACGCTCTGAAAGGTTAGTGTGTCCACTGCGGCTGCTCGGGGCTCGGTGGACGATGGATATTTGAGCTGACAGAAAGGCTCCAAGCACAGGTGAGCCTGGTCAGCGCCGACCTCACGCCACCCATACTTCTCCCACCGCCACACACAGGAAAATAGCCTTAAAGCGATTGTTTGCCCAAAAAAACCCACAGTTTTCCTCCTTGTCCCACAGTCAGTCAGTCTGGATGTGTTTGGTGTCTGACAGTTCTTTCATTTTGCATTGAAAGTATGAGGCTAGTGTATCTGATCAATAGCTTTTTACAAGCTTACTAGTGTCGTCCTAACAGCATCACTGAATCACTACACACTTGCATCACTGTAGGAACCAAACAGACATATTCTCCAACAATCACCTTAGTAATGGTCAGCATGTGGTTCTGCTTGAAGGTTTGATAATCTACCTGATAGTTTCTGCCTCATGTAAATAGCCTGTGGAGGCACTGTGATGATATAGCATTTTAATACTAAATCTAAATGTGTATTCCTCTCATCTCCCTGTCATCAAACATGAATTTCACACCCAGACTGACAGACAGAAAGAAAGTGGTATTAAGCGAGGACAGGGAATAAGAGCACTGTTAGCTTGACACTAACATTATATGAAAAAGCTCAAGTGGGATTTGCTTTTTTCATAAACGAGTGAGTAACAGATCTGCTTATTTCTTATATAGTGGTTTCTGCATGAAACACTGTTTATATTAATGTACTTAGAAGAACATCTTGTTTGGGGAGGAACACGACATAGGTGGGCAGCATAAGAAGGGGGTAGGGCTACGGGGGGCTACGACTAAAACAGCAGACTCACGTGGATACATAGACACATGGCTAGGTAAACAAAGGCACATGGAGAGTGTAAACAACAACATAGACAAGAAGGACATAAGAAACATACAAGAAACTGCAAAAACGCAAGTATTACTGTACAGAAGTAACCATTTCTGCACACAACTGGAGTGTAATATGTCTAATGGAAAGTCATTTATATTCAGCTGTGAGACTCCCTAGGTAGTGTAACATTTAGTGCCCTTGTTTAGTGCACTATACAGACAGTTATGTGAGATCTGCCTTAAATATAGCACTTTGATACTAAATGAAGATGATAGCGTTGAATAGGTTTTTGTGTGAATCCCTCCTATCTCCCTGTCATCAACCATGAAATATTAGACACCAGACACACAGACAGAAGGAAACTAAGTACTAAGAAGTATTAAAAGCACGGTTAGCTCGACACTAACATAACATGAAAAAGCTCCAGTGGGATTTACCATTATCTTATTTCATAAAAAGATTAACAGCTGAGACTCATGTAACTTATATAGTGGTTTCTGGAACAAACACTTCTTTATGGCATGTTTGTGCTTTGCCACTGTTACAGCAAATCTCATGAAATATGTTTTTTTTTTCCAGAAGGACATGTGTGGCACAGATCAGGCAGCGCTGTGTAAGGCAATGTAGTGTAGTGTACAGTGCAAATCAGGCAGGGAACCGGATCAGGGAGCAACGTGAGCTACATAATTCCCCCTTAATGCAGTGTTGAACTGTGGAAGCTGGACTCGCCACACTTTTTAAGAAGAATTATACATTCCAAGAGACTGCAAAGTAATATATTTACTTTGACCTCTGGGTTTATTACTCTTTAAAGGCTATACATTCCTGCAGCATCATCAGTATTAGTTGCACTTCTATGACTGGCCAGTGCAAACAAGCACGCACCCCCTTCCCATCATGGGAGGATGGCGTAGTAATGTAGCTAGCCCGTTAGCGGAAAGGCTCGGCAGGGGGGTGGAGCGATAAGACAGTGATGGAGCTGGAGTGCATGCAGCACGCTGGCAGGATACAGCACTCTAAGCCTGTTTAGGATTTCATGCAGGATTTTTCTTCTGTTATTCTGATGAGTCACTAGGCGGGCTGAGTCAGAAACGCACAAGAGTTCTCTTCCATAATGCTAATGCGAATGATGTACTGCGGAGTGAAGTTTTATGTCTATGGAAGAAGAGACTAGAGGTCACGGTGACTTCACACAAACAGAATCGAATATATCTGGTGTCGCTGCCGACCATGGCCTGCAGGACCGACCGCGTGAGAACAAAAAGGGAGTTTAAGAGTGTTAATACAGAGAGATGGATGAGGCTCTAAGGGGGTGGCAGGGACAATATATTGTATGTATTTCATCAATTTCCAATAAAAATGGAAATTCAATCAAGTAATGTTAAGGTTAGGGTTAGGGTTAGGGTTAGTTGCCAGTGTTTTAACTCCCACTCTCATTATACAGCACAGTAACAGGTAGGGTGGGCTAAGTTAGAGCATTACTTTGTGAGATGGGGATGGTAGGAGTGGGAGAGCAAACCTGATATTATTATCATATTTTTCCACATTCTGGTGCAGGGTGACATAGCCAAAGAATAATTACTTAATGATGAGTTTCAGAAAGAATGAGTATGGGTGGATCAGGCAGGAAACAAAAACGCATCACAGCTTAACAGACAAACTTGCTTTACATGAAACAAACAAGTGAGAAGTGAGAAACAGTGAGAAACAGTGAGAAACAGTGCCTACCTGTGTTCCAGAGTCTGTAACCTTCACATTTAGGAGGCTTAAAAAAATATATATATATATACACACACACATAATGTATAATATATATAACACATATATAACACATATATAACGATGGAGATAATGATGGTGGGTTTGCTGTGCTGGATTGCTGGAATTATTATCATTATTATTGTTATTGTTATTGTTTTTTTTTTTATGATGTAATGTATTATTCTCTTTCAACCATAACAAAAGAAACATGGTCTCAGAAACACTGACAAGGCTGGTATTCTTAGATTTTGATTTTGATTTTATAAGATGATCTAAGGATGATCTTAGGATTTTCCTACTTATACATTTGAATAACATAAACTGACAACCAAAATGTATTTATCCAATATTTAATGTTTTTAAAGAAGACATGGAATGATAAATGACATATTATGTCACATAAATTATGTATCACAGAAATTCCTTTTCACAGTGCCTAGGTCTGTTTTGTCAATACGAACTACAGGTTTCAGTTTTAATACTGTTTAATGTTACAACATTTTTTCAGATTTTTCATCTACAGCTTTGTTCATCATTTTGGGCAGAAAGGGTATTTGAGATACATTAATTACATTTATTCTTAGCATTTAGGTAATCATTTCAAACTTTTGAGCATTGTGCACTTTATACTTGCCATTAATCCTGCAGCTTTAGTGGGCTTGACACACCACCTGAGTGCCAGGACTTCAGTTCACGTTTGTAGTGACATGATGTTTGGTGGGTCTCCAGGGGTAGAGGCCTCCCTGCTCTCTCTCTCTCTCTCTCTCTCTCTCTCTCGCTCTCTCTCCCTCTCTCTCTCTCCCCCTCTCTCAAGCTCTGTCTCATCTCATGTGTCTTCGCCAGGGCACAGAGACACCCCCTCGATACACACAGAGCAGGGGGACACCAGGGCATGGCCTGCTGCAAAAACTCTGCTGAAGTTCAGTGTCCCTAAAACAGATTGCACAAAAACCCTGACTCACACTTACGCCACTGGTCAAAAGTTTTGAATCAAAAGTTGTTGCTCTTTTATAATTATTTCATTATCTACATATGAAGAGTTTAGTTCTTAAATACATTAAAAGCCAATTGTTTCACTAGACCCTCTACTGCATAACTGTTTCATAACTACTGCTCTTTAAGGGAAAAAGTGTTATAAGTGGATATACAGCATTTGGTAAAGAAGATTTTCTGCACTATAATATATTTTCACAATCTACCATTAGTGACCATTTTGTAATATACTGAACTTTTATTTTATTGTTCAAACCTAATTCTAGATACCATCAACAACACAGTTTATCATTCTGAACACATTATTATTTATTAATTTATCCATTTATTTATTTATTTATTTATTAACTTTAATATATATATTTTCCTGCTTTTCTACATTTTCTTCTACAGTTTTGAAAAACATTGATTCCAATGATTGTTTGAACTGCAGTAATGCTGAGAAATTTAAATACACTAGTACAGACGTCACTGAAAGAGAATGGCAAGAAAAAGCGCGCGCACACACACACACACACACACACAAGCCGACATTTTAGGTCCTTGTCGCACCTCACAAAACTCTAGAAAGCGAAGGAAAAGAGTGTGGGGGTTGCTTGATCACCAGTGAGGTGTGTGATGCAAATCTCGATTCTCTTCCTGCCACAGGGTAAAACTCTGAAGCCCACCTGAGTCCTTGCAGACCCCCCACACGCTGAGCCCTCAGAGGACAGGTCCGAGCCTCAGTGAGGTACCCAGCTCTGCCAGAGTGGCCACGCACTGCGGCCTGTTAAATGGTGCATAATTCTCCTGATCCGCCATGACGGATGAGGTCTGCCAACCCTCTAAGCTCCGAAAATGGTATTAAGTGCTTCAGCTCTGGATTACAGAAAATTCACATTTTTAATGCAAAAAAAATAGAAAAAGAAATGAGGCGGCGGTGAGCTGGACTTTTTTCTTTGATAGAAAGTTCCCATTTTCAGACGTCGGAGATGTGAGGAGAGCGAGGCATGAGCATGAGCTGATGGTGCCGTTTCAGGCTGAACTCTCACACAGGGAAAATACGAGACACTAATCCTCCTGCACAGGTTCATAAAAGGTTCACACAAAGGGCCGAGACACTGCATTTACATTACGTCTGTTTAGATGCTGCAGGAAAGGTTTCGCATTATGCTGCAATGAAAAAAAAAAGGGGTGAATTCACTTGACTCAGGTGTCTATGACTCAAATATCATTTCCACATGAATAAATACATCCCACACATATAGTTCTGTCTATCGGTATATGTATTTTTAAGCATTCATTTTGTTGTAGAACTTTTTATCCATGTGTAACCTATGTACACTTTTTGATCAAGTCAACTCATTGTGTACTTTTTCAGTGTACAAGAACAAATTTTGCATTATGCTACATCCCAGGGTAATGCCACTAGTTTTGTGTATTTTTATGGCTCACAGTAAGCCATGTTGAGTCCTAAACCACATCAAAAGTTCTGCAGAACCATAATGAAGTTTGGTCAGGCTGAGAGATGTTTTAGGGGTGTATTTATGGAAATGATTTGGGTGATTTGGACTGTCATGGCTGTGTAAGAAAAGTGGAAAATTGGATTTTTGGTCAAACTTCAAATAAACCACCACATAAACCAGCTGTTCGATGGAGTGCTAAAAATGAATGGTTTGCCATTATTGCAATTATAGAACATTCACTGCATCTCATGGGACTGTGTGTATGAGCATCAGAGGGACAGGATGGAAGGAACAGTAGTTCATGTCCACAAGTTTTCAACCTCAAAGGTGCTTTCTAACTCAGTTTAATTAAAGGATGGTCAGTCACACATCCGGGCAGCTTCCATATCTCGTTGATTTTCCTGTGATTAACACACTTGAATTGAATTTTTCTTAATGTTTTACTCTATCTATCTATCTATCTATCATCTATCTATCTGTCTGTCTGTCTGTCTGTCTGTCTGTCTGTCTGTCTGTCTTTCTAGCTTTGAGATATTAATATGTGGGAAACATTCCCCACTATTTTAAATTGAGCAAATAAACAGTAATTGTAATAAACAGCAGTGCAATAAAGCATGTGCAAAATGGATTGAAAATTACTTTATTACTGTTTTTTTTTAGTTTATTAATAAAAGAAAACCCTATTGACGTTACAGAATATTTCCAGTGTAGATTCACTCATTCCTACTACTATTATTTAAATGATGAATTTGGATTCTGCTCACTTGGTTTCAGCTGAGCTTATGTAACGTATCACAAATATTTAAATGTCACTTATTATTCCATTAAGATGCGCAACATTACTGAAAAAGAAATGAATGTCCTTGACTGTACATCATCACACAAATGGCTTATTCGTGGGGAAACAATTCACACATTTATATAAAGGAAATTCAAGGGAATTGAACAAGGTGTCCTCTAATATTGGGAGTTATAAAAGTGTAAATGCAAGTGAATATTAAACCTAGGATAAACTGTGACGGGTCCTTGCTGTGTCTGTTGTAGAGATCTGTTTGCTGACCAGAGGACGGCGGACGGCCAGTGTGAGGGCAGATACGTACTGCCGTCTGTATTCGCTCTCAGTGGATAACTTCAATGAGGTGCTGGAGGAATACCCCATGATGAGGAGAGCCTTTGAGACCGTCGCCCTGGACCGCCTGGACCGCATAGGTACGACTACCCCTAGAACTGCTTCCCTGTTTAGATATCATTTTAACCCACAGAGGTCTAGAGTGATTTTTTGTCAGATGTTTGATTTTGATTGAATACACGCCAAAGCGTCTTTGAGTATATTTTAAAGCACTCTGTAAATAAAGTTATATTATTATGTTACATTTTTCTGTATGTAATAAAGCAGAACTGCTAGTTACATGACGTACATTTACATTGTTTTTACTAGAGGCGGGCATAGATTAATCTTGGCGTTAACCCCGCACGGAAATATCAAGGTGAAATTCATCATAGCTTGCGTAGTATAGACACAGCTCACTCTGTCCGGGGGGGGTGCAGTTAACGGCGATAACGGCCCATCACTAGTTTTTACATTCTGTATCGAGTCTGCACTCCTGACTTTTTCCCATTTATTTGCCATCGAATAACAAAAGCATGACAAAAACAGTCCGCACAATAGCTTGTCAACTAAATCCTAATAAAATATCCCTTTTTTGACATTTTTCATAGAGAGATTTAGTCAATTTAACAAGAAAAGGTGAGGAAACTTGTTTTCCATTTTTCTTGTATTTTATATTTGAGGTCCACTGATGACTTTTGTATGTTTTTATGCACCATAAACAGAATCAATTTTTCAGACAAACATTTCCCAGCCTTCTTTATCCCTTAGAATTCATTATTTTTGTTAGTTCACCTTTAATACTGATAAATGTTATGGATCTCTGTTCTAATTGGGTGCTGTGTATAAACACTACTTACAACTTCAGTGGGTGGAGCTAAACTTAGTCAGCAGTTGCACTATATTTAAAAGCTTTCGTGGACTGAAGAATGAATAGAATGTTTTGAAACCTGTGATAACTTTCTTTAAATGCTACAATTAAATTAGCATGATATAGGACTCAGCTTAATCTATTTTGTCATATGACATAATTTAATATTGTACCCATTGAATTGGGCTGATGCAATGTTAACTGACTAGTAATATTGCATACTTAGGCTCTTCTAAGTTTAAAATGAATCATGTATTAAAGCATCATATCATGAAAGTATTAAATTATATTCAAATGAATATGAGGGTGAGGCTCTGATATTGGTTTAAGCGTATAGAACATATCCAATTAATGCCCGCGAATACAATATAATTTCCCCATCAGTCTTTCACATTCCCTGCCTTATTGAGCCTGACAGCTGAAGGCTCAGATGCCACAGCGGCCGGCTATGTTAGTGCTGTCACTGAGGCCTGTGTTTATCTTCCACCGCAGGGGCCCAGACACCCTTCACAGTAAACACTGACACCTAGCACTACCAGCCCACACACTACAGCGCAAACAACAAACTGAATCATTTCGCTCCCATCTAAAACAGTCTACGTCAGTCTGCCGACTTGTTACCAGAAAAGGACAACACGGAATGAGCAATACCACAAAGAGGATCAACATAAAAAGGAGTAATGTAACTGAAGCTAAATACCAGCTGCCGTAGAGTAAATTGAAGATGTGTTTTTGTGTTATTATTTGAATTCGATGAAACAGTTGCATAAACAGTTTTGTTTTAAGAAAAGTTAACTATCCTTTAAATGTTGGTGTTTTTTATCATTTCTCTACACCAAAACAACCAGAAAAAAAGTCAGAAGTACTGTTGATCTCCTCAGGAAATCCCAAGAGAGGCCACAGCCATGCATGGCCAAGAGTCCAAGAGAGCACAATTGTCCTTACTCTCTCTTTGGGGGGTAGGAAGGCCTTGGGAATAAAATTGAAGGGAAAAGGGCAAAAATACAGATTGTAAAACAAATGTAAATGTGACTTATTATGCAACTGTATAAATACTTATTGAATAACATGTAAAGAGTACAGAAAAATGACTACAAAACTCTAGACCTCTAGGTTGAAGAGTTGTTTTCAGTTTTATTAGGGTTTTACAATGATCGTTCCCAGCTGATCTTCATTCCTGGCTTTGCTTGTTCTTCTTTTCAACACAAATCCAGCATGTAGAACCACCTTTCTCTCTGGTAGAGTGGACTTACAGGCTGCAGACCTCACTAATTAATTACAGAATTAATGGATCTGATGCAATCTGCTGATCTGCAGTGGAATGCTCCGAGGTTAGCACAGGCCATCCGACGGCCTTCAGCCTGCAGCCTAATCGCCACTTTTTCATATCAGGAAATGGCCACCCTCATCTGACTGCTAATTCGCTTTCCATTGTGTGCTCCTGGTTACTTTATAACTATTTTTGTGGATGATATTTTGATTATTCTTAGTGTTTCTTCCAGTAGGTGGTCTTTCTAATATTCAGTTAATTATAAATGAAGTGTTATATGCCTGGTAATGACACCAAAAAAATGTCATTGTCTAATCGTGGAAAGACGTCAGCAGTGGCTGGAGTGCATTACATCCTTTTACCGGCATTACAGAACCATTTTTAGTGTTCATATCTACTTTGCCGAAGCATGAGAGGGTTTGCATGATAGTGTGTCTGCCCTTCAATCAGCCCTATGTTTCAGGTCTGCCATACAGCAACGACCAAACATGGAAAAGTGTCATTTGTCTGACTAGCCTCCGTCTCTCCTCCTCCTATCTGCACCCTGTGTTCGAGGCCATGTTTACTCGCTGGTTTCTCTCTCCGCCTTATCTAGTGCTCAACAGTAAGGACTAGTCAAACACAGACTGGCCTGCCTGCAGGAGCCATCAAACCCCCTACCAGGCAGAGCTATTTCCACACAGGCCATTCCCCTCCCTGCTATCAGCCCCTCAGCCTGGGGTTCTTCCCAGAGCTGTGGGCTTGCTGAGTCTCGGCTGCTGCTGAAAGAAAGGGAGTGCCGAGTAGTGTTTGGCACAAAAGAACAGAATAAAAGAGATATTCAAAAGGAAGCCCGATCATAGCAATTCTTGCTTTGTGTGCTCTTTAATATTCAGTGCACTGCCTGAGGGTGAATTATGCCCTTTGTTTTAGAGGTTATTCAAATGATGCATAAATGCAGCTTTTTTGAATGAAGAACACTCTGTGGGTGTATGAGCTAATGCTGCAGGGCTTTGGCTCAGGATTTCAGATAACTCATTTAACAGATATATATATGTCAGTTAATGATGAAAGCCCAGAAAGCCTTATTAATGTGAACAGGAAATTACTAGTGGATGTAGAGAAAGCCAATAAATTACATTTGTATCTGTCATTACTGGCCTGATGTTGTCTGTTGTGTTGCTTGATTCTGTTTTTTATATATGTCCATTAGGAAAAAAGAACTCCATCTTACAACACAAGGTCCAGCATGACTTGAACTCTGGCGTCCTAAATTATCAGGAGAACGAGATCATCCAGCAGATTGTCCAGCATGACAGAGACATGGCACACTGTGCCCACTTGATGCAAAACCAACCTCCTCCTGCTCCTCCATCACCTACTCCTGTCATCTGGGCCCCACTCATCCAAGCCCCGCTACAAGCTGCTGCCGCTACAACATCTGTTGCTATTGCCTTGACCCACCACCCTCATCTGCCTGCCACTCTCTTCCGCCCTTCCACCTCAGTTTTGGGTTCGATGAAAGAGCCTCTCAGCCGCTTGAAGAGGTTCCAGGTTGTACCCACGTCAGCAAGTCCAGGTTCAGCTGAAGATTCCTCTTCCAGCACTCCAATGCCTCGTACCGGTGCGGACACCCCTCTACTTGCATCCTTCCGAGCTCACCACTCAACAGGGCCACCTGGGTCAGGCAGTGCCAGCCAGCAGGCCTCTAGCACCAGCAGTGGTTCCCAATTTGGAATTAGTGGCACCTCCGCATTCCCAACTTCTGGCAACTTTTCCAGATCTGCATCCCCCACATCAAGCACTGCACAACTCCATCCTCCTCCGAAACACAAGCAGCCCTTCCCTCCAAGTACTCCGCCACTGCTCAACCGCCTCCAGCAAGGCGGGACAGGTGGAATGACAGATGGCTCATGTGTTGGAACCTTGTCTGGGACGGTAGGTGGGGCAGTGGGTGGTGCATCATGTGGAGTGCCCTCAACTGGATCCCCCGTGGGCACATTAATTGGTGCAACCTGTGGTCTCTTGACTACAACGTCTTCAAACAGTAGCCCTCTTTCTACTGGATCATTCAGCCATGCTCCCAGTCAGCTTCTACATGGTCAACAATCACAAAAGCCCATGCAGATGGGCTCGCTGCAGCAATTTGCAGGTGGGGGTGGCAGGACTTCAAGTGTGCTAAACCTCTTCCATACACCCCCGCCTGGATCCCCACCCACAGGCCATACCCATATTGCCCAGGCTCCTGAAGGCTCACCTTCATCAAACACCCAATCCACCTTGTCTAGCCTAAGGTCCAGCTTTCTTCCCCAGTTGCCTTTAGAAAGGTCAGCATTAGCTTCGCTAGCTCAGTATGGCTCAGCAAATGCTTCTCCCTGTTACACTCCACTAGCCCCCAGCCCTACAATCCAAAGCCCAGTAACTGGAAGAACTTTTCACTATAGTGACCCTTCAAGTGTAGCAGGTTCCCACAGTTCTTTGCTCATGCCTCAGTCCTCGTGCCCCGGCCAACTACCAGGCCACCATGCCTCGGGGACCGAATCTCCACTAAGCCGTTTTACAGAGGATATGAAACTATTATCCAGCTCTCACCCCACACTAAGTGGAGAGGTAGCCCAGGCTCTAGGTCATCACTCGTCCCCTCGATCCTCCATGGATCCTGGCTATTGCATCTCCCCTTACTCCTCCCCAACACTGACACCCAAGCCCTGTAGCTCTGTATCAGGGCACATTGCTCCCCCAGTACAAACTCCTCCCGGGTCACGGCACCACATTCACCCAACAGGGACATCACCTTTGCTTCCACCGCGGAGGTCCTCCGAGGTCCACCCGTCTGAACTGGAACCACTCTGCTCTAAGCTGCCCTCCAATTTGTGAGGATAAATCACACCCTCCTGCTCACCCTGGACTTGTAACTGAGTAATAACAATCTTCTTCTGTGTGACACTTTTTCTTTCTTTATCTATATATCTAGACTACACTGTGTTTTAATCTTCTTTTAGATCTAAATATTACTGTGATTAAAGAAAAAAAAAGATTAAGGCTTAACCAGGTTAAATTAGAGCTCTAGATTACTCTTATTTTTTTGCTTTGTCATTCTCTCTTTTTTACTCATCAATATATATGTGGAAATATATATTTACCAATATGTTAATCAATTGATAGGAGGGTGTGAAATGCTACATATATAAACATTTGAGGAGGTCCATTTTGTAACTATGCCAAATGCATTTGGTCAGTGTGATCGAAATGGACGACACAGAAGGACTGTTTTGCAGGAATCTATGCACTGAAGCCTGCATGTAAAAAAACAACTTTTTTTCTGTGTCCAGATCTACCTTTTTAGTAAAAAAAAGAACACATGCTTCAGACAAGCAAGTCTCTTTTATCACTGCACCCTATCCAGGATCACATATTGCTGATCCTTAAATGTATCTATTGGATTGTATGTATTTATTCACTGTATAAACTTTGCAAAACCTTCCAAGGTGGAAAAGAGAATTTAGGTAAACCAAAAAGATTTTCTCTCTTCAGTAATTAGTTCACGTTTTGCTTTTTTTTGGCCTGCACATTGTTGATTTCCATTTGAACCACTGTATTGTAGCGAAATTGAAGTGGGCTTCAGGTCCTCTGTATTGAGGAGAAGAGAGGAAGAAGTTATAGATACAGGGAGCCTTCAATAGTGTCCTAACAAATTCACTTTTGTCTTCCAGGTTCATATGGCAGGTGTTGGACATGAATAGCATCAGTGTGATGAATGACACGAAAGCCCCTGTTTGTCTGTGTGTGTGTGTGTGTGTGTGTGTGTGTGTGTGTGTGTGTGTGTGTGTGTGTATGGCTGTGTTTTCTGAAATGGCTTAATGCAAGCAACAATCTTGTTGGACTGACCAAGATTAATTTAGTCTTTTTACAAGACAAAAAGAGAACTTCCATCAAAGCCTATGTGTAGACAGTTGTAACAAAAACACCTCATATTAGTTCTGCAGAGCCAGCAACAAATCAGCATTACATGAGATTACTGGATGTAGCAGAGACATAATTTCTTTCTTGGACAAAAAAAATATTTATTTATTTACAAATATCTATTTATTTGTAATTTATCATTTGTAGCTGCTAAAAGATAGTATCAGATGAATGTATTGTATGAATATAAACACTATCAGCATTATGAAGAGGATACTGATCACATGACTGTCTTTGATAGGGCCTGCACAGTATGAAATGAGGGTCTGGAATAGCAATCTGTGCTCAGCTTGGAGCATTACACCCCTCATTTACTCATTCAGTTACCTGACACACATTATATACACACATTACACTTCACATTGCCTTCTCTTAGACAGCTGGGTCCTTAGCAGCATCATGTTTCCCGCTACAGTGTCATGATGTAACCAGACAGCATCGCACCTCCCTCATGACCCCTGATCTAACTGATCTAACTTCAAGCATCTCATTCTGTCTAAAGCAGGCTAGAAAGCTCTTGGCAGAAATGAATTTTCACCCTAAAACACATTAATTGCAGGAATTCATCTGTTAGTTACTGTAAACAGAATATCCTCTTTAAGAGGATATGACATTTTTTACATATACTACCTTTGAAACATTTGGAATCAATGTTTTTAAGATGGTACAAACCAGTTTGGTTGGAGATAAATGTATGTATGGATTCTAATATTCTAGTTCCATTGAGTTTCACAGATTAAACAAAATAGTAGTAAAGTGGTACAAAACTAGTGCTTGTATAATAAAATATATATAAAGCAGATACCTAATAAAATGTAAACAGGTCATTACAGTATATAATCATTTTGTTGACTTATTGTTCCTTCAGTTCCATTTTCTGAAATATTAAATAAAATATCTGAAAGCATATAAAGATTGCACACAAAACTTAAAAGTATGTTATGTGTATTGTGTAACTTATGCACAAAACACATTTTATTTCTTTATTTATTATAATTATTATAATATATAGTTATTATTATTATTATTATTATTATTATTATTATTATTATTATTATTTCACTAGAGGCACACAATGACTCTAAATTTACATGTTACCAGTTATTACTCTAAATAACATTTTACTATAGCATCTGATTCCAAATTTTTCAATGGTAGTGTATATATTTAGACCTTCTCATACTGTCATCAGAACAGAGGTTTTTCTGTGCCCTTTTTTGCCCTTTACATCGCTGAAACATTTCATGACGAACTGTAAGTTCCAAAATTACTAATTAATTCCAATAAAATAAAAACATTAACATAGAATTGCTGTTGGAACAGAACCTTGTAGCTCCAAGAGATACATTCATAACCGACAAAAACATTCATAACTGACAATGGAAGTTATGAATAAAGACTTTCTGTTGGTTTATCCATCATGATTTTTTCACATAATATAAAGGTTATTTAGCATGAAAAAATAATCCTGGCTCTTCTTCTTCTTCTTCTTCTTCTTCTTCTTCTTCTCCTCCTCCTCCTTCTTTTTCTTCTTCTTTCACTTTTAGTTTGGCTCAAAGTAAAAGATGGCCACAAAAAACAAACAAGCAAACAATAATATACACACTGGAGAAAACCTGGCCCGAACCAAGTTCACAAGTTGTGAAAATCTTTCAACTTTTGAGCGGCGAGCGATGCTGCCTGAGAGGGAGGCACAAATGCAAGTAGACACTGATGTATTGAGGGGGTGATGTGTAGCGACAGACAGCCAGGGGCTTGACATGTAGACGAGGACCCCTGTGGGCTACTCAGGATGACGAGCTTGTAACAGGGAGGCCTTTTGAGGCGTCTCTAGTGCGAGTTATGATTGTCTCTGAGCACTTGTGGAAATTTCATGAGGAGGGCAAGTATTGATTGCATTATTGGACACAGCTTTGGGAGGTTTCAAGAGCTAGTTAGAGAGTTGTTTTTGTTCTGACTGGAAGAAAAAACAGCTTAACGCATAACCTCAGGGGTCGATGGCAGTGGAGGACTCAAATCTGACGGGGCCGCAGAGAGAGGCAGAGAAAAAGCAGGAGAGAGTGAGAGTGATTGATTAGAGGGTAGTCTGACCCAGCCGAGAAACCTGGTCATTAGCAGAGATAAGGACTGCAGTGCATCAATAAAAGCAGCCAGCAGCTGTCAGTCAAACGCGGCTGTCACTCCAGCCCTGTCTCTTGTCTCAGCTCACACCTCTCAGACTATGAGGCTCCATCACTCACACACACACTCCTCGTGGAGAGTGTAGAGGCTGTGGAACTCATGGACAGTTAATAGTCTATGATCAAACTTCAAGCTAACCTTAAAGGGCCTGTATCATAAGGGGGGGTGGGGGGTGTGCAGTAAGATTTTAACATTAACAATAAACTTTCAAAACAGTCTGTTCTCCCCCATGCCACTCAAAGCTGGCAAAACTGGCTGATTCAGATTCCATGTTTTTGTGAGGTCACAAAACCTGTGAATTTATAGTACTGTGCAAGTCTTGTGTACAAACAGTTTAAAGCCATTTAACTGAGCAGAATGAGACTTTCTGGCAGCAAATACGCAAGTTAACATGACAAAAATGCTAACAATTAAAGAATTTGTTTAGTTTGTAAACAAGTTTTGTGAGCTGGTTAGAAGAACACAGGTTCAGGTCCAGATTTGTCCTTGATACCTCCAGCCTTTGCACAGATTTGTGAAGCTCCATCAGCAGCTCCTCATTTAACCTAATGAAGTATCAGTTGAGTTGAACCAGGTATTTGAGCTATTTGATGAGAACTATAATACTGAGCTCCCATTAGGAGAGTTTTTTTTGGAATGATTTTTTAAAAAAAAAGATTCAAAAAATCTACTATATTAAATTATACATATACATTAGTATTTATAGCATATACTGCTCAGCTAAACAGGTTTTAAATATCATTTTCTCAGGTGTCTAAGACATTTGCACGGTACTGTCCACATTACCCTCTGTTCGGTCTATACCAGCTTACACCCACCTCTTCACTTAAATGTTATTGGATTGTTCAACCCAGCTTTGGTAATGAACACTCACAGGGAAGCTCATTTACATATATCCGTTTTAAAGGCAGAGTAATAAAGAGAGTAGGAAAATGGCCATGAAAAATTGATTGGTACTGGTTTGTAAACCTACACAAATGTAATTGGCTTCAACAGAAAACTAAACGGTGTAGGAAATGTCCAAAAACCCACTACTGCAGCTCACTGGTTAGAACAACACAACGGCAAACACACACACATGCTAGCTCCTGCAAGATGCTGCAGTGGGAGAGAATCTACCTGGCAGCGTTCGATTTTCCCATTCATGGTGGTTTTCATAACACAACACAAACTGATTCCAGTTGGAAGTGCTCCCAATTTCAGCACCTAATCTGGGCTTGGTTTCCTACTGTGGTTTCGGAGTCATGAGGGAGCGCTCATGAAGTAGTGGTGCAGACAGTAATGAAATCAGTCGTGATTGAGGATTAGATTTCACACTAACAGGGTCGACTCTTGGAGACGAGACGCGTTCGGAGGCTGGTGTACGTGGGGACTGGCATCATCATTACCCATTTGTGAACCCAGATTCATTTCAGAGGCTGTAGCTAGTGGTGACGAATGGATGCGTTAGCATTAGCCATCCCAGTAAAAAGTGTGTTTGGGATGTAAATGGCATAGGATCAAAGGGAAAACAAGAATTGGCCTTATCCTTTCTCAACCCCTGCTTTAATCCCAGTACAGATATTGACGTTGCAAACATTACATTTGTTTTACAGTATGCTATGACATATATCTGTATATTTCATTTCCATAGTGGACCCCTTATACTGCAAGTTTTTTGTTATATTCAGTGTTCAGCGACTACTACTGATTATTCAGTACGTTCTATGAAACATATTTTCAGTTTATGTATGGGCCCACATACACGTTTAAATGGGACGTCCACAGATCTTTCAAAATTTCTGCATAATTAAAATTGCTCAGATGTAGATAAAGTCATTCAGAGTGGTTGGAATGATTCATTTTAGAGAATATTGTAAATATTTTCACTTCATTTACTATCAAAAGTTATCAGTGAATCTATAAGTGTTTTCTGAGTTTCATATCTAATGTTGATGGTAAAAAACAAGGCTATTTGCCTCACTCTTCAGACATCTGGTTCCCTTCACCACCACTGCAAACAATTCTTTCTCTCTTAATTTGTGCGTTTCACATTATAAAGATGTCTGAATGGCTTAGTTTACATTTTCATCACTTAATTATGCAGAAATGTTGCACATTCTCTTTCTAAGAGGTTAGTTTTGATATTACTGAATCTTTAATAAAGTCTTGAATCTGAATTATGTGAATATGAATCTGAAGCATATTTAGTCTCATAATGTCTACTGAAACAATATGTGCTTGGTGAACTATTCTAAGACCAGTTATTCCTGACCTAAATGATACAGGCAATCCAAAAGAGCAACATTTTCTGGATCAGGAGCTTTTTGACAGTGATGAAATATAAAAGGCACCCAGATTTTGAACATTTGAACCATATTATTATCGTTTAGCTATTAATCCTAGGAGATATTCAGTAGCTATTTGGTAACTTATAGTTAAGTTACGTAGTTTTTAGAGGGACTGAACTGTTTGGGCCCACATATGGACCCCATAGGGCTAAGGGCTTAAAAACCAAGAGGTCACTGGATGTTATTTTGGTCCTGTGCTGATTGGACATGAGTATACAGGTGACTTTTCCCAGAAGCTGGGAGGAATGTCATGTCTTGGCAGGAACCCCCCACACTAAACTCACTACCTTGAAATCAGCTCCTGCGGAGCTAAACATACCCCCACAGGGTTGGATTGGATTCCATTTACCTCTGTAAGATTAGATAACTCTGATTCAACGCTGGCAATTTGACTGTGTAGGCCCACTGCTAGACTTACAGATTAAAAGATTAAGTTGTTTTGGCTATGATCCATTTATAGACCGGCTGAAAGGGTGCTGGTGTGTGTCAGCAGTAATAATCCTTCGAAAGGAGTGTGAATTCACGGCAACTCCCTGGAATCTTCCTGGACTCAGGTGGTCTATGACTGGGGGCGGATGAGGGCTCGTGCCCCGGCTTTCCTTGGTAAACTTGTTTGTTTGTTTGTTTGGTTTTTTTTTAAAAACGTTTGTCATTTACTCTTTCAAACCATGTCAGTTGTCAATGTGTATTTATGTAAACAGGTTTCTGTACAGTATATACATATACATTTCCATAAAACGTATTTATTTTTCTGCATTTATTTTACATGATCTTGTTTTCTTTGGGGTGTTAAATGACACCATTTGTTTCATTGTTCAGAGTGTTTATCCTTAATGATGATTTCTTCACGGGCATAATGTTAGCATTGTATAATCTTCTTACATGAGGGAATATTTGCAATTTAACCATGCTGCATTTTTTTGTTATTTTTTCCCCCCCGAACTGAAATGACAACATTGCAATGCTGTCATATCCATTCATTCAGAAAAAAAAGAGAAAATCACAAATATCTGTGAGCAAAAAACAATATTTCTGATGTTGGATTGAAATATATACATTTATTACTGTTTTTTGGGGGGGTTTTTTCAGTCGCAAACCCATGGGAAATAGCAATAAGTCTGATATACAGGTGTGTTGAGTTGAAGTGCAGATGTTTTGGGGATGGTCCGCACACCTCCACTGTGTAGCTGCACTGCTGTCTGTGGATGGGCTCTACAGAAAAGACTGATGATAAGCACACAAACTGGATATTATTAAAACTTATCAAATAAAACATACTTATTCTATTGCTGTGTCTTCTTTTCTCAGTGTCACTGTGGCTTTTAACTGGGGATAAGCACACACTAATTTTAGGCCTCTGAGAAAATGAGATGTAAAGCCGTTAATCTGGGCACTTACATTAGAATAAATACAAATAATTAAACAGTACATTATGATTGGATTTAGTAAGTATGTTAGCCTAAATATTTCAAAAACTCCAGTATTTACAGTCAATAATGTGTTTATTTAATCAGGTGTTACCGATGGAGCCGAACCGATCAGTGCAATGGCTGGAGAGCAACAAGTCTGTTTATTTGTATAAATTCTAATGTTAAATACTACTTTAACTGGCAGAAACACACTTACCAATGAGATTAGTAGCTTAAACTGGTGACTTTTGCACAACAAAGTAAATGGTCTACATTACTGCTTGGTATTAAATGCTTTGAAAGTCATATTTGAACATATCTCAGTTTCCCATACTATTTTATTTTAGTTTATGATAATAACGTCAATGAACACATGCTTCCTGAGTCCTGCTGCTCTATACAAAAGAATGATTGTTTTGGTTGGATTCTTGTTTTGTCCTCTCTAAAATTATATAAAAGGGAACCTAAAGTATGTACAGAAACATTATATTTTTTCACTTTTTGTTAGTGAGGAACCCTCATGTCCTTTAAGGCCTTCCAAGAAGGTGTGGAACTAAAGCAGACATGTGCCTGTAATGTATTGGTCCTATTTGAACTGAAATTAGGTTTTCGAAATTCTTGAACCAACATAAAATTATCTAGTCAACATTTTCCCATGGTATCTAGGTAGATATACCTGAGCCAGCTCTCTGTTTGTTAGGTCTTAAGACACTGGATTGAAGACTTAACTTGTTGGGGGAAAAATTTCAAAATTTCAATGTCACGAAGGAAAACAAGTCTATGATACATCACTGCCTGAACACAAATTATAGCTGAACCTTTGTATTGGAACTACTGGAATTATTTTCAGCCAACGTAAAACTCCCAGCAAATGACATGCATTTTGCTGTCATGTTCTAGATAACAAGAGTAGAGTACCTGGAGCCTTTCCCGGGGTCAGTTGGTGCGAGGCAGGGACTCCCCTGGGTGAGGGTGAGGTGCCAGACCAGTGCAGGGAGCTCACACCATTCACTTTGTTATAATACTCAAATTAATTAAACCTGACAATGAATACAAAGTGCCAGTAATTCCAGCAAAGACTATATTTCCCCAGCACTGATTGTATGCTGAAGTTACAATGTATAGGTAACTGTATCCCTTTAATATAATATGCAACTTTATATATATATGCCATTTACAGTACACTGGGTACCATAGCCTGTCAGGTCCTGTAGTAGGAGTTGATTCATTCTCATTGTAATGCAATCCCTGTTCCCCTCCCTTCTTCCTCTCACTCGCTTTCTCTCACTGCTCTGGTCAGTCCACACCTCTTTGTGGCCTTCCACACAAAAACACACACACATACACACTTTCTTTTGTGATTGTAAGGAGACACATGAGATTCTGCAGGTATGGCATTGGCAGGCAGTGAAAGCGGAAGTGTCTAACTCTGCCCCCGAGAGCACTCCACCATCTGCCTAATTAGAATTCCCCCTTCAGCTAACCTTCCTTTACTGCCGCACCAGCTCATTCAAACTGAGAAGCCTTTGTTTCAGATTGTCTTTTATAATTACCAAGGATTCTCCTCAGGTGACAATGAGCTAGTTTGGGGGGTGGGAATGGGGTGGAAGTGTGAGAGAGGGAGAGAGGGAGAGGGAAAGGGTGCATTTTCATGTCCTGACTTTGTTGACAGATCAGAGACAAACAAGCCTCATCCTACAATTTCAGAACAAATAAAACTGTCCCGACTTTGTTTTATTATATACAATACCTACATGTTTCATTGTTTTAAACTGAAAGAATTTTTTTTTTGTTTCTGGGGTTAAGGTTACAGTTTATCTAGTCTCAGCCTCAGACGTCACGCCCACAGAACGTTGGCTAAACGTCTGATGCATATGGTACACTTAACTGGAAA
>JBBPDB010000019.1:5081155-5095238 GCA_037974465.1 Brachypetersius altus
TTTATACAAACGGCTGTAAGTTGGAAATCTTCAGCTCTCCTTCATTCCAAGGAACAAATCTCATGATATGGAAGAAAAAGCAAACACTTCTTTACACATCCACACTTTACAATACACTCTGTTAAAATGACATATCACATTTCATAGCCGCGAGCCCGTAGCCGCTAAGGGTGGGGGTTTTTAGGCTTGTTCACCATGGCTGAAGCATGCAATGAGAAGTCGAGTATGTGGGGGGATTGCCCGCTTTTCGCAGCTTCTCACTCTATTACAGGAGACCTCTGGGCATCCTGTAGATAACAGGAGACCTCTGGGCATCCTGCAGATGACCTGGGGGTACGTTTTTGGGCATGCCGGTCATGGTTGAAGCCCTTTCAACCCCAAATTGACCCTCCCCTTTATCTGGATGTTTAAAACAGCGGGACTCTGGGCAAGCTGCATCCAACCTGGAGGCACCTTTTAGGGCAGGCCCTAAAAAAAAATGGTTCAGAATGCACCGCAGGTCCCAGCTCTGCCCTGGCCTCCGAGTGTGGAGCCACATCTACAGCTGTGCTCATGTCCACGGAAGCTGAGCTGTCCACAGCGTCGAGCTCCACATCCCTCTCTGCTGGCTGTGTATCATCATCCACAGCGGGCAGAAGGTCAGGATTATGGATAGCACTCATATAACGAGTGTACCACTCATTCCTCTCCACCACCAAGCGCATGACCAGGCCTTGCAGCTCCCCCAACTTTTCCTTCATCTCCTCTTTGTCTTTTGCCAGAATGCTGATATATTGCTCCTTTTCTTGGTGCCTCTGCTTCATGATGGCTCTCTGGTTTTGATACAAAGCAATATATTCACCAATGGTATCCGTCTCTCCAGACAGTTGAATGCAGCGATGCTCCAGTTCGTCAACCCTCTCTTTCAAGTCTGCTTTCTCCTGCATCAAAGCTGTGAAACGCTCTTGGAGCTTCTCCATGGCAACCCGCAGCGCCTCATGCACCTCAGCTGGAACACCCCCTGAGTGCCCTGTTTCTGTACAAATGCTATGTACATGGTGCAGCCTCTGTTCTTCCTCCAGTCTGAGCAAAGCTTCTTCCTTCTCTCCCTCCAGACGTGCCAGAACAGAGTGCAGAAACTCCTCCATTTCTTCTCTGCTCTCAAAGTCCTCTGGGATGACCAGAGAAGATTTCTGGAAGCTTTCTGTGACTGAGGAGCTTTCCACTCCATCACCTTTGTGTATTTTCAGACAGAAATCTTAAAGGGCCATGCCAATCAAGTCTTAAAGGGTTCTACATCATATATCTCTATTCTGTTTGGCCACTGTTAAAGGTCAAAATGTTTTTTTCCCTATCAGTAATTTGGCAAACAGAGTAGCCGCTCTCTCTGTTCCAGCAGCGGTGTTAGCGCAGGACATTAGGCGGTGCATCCTCAAGAATAGTTTTATTGAGTTTGATTCTTTTTTGGGGTTTAGCTACAAACCATTTTGTTGGTCTCTTTTTGCCTCACTTGCTTTAGCATTCAAAAGTTAATCCTAAAAGCTAATGAATGCTGATAGCTGGTGGATGTGCTTATATTTTTGGACTAGTCATGTTCTTTGCTAAGCCATATTTATTTTTACTTTTAGGTATTACTTCATCAAACACTTTGACTTAAGCATGGGTTTTGCTAATGGACTGTTGGTTTGAACCTCCCCCCTCATCAGGTTTATAAGTGCTGGCTTCTTAGAAGTTAGAAAAGGAGGATGTGTGGTGTACAGTGCATGAATAATTTCCATTGCTCTCCGTTCTCTCAGGCATAACCAGCTCTTTCTTTTACCAGCTCTGTGACGTTTGTCTATTTATTGCCAGAAGATTGGACCCAAGTGCAAAGCAAAACTTAAGAGCTTTCAACATTTTTTATCGAAACGCAAAGAACCGAGCAGTATAGAACTAACATAGGTGTCCAACATTTCTCTCAGGTTAGGAAAAATATATGTATATTTCTATATTGTGGCATTGGTTGCCCAAACCCCACACATTTCACACACTCAGAAGTCAAGTATAATACAGGATGTAACATTGTCTACAGTAGGAGTGCAAACACTAGCACAGTGCAGAAAGAGCACACACAGAGTAATAAGCACACAGAGACAAAGATATGGTTGCAAATGGGTCCCTCTGTATTTTCAGTCATAATTTAGGAAATTATAGAAGCAAGAGCTGTAAAAGGAGCCACTTTGAAGAAGCCACCGTTTGTTCTATGGCCACTGGAGTGTTCTAGAGGAATGATATAGATTGCAGGACAAGGACAGTTGCTCTGTCATACAGCTCTCTCGCCCTGCTTACTGAAGCAGGCATGCAGAAAGGCAACCCAGGCCTCAAGCTCTAGTGTCTGACTGTGGAAGGAGTGATCTACTCGGCCATTTGTCAACAAACCCTTACCGAAGCAAACGTGCCAAAACCGACTGGAAAACAGAACTGAATGAGAACAATCGAGTTGAAACAAACTATGGCTAAAACTGGCCGTAGAAACCTGGGGGTCCCGTCTGTTCAACCTGCCTGCATGAGGGGGAAAGAGGAATGGAGGGAAGGAGAGCTGGAAAGATTGAGGAGTGAAAGGGCAGTCCTGTGATGTCTAGGCAACTGGGACCACGCGCATGGTGTTGGTGAAACCAGAGCCTGGACGCCAGCCAGTCAGTACAATCACAACGTCTCCTGTCTTGAAGAAGCCACGAGCTTTGCCTAAAAAGGAGATTTTGAAGTAGGTTAGTTATGAACTGTAACATACAAAAAATAAAATAAAATGTTTAGTCTGGACAGGCATAATTAGGACAGTCTTTTAAAGGGAGGCTCCACAGATTTCTGCATGATTGAAAAGAGTGGGAAATTGTTTGAGAAACTTCATGCAAATCAGGACTCTTCACATCAGTGGTGAAAGGAACCAGAGTGTCTAATGCTTATAACAGCTAACCCACAGATTTTTTAAAAACATTAAACAGTTTCAAATACTACAAAAAATAATCATTCTGTTAAGAAAAGGATTTGGCCTAAAGCCTTTTTAAAAAAAACATTTTAATTGCAGAATACCTACAGATTTTTTCCCATATTTACCCATTAAAACATAAAACAAAAAACAAAAATCAGGACAATGGCTCATTAAATATTTTGGATAATAAATAAAACTGCCCCTCTTACCAACATCCATAGCAAAGTTGACTCGAAGGTCAACATCCTCTGCCCAGACATCATGAGCAGGTTTGTTGTAGAACACAGGGAAGATGCCACGGTACAGGTGGGCCTGGCGGGCGGTCTGGCCGTTACGGGTCACTGCGATGATGGGGGCACGAGGGCGGTACCGGGAGATCAAGTGTGCAGACCTGAGGGAGGACACAAAATCCTACAGTGATTCTAAAGGCTCAGGAGTTCCTACCAAGCACAAATAAGATTAAAAAAAAGGGCTAAAAGAGATCTTCCAGTTGTTTTTAAAGTTTACAGGCTAAAATAATTACCAAATACAACAATGAAATCACCACACACACAGCTGAAATTAATACCCTCCTCCACTACACAGACATACTACCATAAGAAACTGTCATCCCTTTTACATCTTTTACCCAGACATTTACATACAAACACTCAGGGAGGGGAGAAAGGGAGATTAAATATTTTAACTCTGTTATCATTACATCTTATGTAGATTATAATATTAAATCAGTTGTTGACTTTCACTGCTTGTTTCAATGAATGAGTGAGAAAATCCATACATTCATCCATCCATTATCTACCCATTTTTCCCCACATTCGGGGTCAGGGGTGGACTGGGCAAAGGGCAAAGGCAGGGTACACCCTGGACAGTCGCCAGCACGTCGCAGGGCCACATACAGAGACCATTCACGCTCACATTCACACCTAGGGGCAATTTAGAGTGCTCAATTGACCGATCCCCAAAGCACGCATGTTTTTGGTGGTGGGAGGAAACCGGAGTCCCCGGAGGAAACCCACGCGGTCATGGGGAGAACATGCAAACTCCACTCAGAAAGACCCTGCGCCCAACCCGGGAGTCGAACCCAGGACCTTCTTGCTGCGAGGCAACAGCGCTAACCCTGCGCCACAGTGATAAAATATAAATGTAAAATTACATAAGTATGGAATATGAACTTTAAGCAGGAGTTATTTCAAGTTACTGTTGTTTACAGTATTTCTACTGAAATAAACCACATCGTTTTGCCAAGCAAATTCTAACCTTTCCAGAACATTTGTAATTGCATTGCAATGTAATTATGCAATCACAACATTTAAATCAAATCTTCTAAATGACTACTAAGAGTTAAACTAACTCACCCTAAACCATTTCTACGGATCCAACATGCCTACCAGTGTACTTATCTCTTCAGACCCTCTATATTCTTCTATTTACTGACCTGAACGGGCCCTTTCCTCCAGCCCTGTCCCACCAGAGAGGCGGACTTGTCTGCTCTTACCTGCCCGTCTTGGTGAGAATGATTATAGCACTGGCGCAGCACTTGAAGGCAGACTCGACTGCACCAATGGCTACGGCCTCTGAAGGGTCGTGGGTCAATGTAGAGGAGCGCCTCAGCTCCTCAAACAGCTGCCGGTGGAACGTGGCGGCCTCTGCCTCTCTTGCAATCTGAGTGCATGTTGAGGGGGCATCGCCACACAGCCGAGGAGGGTGGAGTTGGGAAAGGGAGGGGTTACACTCAGTCACACTATTAACATATGCTGTGTGAGAGTGAGAGAGAGAAGCAGCAAATATTCCACCAGCCCTCGATTATGAAACATTTCTGGTTTGCGAAATATAAATGCAAATCACCTCATAGATCTGGCTGCCAACTCGTTCACATTTAGCAGCCGGAAGGTTCGCCAGAAAGGGCAACTACTGGCACTTTTATGTGGATTATTGAAAGAAAGGCATAAAACTGGAGGAACTCAAATAATTTTTTTTCAGGCTGAGACATGGTTTCATATTTGTGCTCTCTCTCTCTCTCTCTCTCTCTCTCTGCCTGTCTGTCCCTGCTCTGTCTGCTGACTTGTTCTTTGACAGTCGACCCCTGGCCTGCTTCCTAGAGGCCTGCCTACCTGCCGGAGCCAGTGAGCACTATGAATGCGGGGGCGAGGATTTTAAAGGAGGCTTCCACAGCCCCGATGGCGATAGCCTCTGCAGGGTCAGTGGAGTGAGGGGTGCATCGGCGCAGGTCCTCAAACACCAGCCTGTGGAACATGGCCGCCTCGGCCTCCCGAGCGATCTGATTCCACCACGCAGACGCAGCAAAAAGAAGAGAGCGGCCAGAAGAGGGGGAGGAAAAGGAGTAACAGAGAGAGAGAAAAAAAGAGGCAGGTATGGGAAGAGCATGAAGAGGAGAGAGAAGAGATGGGGAGGCGAGATGGACGGTGAGACGGACGAAGTGTGGAAGAATGAAAGGAAGGAATTAGTGCAGGTTAGATCACAGAACAAGAAAAAAAAGCAACAAAAAAAACCGCACATGTTAATCATCTCAGACCCATTTTATATAATCAGATATGCAAGACCTGTTTTTTCTCCCCATAATTTGTGCCAAACACCAAGAACTATTTTATGATCACCTCATTTGATAATATTTTCCCTCCACCATAAACTCCCCCACAGGTAAACAGATTTGTGTTCAGATTTTGAGGGTTACTGTGGCTGAACAGGAGTATAACATGCACGCCTTTGAGAAAGAAAGACCAATTAAAGCCCCAGTCAGTTAGTACTGAACCAGTCACCGCAACAAATATTTTTAAACATCCCATTTGAAATGTGTATGGTTATGATGTTCTATCAGAAAGCACAGGGATGGTATTTGGGTGGATACAGAACCAGTGTTCGCTTTTCCTGAATGGGGCTTTAAAGTAACAGTTCACCAAAAAACACCAAAAGAAAATCTCCCCTCTCAGTCACATTCCACAGGTAGGCCTAGTGCAACTTTAATGAATAACCTTAAACATCTAAAACATGTCCTGAAAATCAGCTATATTCAGAAGATGATGGAAACAGTGGATTATTTTTGGTGAACCATTCTTAGTAAAAAGAATAATTTCATTAAAATACTGAAAAAAGGAAACAAAGCTAAATTAGACTACAGTACCCTCTACACAATTAAGAAGTTAAGAAAAGAGACAGGAAATACAGAAAACAAAGCAATGGAAAGATTGAGAAAAGCAGCGCTAGGGAAAGTCATGTTGCTGTCAGTGTTGAAGCGAATAGCATTTGAGAGTGTTCAAGAAATTGCTAAAGTCGCTAAAGCTATTGTTCAGCTTTAGCCAAGATACATATCTAATTTATTTATTATTCTTTTAAAGGGCCTGTAGCACAGTAAATGGAATGCATTAAATTTTTTAAATAACTACATTTTCATCTCTAAATTGCGTCTTTTAACCAAAACTGCGGTTTTAAAAAGGGGTTTTTTTTGTTGTGTTTTTTTTTTTTTTTAAACAAAGATGAAATTCAGAACAGGGGTCATTTACATATTTAATTCTTAAAAGGTATAGAATATTAAAGACGCTGGAACATGTTAAAGGCACAAGAAAAGCCTATAATGAGTGGTCATAAAGAAATTTAAGATTTCTTGAAACTTTTATAAGTTGGCCAAATAAATTTAAGTGACAGTGTAATTTATCTAAAAGTTAATGAGGATTCATATCACAGACGGCCACGCTTCCCTCTGGACTGCGGTTGTGACTCAGCAGTCTGAGTGGGTGCAGCTCAGGGAAAAAGGAAATGCAGCAGAAAAGCCTAAATCAGGTCTGGTAGGAAGAACGTTTGTTACGGGGGGAAGGTTAAAGTGAAAGAAAGCAAAGATATTGTGCAACTTCTAACCCCAGATCATTTACCCGTTCCTCATATAGTACTATGGACCTAGAACGCATTTCTGATGCTGACCCTACTGTTTAAAAAAATGAACAACAAATTCACATTCATTAAGAATAAACAACATCACTGGCGGAATGGAAAGTAACTTAATGAAAACAGCAACGCATTTACTGCTTAACAATACATTTTCAACGTAATATCCATCCGCCCCATTATGATCATGTGATAAATGACCACAGGCGTGAAAAAGAAACAGAACAGGAAACCCATTGGTCTCTATTGTAAGTGATATTTAGGTCAATGGGTTTCCTGTTCTTTTACTGTGAACAGAAGGTGCTGAATTTCTCGTCAGTGGTAATTGATCACATGATCAGTTCATTTGATAGATGCCATATTAGATTAGGTTGGAAAATGCTAACGTATCCTTTTAACTACTGTAAAGTATTTGCCACTAGGGGGCTCTCTCACCATGTGCTGTGTGCGCACTGCCTCTAGAGGGTAGTCTCCCTTCGCTGTCTCTCCACTCAGCATGATGCAGTCGGCCCCGTCCAAAACTGCATTTGCCACATCGCTGCCTTCTGCACGTGTGGGTCGGGGCTTCTTAATCATGCTCTCCAGCATCTACAAACACACAACCGGAACGGCTTTTAAAGAAGAGCTCTACGGGTACAATTACAGCATTTGGCAGACGGCCTTATCCAAAGTTACTTACAATAATTGGTTAGAGGGTCAATTCCCTGGGAGAACCTGGGGGTTAAGTATCTTGCTCAAGGACTCAACTGTTGAATCTCAATATCACTACATTCCTAATGAGACACATCCCTAGATATGGAATGCAATGTACAATTTATTTATCCTGTTACATTCCTATTAGCTATAGAACGATTTACATTACACTGTTTTGAATTTACCATCTGATCAGATCCACATTTCTGACTGCTTCTACACACACAAACCAGACATGTTACCATATCAAATCATACTATGCTTTTGTTACTGCTGGCAGTTGTGGGAGGTCTAAAAAAAAAAAAAAAAGAGTCTCTGTTGTAGGAATCCGGGTTAGGTCTGACCTCTCTAAATTATTCAAAAGGCACATCTGCCCATCAATTCAAAAGATAAAAAGAGCTGGAGATCTAACCTGTGTTGCACAGGTGATTGGCTTGCCAGCTCTATTGCAGCGTCCAATCATCATCTTCTGAGCAAGGAAGACTTTCTCTGTGGGGATCTCAATACCCAGGTCACCACGAGCAACCATGATGCCGTCACTAGCCTCCATGATCTCATCAAACCTGTAAATAAAACAGATAATTTAACCAACAACTTTACATGGTAAATGTAACTATCGTCCCTCACCCGCCTGTGCAGTTTCTTTTATTGTGCAATCAAACAGAAGCTATATCCGGTGCTGTAGTGTAGTGCACCCTACTGGAATAAATGCTTGCATCATAGGAACCGGCAAAAATGGAATCACAAAATGCAGCGGATGTGTGCGCATTGTAATCCTGCAAAAATTGTTTTTTAAAATCAATGGAATAAGAAGTGTCCAAAAGTATCTCCACTGGTCTTTTAACTGACATACAGCCCGGATTGTAAATTCCATATTTTTTCATCCAAACTGCCCCCCAACAAACACATTTACCTTTTTTTTTTCAGCCATTTATTAAAACAGTCATTTTAACTGAGTTTTTCCACAAAGCCAGGATATCATATTTTGTGTCATATTTATAATTTGCTTATTTGCTACACAGTAAATAAAAAAAAGCTGGGTGAACATTAACATGTGGTGTTTGAGGGGTGTCAGACGTGGCACTGGGGTTCTGTTGTTCCTCTTACCTACGGACTCCCTCATGGTTCTCCAGCTTACTGATGATCTTGATGTTCTTGCCCTTCTCTCCCAGCACCTTCCTGACCTCATGGACGTCGGCTGCCTTGCGGATGAAGGAAGCGAAGACCATGTCAACCCCATGTTCCACTCCAAACTGAAGGTCCTTGATGTCCTTGTCAGATACGGCGGGCAGATCCACGGCTGCTCCTGGAAGATTCACACCCTTCTTGCTGCCCAGAGAACCTCCGTTTTCAATATCACACAGCAGGTAGTCAGAGCCTAGGAGAAACAGAAGCATTTCAAGAGCAAATATGAAACCCCTTGAGAAGTTCAGTGGAGTACCATAAAGCCCAGATTTTAAAAAATGTGCATAGTTACTTTAATGAGTTATTTTTAAGAGGACACTGGCATACATTTCTAGGCATAAATAGTACTTATTGCCTATGTACCGCCTATGTACCACCTATGTAGCCATTTTAATTCTAATTCCTGTTCTTAAAGGATAACACAAGCTCATTTCACCTGCAGCACATGGTCAGTTACCACAGACAATAGCTGAATCTATGATAAGTGTGTTTTGAGTCTCTGTATGTTTATATATCAACAAGGCAAAATTATTGACCATAACAACAAGTGGTAGATGGAGATCAGGGTCAAAGACAATGGAATATTCCATTAGGGTGATAGAAAACAAAAACAAGGGCCTGGTTTAGAAAGAATCACGAAAATGTTCTGCTCACCAATCTCTTCGACTTGGAGAGAGATGAGGCCATCGTCGATGTAGATCTTGCTGCCCATCTCTACCACCTTCGTGATGTTCTTATAGTCCAGCCACAAAACGTTGTCATCACAGTTCTCCATGTAGGAGTCATCCAGAGTCAGCTTGATCTTGTTGCCCTTCACCAGCTCCACCTCAGCAGTGCCACTCTGCCATAAGAACAGCAGGTTAGAGCTCAACCGTCACTTACTATTATAACAAACAACCCTGATACGTAACAAATAGCAACCACAAATGACTCAGACGAACAATATTAACAGTGGTTATCCAATGGTCTGAAGAAAGAATACTATTCTTTCTAACATCTCTTGTCTTGCTGTAAGGTTAAGGTTAATCTTCTTACCCCCTTAATGAGCCCGGTTCTGATCTCAGGTCCCTTGGTGTCCAGAGCAATGCCAATAGGGCGGTAGTGGATGCTGCCGGGCTCGAAGCTCTCACATGCCTCACGGATGTTCTTTATGGTTTCACCATGGTACTGTAACACAGCAACAAAGTTTGGTCAGCACCACGGCTGCTGAAGTAGTCGGTGCATCTGGACTGATTAGAATTAAAATCCGGTTATGTTATAATTAAAGATTCTAAATTAATTTAACTAAGAAAAAAACCCAGCATTTATCACATGGGGCTCAAGTACTTGTTATAAAACAAACCCCACAGATAAAGCACCAAGGATCTATGTTTCTAAGAAGCATATTTGACAATTTCACAGCTGATACTCAATAAATCACTACGTTATTAGATTTTTAGCTCCTTAACTTTGGCACATAGGACATAGTCAGTAATATACACAGTATGTTCTAATACACAGGACATAACTGTCCAAATGCACTTTTAATCAGTAGTATTGTGTTTATTTAGGACAACTTTCATTACAGTCAGCCAATGTAAACTGTCACTGCCTGTAATTTCAGCTGGAGGCCAAAAGTATTTGCATATCAGCCCTGAACGGTTCATTCATGATGACCTGGGTGTAGGTTCAATATGCCACGCCGTATCAGGTCATTAACTGTCGAGCAATAACCATGATGAACCCAGCTAAGGCTACAACCTAGACAAGAACAACTAGGTCAAATAAGTCTGTGTACTTACTGACAGACGTAATGAAAAGATAACAGTTACATAATGATTTACAGCACAGGTATAGGTTAGTACCGAGTATGAAAGAAGGAAAAAAAAGCTACTGTAGAAAGAGCATTCGATGCTGACAGAGACCAACCAACACAAAGTAATTAAAGGAGCAAACACCATACAGGTGCATGGATAGGGCTTTTGATCTGTGAGGTTATTAACGTCACCATCTGGAGACAGACAGAAACTCCTGCCAGTCACTAATGGGCCTAATTCTGGTCTGTTACATCATCTACACGCCCTTGATAAACAAAGATTGGGATGACCTTGATGACCAGCAGAGTTAAAAACATTAAGAAGATTATTTTATTTATAAGAAACACAGTTAAAAGCAGAGCAAAAATCAGGGGCAGATAGGACTATGATATCTTCATCATCACATGAATCACAGTAAGCTACTCTGAGCATACTAACTGTTAGTACTAGTACTGTTAGTCTTTAAATACATTCACGCTTAATTAGCTGTTCAGCAGAGTATGATTAGACACCTAATACTAGTGTCGCGTTGTGTGCAAATAAAAAAGTGTGTATGTGTATACACATCTGAGACATTTACAAAGTGGACAGAACAAGAGAAGAAAGTAGAAACAGCATTATCAATTGAAACAAAAACTATACAACTGGGCATACAATTTTTAATAACCACAAACTATACAAAAATGTATATAGTGTATATTTAGATACACTTTTAACTGTATCCGTCACAACTTGGTGAAACTGTGGCTTGATAACCACACCAACACATTCTGAACTCACTCATTTCTATCACTAGGCGACAGGACACAGGCTTGAATGTCAGGGGGTGAATCAGCAGTCACCAGGCACAGAATTAAGTGAAAGATGATCGGCTGTTGAGATCCCTCAATGACAAAGCAATGAAAAAATAACTGGATGGATGAAACATAGGATCTGAGAATTTTGCTGTCTAAAGAGACCTGTTCCAGGTCAAAAATGGTAACTTAGTAATGCCACTAACAGCACCTCATGTTATAATGCCAGTAGAGTTTATATAATCCTACAAAAGTTTACTAAAACCTTTTGGTCACTGGTACCCTGTTAATTTTCCAAAAAGGAAAGAGAGATTCGGTTGGCAAGCAGACCCAGATAAAGTATTTATAGTGTCCGCAATCTAGACTAGTTACCCTGACACTTTCACTTTCTGTGACCACTGAGTCTAAGGAGAGTTGTTCTAGGCTCTTCAACCTTAGTAGACTGACAGTACAAGCAAACTTTAGTATGCAGGTGAAGTGAAAAACCTGAGTGGAAAAGAAAAGCTCAGACCTCATGTGAACCATGGGAGAAGTTCAAGCGGGCGATGTTCATTCCAGATTTAATCATCTCCTTCAGCATATCAACCGAGCGGGAGACTGGCCCTGTGACGAGAAGACATACATTTATATGCATGCAAATACTGATTCTTATTTATTATAACTACCCATTATTATTATTATTATTATTATTATTATTATTAATAATAATAATCCACAGAAAGTAATACAACAGCTTATTAAGCCTGGGAGTACTGACCAATGGTGCAGATGATGCCAGTATTGCGGGCAGTAGTGGGTTCAGAGTCAATGTCCAGTAGGCACATGTGCTCCAGAAAGGTGTCAGCCATGGCAGCATTGAGCTGCTGTGTCTGGATGAAGGCAGTGCCCATGTCCTGATTCTTAGACTGAGGCATGGCGAAAGCGGAGCTGGCAGGTAAAGTCCTAGAGCAGAGAGAAGATAATGTGTTAGTTAAAATAATGGTGGTAGTCATCGTGCACAGGGCAACTAGCTCATTCCCACAAAAAATGGTATTTCAGCTGACACTTCAATGAACAAAGTCAGTGCTTGGCCATTCAGATAGTTATTGATATACAGATGAAACTGATATGGTAAGTGTCTTGTCATTTTCTTTGAATAAGAGTCCTGCATGCTGATCCATAATCAGAAAATCTGAACTCTCATTTAACGAAGACCAGTGAGACACAGTGTGAACACCAGCTGCCAATGTAGGAAAATTTCATAAGAAGTTTGGGTTGGGAACTGAAAAAAATGCCCTAAAAGTAAATGTAAATAAGAACCAGCAAGAAAATACTCAGTTTCAGGTACCCACTGCATCTTCCCAAATTTAGGTTCTGCTTATCAGTTCCTAAAATCCAAGGACATGCGTGACTATTTCCAGGTGTAGGTGAATGTCATGCCATCGTATTAAATATTTTACGCTTTATACTTTAGTCAGCATTTTTTTCCCATTGCTGCTGGGACATTTAGATTTAAGATTCAAAATGTTTCGTCACATACACAGTTAAACAGGCACAACACATTGTGAAATGGGCCCCGAAACATCTGTGAGATTGTGCAATATAGTTACAATAAATGCAAGAAAATTAGAGGCTAGAACTATAATAAAAATAACCAGATAACTGTTAACTGAAAACGATAAGGAGAACCAGATTAAATGCTTAGAGTTCATTAAAACTTCACTTTGTTCAGTTAAAGCAAAGACCTCCCAGAACACCAAATGACTCTCAGACTATTCTAGCTAATCTAAATTACTACCACCCTGCTCATTCTGAGGTAGGGGCCTCAGTTCCTAATGCAACTCCAATAAACCCGTTCTGTGGTAACTGCAGACTCTTGTGGTGCAAAATCTCCAGTTTGATGCAATAAAAAAAGGTTCAGTTGATGTGGAAGAGAAAAACAGGAAGGTAGCCTACTGCTTACACACTTCCCCATGAGTCAAGCACGAAGTTCAGGCTTATAATTCCAAAACTATGTTGAAGATCAAGACATTCTGTCCAACTGAGGAAGAGACTTTTGATCCCTTATTAAATCCACAATAAAGGAATAGAGAGTCATTAGAAAATCACATGAACTTCTCTGTACTAGTTTGTGAGAATGGTACCTGGCCTGTTAGGGATGGGAATCTCCCGATACAATATCATGATACCTAGGTGGAAATTTGATATAAATTGAGATTTTAATATGCCAATTTGATTCTACAACATGGTTCACGATTTTAAACTTAAAGAAAGTGGAGTCATATCGCAGAATATTCCAAATAAACAATGAAAAACAAATTCAAATAGAAAAAATATTTTTTTTTGTGTCCAGTGGACTTTGGACCCAGAGCCCGTCGTACAGCGCCAGGCACCATATCAGAATCAGAATCGCTGAGTATGTGAGTGAACACATACAAGGAATTTTGTTCCGGTAGATGGTGTCTCTCAAGCACAACAGTATAAAACAATTCGTGTGTACATGTGCCTTCACCACACACACAAAGAATGCTTGCTGCTCCAATAGGCCAATTGACGCGATTCTGATTCTGATGAAATTACGCCAGGACCTGTGTTAGTTGAAATGCGCTAGGTTTGTTAAAAAAATAAATAAATAAAATAAGTCAAGCCCAAATACACATTGTACACATGTGATGTTACTTTCTTGAGTTTTGTATTTCATGTTAAATTGTAACTTGCTGCTTTCGACACAGTCAACCACCAAATCCTCCTCTCCACTCTCTCCGACCTCGGTATCTCCGGCGCAGCCTGGC
>JBBPDB010000019.1:5095338-5110567 GCA_037974465.1 Brachypetersius altus
GATTAAATATTTGTTTTTATTAAGTAAATTATTTGAAAAGAATAAGAGTAACAATAAATGTTCAAAAAAGTTTAAGCTCCGGAGAAATTATACACAAACTACATTTAAAATATATTATTGCTTATGAAATGTACAATGAATATTAAAAGCAGGGAATAGCTAAAGTAAAAATATATGTTTGCTTTTGCTAACTAAGGTGGTGGGGGTCTCGTACGAGGGAGCTGCTTAATTTGCAAAATATAAAAATAAAAGTAGAATTCTAATAATACTGAAAGCCAAGGTATATGAGGGGAAAAAAGACAATGTCAGTATAAGAATAAAGTGATTTTTTTGAATTGTGAATTATTTGAGCTGTAACTGGGCAGCTGGTGGCCTAGTGGTTAGGGAGTTCTCCTGTAATCAGAAGGTTGTGGGTTTGAATCCCAACACTTCTAGTGTCACCACTGAGGTTCCCACACACTGCTCTCCAGGCGTCCCTCATTGGTGGCAGCCCACTGCTTCATTGGTGAATGGGTTAAATGGGTTAAATGCAGAGAATTAAATTAAATTGTTCACACTTAAACAGTAATGTGGCATTTAACAGACACCCTTATCCAGAGAACTTAGACAGTGTTCCAGAAGTGTGTTGATGGTCATTGCTGCACCTCTGTGTCCTCTATAACAGAGCCGGTGTTGAACAGTGAAGATGGGCGCTCTAACAGTGGTGTGTTTTGCTCCTCCTGCAGGGCAGCTGTGCAGCTGATCTCTATCGGCATCCCCAGCTGGACGCCGACATCGAGGCTGTGAAAGACATTTACACAGAGAGTGCTGTTTCTATCAGGTACTGTAAGCCTGTTCCTGTTTCTGTGCTCTTTCCTGAACATTTCTTTATAGAAAGAGTTCACATTAACTTACACTAGTCAAACGTTTTTGCACATCACAGTTTTACCACGTATCCATTTATTTCATGCAGATTTTTATTATTGTTAATTATTGGAAAGTTGTGAAATGTTTTCCTTTTATAAGATGAAATATAACCGTGTATGTCTGACATGCTATTAACTGGTCGTCCTTTAACTTTAAAAACACTCATTAATTTCTTCGTCGTCCCATTGGCTATCACTTAGTACCTCATGTAATATCTAACAGTTGTTTGGTGAACCACTTTATAATTATAATTATATTAAGTGGCTTTTTGTAGGTCAGCAGTGATGAATAAAAATGTGACATTTTCTAGCTAATAAAGGTGCACAAAGGTTGAACGAACTGTAAATATATTTGTTAGCAAATAATATTGAGTCTGTTTTTAGTAAAAACTTAAGTGAAATACAAATGTAGAAAAGTGTGTTCCAATACATTAGACTAGTAATGTATTTCCACTGCCTGTCTAATGTTTGGAGACACTGAGGTCTTTTAAGTGTTTTAGTTCTACAAAGCATGCAAGAATGTGTAAATATTTACTGACAGTCCTCCTAATTTATCCCCTTCTGTCAGCACTCAACAGCCCTCAAACCTTGCAGGTCTTTAGAACACACTTGAGCCGGAAGGATTTCACTGTGTTATCATAACAGCAGTTATGAGAGAAGAAAACTGTCATCTTTATTCAGGCCAAATGTGCTCTTCATACCATGGAAGACGCATTTATTCTACTGCTATATGATGCTTCTACAAATACTTTGAAACATTTCTCTTGGTGGCCTAAGGTTTTTACACAACACTGTTTGTCTTTTTCTGTGATATTTTAGTGTAGTGCAAAAGGTTACATACCCACAGTCATATGACACGCTTGGTTGATTTTTCTAAGTGAAAAGAAGTACACAGAGGATTAACCTAAATATGTTAATGCACAATTTCCATTCATTTCTATTTATTTAAAAAAAAAATTAAAAGTATATTCAATGTTCCATAACTTTTGCAGAAACCCCTTATTTATTTATTTATTTATTTATTTATTTATTTGTCTTTCTGTCTGTCTATCTAGCAGTAAAATTCAACAAATAAACAGTAATTGTGCATTCAAATGTTCGAAAGTGTTAGCTGTAGGGTGTATTTTATTCTATCCTATTGTTTTTCTAAATTTTTGCTGCTCTTAACTTTGTACTGTCCACTTTCTGCCATGACAAAGCAAATTTCCCACTTGTGGGACTAATAAAGGTTTATCTTATCTCTCTCTCATCCTATATGTATGCCTCATGTTCAGTAATCAGATTGACCGTTGTTTGTTTTAATCATCTAATTTAATCTCTGCTGTTCTTTGAACAGAGAGTACGGGACCATTGATGATGTGGACATTGACCTTCATATCAACATCAGTTTTTTGGATGTGGGTGCTCTTTCTTTCTATACTGTATATGCACTACTACAGTTGGCAATGGCCATAATCACCAAATTCTTATTATTTTGTTGTGTAAGTAGTTTTGCTGTATTTTGTTTTGTTTGTAGGAGGAAGTGGCTACAGCATGGAAAGTCATTCGAACAGAACCCATCATCCTCCGGCTCCGTTTCTCCCTCTCACAGTACCTGGATGGACCTGGTAATCAGGAGTGTGTGTGTGTGTGTGTGTGTGTGTGTGTGTTTGCAGATTTATTTGACTTTTTGGTGTTTGTAGGAAATATGGATTAACCTGATAACCTGAAAGTTATTTCATTTCTTTTTTGGTTATAATTAAGTTTAGAGTTTAAAAAGGAGATTTGCTTATAAATAATAATGAAACATATTTTGATGTTATTTTAAAAACAAGCTTGTGTGTATTTGTTCTTAAGTTTTTTCGAGTTGTTAGACCGTCGAGTTTCTAATTTGAACTGCTTTCTGTAATAGAACCATCGGTGGAAGTGTTTCAGCCTTCCAATAAAGACGGATTCAGCCTCGGACTTCAGCTGAAGAAGTGAGTCTTTCTTGTGATTTATTTTTGGTGCTTATTTGACAGTACAAGAGCAGCATAAATAGCAACTTTCTGCTTTGTGACTCTTAAAATTGCAGCATCAGTCCCCCCCCTCACCCTTAAAGACTCATGCTGAAATAGTGAGATGTTTTTCGGGTGTGTCTTTTCCGCCAGGATTCTGAGTACGTTCACCGCTCAGCAGTGGAAACATCTGAGTAATGAGTTCCTTAAAGCCCAGCAGGAGAAAAGACACAGCTGGTTTAAGGCTGGAGGGACCATTAAGAAGTTCCGTGCAGGCCTCAGCATCTTCTCCCCGATCCCCAAGTAAGACAGTCATTTCTTTCTTCCTCCCTGCCGTTCTGATTAACAGAAAATAGAGCAGAGGCTCTTAAGGCCAAGCTTCCTTTGTGTCACATTTGAATTTGTTGAACTGCAGTAATTACAGTGGCATTTAATATGCTGAATCAAAGCTGGGAGGTTTATTTGGTGCAGGTGTGGTTTTGGAATATATATATATGATCAATTTAATGGAAATCTCACAGATTTTTCAAAAGCTGTGAATAATTTAGTCCTTGAGATAGAAACTAAGTAATTGATAGTGATTTAATGTGGCATGGTAGAGAACCTTCATTATAGAGTCAGAATTTAGTACAGCAGTGTTTTATTAACCAGGGGTTGTGAATATAACGATATTCAGATGTGACCACTGCACTTACATGTGTTTACACAAGTTTTTATATGTGATAATGGTAAAATAGTGGTAACGTGTCTTTGGGTACTAATGGCTTGACTATGAATGGCAAAGTGTCCTTTTTTGCCATTAAATGACAAATTTCTCTGCAGTGCAGCATTTTGCATCAGATCTCATGGACTGACATTATGTGTCAAGTCTTAATTACTCTTCAGAAAACTACATTTCTTTTAAATGTTACTTTGTAATGAATAATTTGATCACTTACAAGTATTTTATACTTGGTAATATTGTATGCCTGAGCATGTATATTTGCTTTGTGTAAATGAATCCTTTCCTGTAATTTCCTACCACGTTTTAATAACATCATTATATGTATCACTATGTGCGTCATTTTGCTACAATGTGCAACAGTCTACCAAATACAATATTTTGTAATGTTGTTATTGGGGGCAAAACGTCATCATTATGTGCATTTGTCTTACCATGTGAAATATCAAGACTTATGTCAATATCACATTCATACTACTGATCTCTACTAAGTGTAATACGTACTCTTAATTACCATAGTTATATACCAACTGTATAGTTAGAATTCACTGAGTTACACTGAGGCATAGTAGTTTCTGTATATAGCATAGTGATTTTATTGGATTTATTTAGACTTTATTTTATATATTGTTTGTTTTATTGTGGGTCTGGGCAGTCAAAACAAGTGGTTTTCTGCGGAATTAATAAAGTTTTCTGATTCTGATTCCTTCTTCAGGTCTCCCAGTTTTCCCCTGATCCAGGACACGATGCTGAAGGGAAAACTGAGTGTTCCCGAGCTGAGGGTCAGCAGGCTCATGAACCGCTCTATATCTTGTACCATGAAGAACCCCAAGGGGGAGCTGTTTAGCTATCCCCCCAACAGCCAGGTCAGACCGCAGGCCTTTCTTTCTGTCCCATTCTCCTCACACACAGCTCTGTCCTGCCTGCTTCTCCAGCCCTGTTAGCTCCTCTGACCAGTGGGGGACCCTGCTCTTAATTATAGATTCTTTCTCAACATTCCTCCCAGAAAGACCTGTAAGATGTGAGTACAGAAAGACTACATGATGTTAAAGCATAAAATATGGCCCCAAATCAGACCTGGATGTAATATTTAGCATAATTGGGAGAGCAGTCGTGCAGTCTTTCTCATGTTATTATAATTCCGCTGCTGGGAAGCCATAAAGAACCCTTTGCATATACTGAGCTCCTAGTTTATCAGGTACACCTGCCATGTGGAGTACTATGCAGTGTTTTAGACAGCTACATTGTTTAAACAATTTATCATAGCCTCCGGTGTTTGCATGGCTTTTTTCAACTCTAGTAGCAGCTCCTGATTTAATTTAATGAAGTATTGATACAGTAAATACACTGTTAACTGTATTAGTGTTATGTACGTTCTTATATATTTTATATACAATATTATGCACACAGTATACATTCTAATAAAATATATACAGCTCAGCTAAACAGGTTTTAATATGGTTTTCCCAGACTTTTGAATGGTACTGTAAATGGTGTTTCTAGTAATATGGCCAATGAGTGTTGATACAGGGTAGGTGTACCTAACAAATTGAAAATATAGAGGATTCAGTTTTGCACGGGCCTCCCTTCTACTCAAAGTGAAAGACCTTTTAAAGGTTTTCTGTGCCCCAGAGTTGCCAATTTGCAGGAAAGCCTCGGGTGAATGAATGACAGAAGTTCATGAATACTACATGTCTGAAAGGGAATAAAAATGAGGTTCTGCAGAAGTAAATTTGACAAGTTAGATACACTCTTCAACTAAACGTGTCCCGTTCAGCCTCTCCCCAGCCTCTCTCTTCCCCTCGTCTCCCTCTGTCGTGGCTGGCTTGCGCCCTTTCCCATAATGCTTTGTCTCCATTGACCCATCAGACTGTGGCAGTCCCGGCGGGCAGGGCCCCTGCGCAGATTACCACGCGGCAGCTGATTGAATTGTTTTTCTCATCCCAGGCGGGCGGACACTGCAAGAACATCCCCACTCTGGAGTACGGTTTCTTAGTGCAGGTACAGACGGCTCCGGGCCGCGCCAACTTCGTCTCGATTCAAGCTCTAATACTACAGCGCTTTCTTTTCATGGTGTTGTTATTAATCGTTGTTATCGTCAGAAAGGAGGGAAATCATTACACAGTAGAAACACCTCATCTTCAAGCATGGCTTCTTAGTGTACTAGCAATGGGACTGGTTTGGGCCATGCTGTTCATCTGGGATCTGCTCAAAGGGGAGTGTTGCATTTTGCTCATCAGTAAAAATGCATGCTTCATGCAACCGCATTAATGATCCATCACGACTCTGCAAAATCATAAGTGATGTGGCATTATAGTAATTATACCACATGTATTTTTTTCATCTGTATGTTTGAGATGTGACGTTGTGCCAGATTGAAGGTACGATTTTTGTAGGTTGTGATGCACTTTCTTCTTGATGGACTAGAATAGAGGTAAAAGAGGGCACTAGATTAAGGTCTACTTATGGCAACTGGATAAATATCAGTTTTTATATAGATAATATTTTAAACAATGCTTTGTTTTTTAGTTTTTATAGAAGTTCTAACAACAATCTGACAAAGAGAATATGTCCCATAATGTTAATTTGCAGAAACGCTGAATCAGTTAAATGAGTTGCTTCAGCCGATATTTTTGGATTACTTCATTGACATTCCACGTTGCTTCCTAAGGTAAAACTTGATTGTGGCTATGCTCTTCTAAATCATTTTTGCAGTTTCCCATCGTAAGTACTTTTAAACATCTTGAACAGCAAATAATTTAATCTTAATACTGTATGGACAACAGCCAGCCTGTAGCCAATCTGTAGCACAGAGCTGCCATCAGTGTGCAATTCAGAGTAATGTTGGGGTTCTGTGAATTACTATACATTCATTTCACACAGAAATGGAATTCTTGATTGAATTACTAAAGTTTTCAAATCTGTAAAATCAGATCGTCCTGCTTGGCATTGTGGACAGCTATCTTTGTCCTCCAGTTGTGCATTAGTGAGCGGTACAGCGCTGTCCTCCTCATCCAGTCTTTTCCCTTGTTATCTTCTCACAGATAATGAAATATTCAGAGCAGCGCATCCCCACTCTGAATGAATACTGTGTGGTGTGTGACGAACAGCATGTCTTTCAGAACGGATCCATGCTGAAGGTATTAAAGACAAAACACCTTAATACTGAGACACTGTAGAGCTCTCAGTGCACATTCAGTGTATTGCTTCTGTCGCACCAGCAGAAAAGCAAAGTAGTGAGTTAATAGGTGAAGGAAAAACATTCTTAACTTAAATATTAATTTTAATAAAAGATTTTATTTTAATTAGTTCAAACTATTTACATTTTGTCATTTGTTATGAAAAGCAGCTGGCATATTGAAATGGTAGAAAAGCTATATTTAAAAAATACCCCGATATGTTGTTTTATTGTTGGGATTCAGTGATCAGGATTTGATTTCAGTACCTTTATAGCCAGACTGATTATTATCATATTCCTAGTCCTATATTAAATGAACACATAACACACACACAAGCACATTTCTAGTATCAACCCAATTCACAGTGTAAATGACATTATTAGCTCTTAAATGGCCCAAACTGGCATTTCGTATTCTTAAATAAATCTATTTACAAGGCTGCAACGGTACATGTATTCGTACCGAACCGTCAAGGTACATGGGTCACGATTCGTTACATGATATCTTTCGGAGAATACACGGTACGATGTAGAAGACGTGATTGAAGTAGTACAGAATCACAGAGGGACCAAAAAGTGCAAGTAAATCATAATCCTGGGTCGTAGAGTGGTGCAATAGTGCCACCTACTGGCGTAACACGTACACATACATAAAAATATAAGCAAGAGAGTGTGTTTCCTGGTTAATACACTGCTGTTTATTTAAATTAAACGAAAACAAACCAACCTCATTCTTTAGAATTTTTTGTTGCTTAACTTTGCTGTATTGTGAACCGTACCGAACCGTGACCTCAAAACCGAGGTACGTACCGAACCGTGACATATGTGTACCGTTACACCCCTACTATTTACATTAAAAAAAAGAGCGACTTCAAAAACTGGCTATTTTGCCTAATAAGTCATACACGATTATACTACAGCATTTTTAAGCAGTGCTTTTTCTCAGTAGAGAATAAAATAGCCGTTTGTCACTGAAAAAATCGTAGTGACATTGTGAATTTAGGGCTGTGGAAAAATCTTTCCTCTTCTAATGGGGGCATGTGAAACTTTTGTGTCCAGCCTGCGGTTTGCACCAGAGAGTTGTGTGTGTTCTCTTTCTACACGCTGGGAGTGATGTCAGGGGCTGCAGAAGAAGTTGCTACTGGAGCTGAGGTACACACACACACACACACATACACACACACACGCACATCCTCAGACACACACACAGTTTTTGTATGCTTATAAAGGTCTAAATCTAGCTGAATTACATGGGAAAGATAATTGAGAATCATTGCTTGATTCCCCCAAACTGAAGTTAAGTTGTTGGTAAAAACTTTGGGGCAGCACTGTTGGGGCAGCACTGTTGGGGCAGCACTGTTGGGGCATGGTGGTTGTGCTGTTGCCTCATAGCAAGAAGGTCCTGAATTTGATTCCTGTCTGGTTGGCCAAAGGTCTTGTTTGAGGGGATTTTGCATGTTGTCCTCCATGTGGGCTTCTGCCGGATACTCTGGTTTCCGCCCGCAATCCAAAGACATGCAAATCCGGTGGACTGGAGATGCTAAATTGTTCCTAGGTGTAGATTAGTTGGTAATCTGTACATGGTGTTTCTCTTCCTTTCGTCCTATGACCATTACGATAAGCACCTCCCACGTTCTAATTCTATAATTGGTTCAGATAATGGATGAATGGTGCAAACTGAACTACCAGAGAGAATGTTAAACATGTTTTTGTATGTTATCTTATTGTATGTTTGAAAGTATATGTTGTTGCATTATGGAACGTGATTGATTTTAAAAGCTTTTTGCAGTTACAGTTAATTATTGTTGTTAGATTGACTTGCATCCACTCTTTTATGCTGTGTGTTGTTTTTATTGAAGGTGGTGGATCTACTGGTTGCTATGTGCAGAGCTGCCCTGGAGTCTCCTCGTAAAAGCATCATCTTCGAGCCCTATCCCTCCGTTGTTGACCCCAACGACCCCAAAACTCTTGCCTTCAATCCTAAGGTGACCGAGCATCTTTTGTGTTTTACAACTTGCCTGCTTTTTCTGTATATCTGAGTATAAATACACTACACCACTAGGATTTTCTACATTTGCAAAGTGTTCTTTGCTGACAAATAAAATTACAGTATTTTCAGCATTTACACACATTTATTAGCTAGAAAATACATTTCTTTATTTAATACTTTTGACCTACAACCAGTAAGCATAGAATTTGAATCTGCATCACTACATAACCAGTTAATAGGACATCAGGCATTTACTGTTACAGATTCTTTCCATGTTATAAAGAGAACATGTTTTATCTGACATATTTCCATTATAGTGGAACTTTTTACAGTGCTTAAAAAGAATAAAAATCTGCAACTTATGAAATAAATGTATCCGTGTAGTGTGCAAAAAACTTTTGACTGGTGGTGTATAATCACTGGTGTCACCTACTTTTTTCTCGCAAGCTCATTAACTTTTCATACTTATTATTCATTTATTGATCTTAAGACTTATTCAGTAATTGCTATGAATTATTCATTAACTTCTAAGAGTCTCATATGGAAGATAAATAGCTGTGAGCGTGAGGAACTGAATTGTTTAGGGGTAATTTGTGGGAATAATTGGTTCATTTAACAACAATCTTAACTAATAGTCTATGCAAACTCAAAACCAGTTAAGCATTCAATTTGGCAAATTTAAATACACATTACTGTAAAAATAGTGCTTTATGTAGATGAGGAGACTTAGCCATGTGTTCACTTGGTCATTAATCACTCTGTCGTCTCCTGGTTTCTTATAAATACTTACCGGTTGAATGCTGTGTGTTGCTGTATGGCTGGGTGGCCACAGAAGAAAAATTATGAGAGACTGCAGAAGGCGCTGGACAGTGTGATGTCCATACGAGAGATGACCCAGGTATAACTGCTACCTACAACAGCCAAAACAGGGCCTCTGCTGTCAGTTTTGTCTGGCAGCAGGTGCAGTTAGTAGACATGTTTAACTCATTTTTGGTAAAACATGAGTGCTATAAGTGAGTCTGTCATTGGTGTAATTACACTCTGAATGAAGCCTTTTTGTTGTAGCTCTACTGTGAGTGAGTTTGTCTTTCGTTTAAGTGTACGTGTCTTTAGTGAAACTATTATGAATGAGTATGTCTATGGTGGAACTCCACTCCATGTGATGCACGTCTCTGCATTCCTACATTATAGGGATCATATCTGGAGATAAAGAAGCAGATGGATAAACTAGACCCTCTAGCTCATCCTCTTCTGCAGTGGTAAGTGATAAAACACTTCTGAGGTCAAGCCAAATTGGTTTTGTTTTCATTTCAGCCATATACACAGTATACAGTGAAATGAAACAAAGTTCCTCCAGGACCATGGTGCAATACAAGAACAGAAACAGAGCAACACAGACTACTGAGTGCAGTACAAAATACAGAGGGAGCAAAGCAAGCAAGAGAGAGAGAGAGAGATTGCAAGAGCAACAGAACAAGAAAACATTTAGTGCAGTTGATGTTTTAATGAATACAGTATTATGACAGAACATCTTTTCTAGCAGCGGAGTCATTTTCCATAGTTCTGCATACTGTGCTCTTGCACACACCTGACTCATTGTCTTGATTTCTTTCTTGTGCTCTTCCTCTGTCTGCAGGATTATATCCAGCAATAGATCTCATATTGTTAAACTGCCTCTGAGTAGGGTAAGGCATCCAGTTTCTGTTATCATGGTATTGTAGTAATTTTGTTCACATCTTCATTATTTATCTCTCTGCTGATTTTCTCTTCCTCTGGCTGTCTGTCGGTCCCTCCACCTGGGTAATGTTGTGTCCGAGCAGCAGCTGAAGTTTATGCACACATCCCATCAGTTCCTGCTCCTGAGCAGCCCGCCTGCCAAAGAAGCTCGATTTCGCACAGCCAAGAAGCTCTACGGCAGCACCTTCGCGTTCCAGTGAGCCACTCTTACAGCACTATACCAAAATCACATTACACACTTCTGTAGGCAAGATTAACACCTCAGAGATATAAAACCACTGCAGCATCCAAAATGTGTTTTACCAGATTTGCTCCAACCAGTTTCTGTGGAAATGAGTTTATAAAGGTTTATTAGGTTTATAAGTTTAGTAGGTTTATAAAAACAAGGGGAAACATCCTCTAATGCTTCTCTTCCTATAAACAGTAAGCATGCTTGGTGCTAAGACATGGGTTAACCCTGAAGGCTTGTAGACATGTGCAAAAGTTTCAGCACCCCTAGCCAAATTACAGTTTTGGTTGATTTGTGAAAGTGAAACCATGTACGCAGCCTCACAAAAATAATATAAATATAAACATCACATCTTCTGAGGATATCAGTGCACAATTTTATGTACTGGAAAAACAAAATATAAAAGGCACAGTTGTTTTTCCACGGGTCACATAGCATTATTTACAGTTATGTTATACTATGTTAAATTCAGCAAGTAATTGTAGATTATAATGGGTGTTCCCTATATAAGATGTCTGCTTATTTTCTCCGGGACAATCCATAAAACCTGTAATTTGACCAGGTGTCCCCAGTGTTTTGCATATACGTTCTGCATATTTACTCATTTTTACCTACAAATAGATGCTACATTTTACTATGCTTAGGCTCTCTGAGGCACGGTAGTCTTAACTTTTTATTGTGCAACTTCAGTGCTTTTAGACTGAAAATGCTGCCACCTCATTATGACCCCCCCTCTTCTATTTTAGAACATGTCCTGATAAGTAATGATGACTCCCTCAAAACTTCTGAAAACTGCCAACAAAGACTCATATAAATAGCCTGTTCTCTTTTTAAAGGAGAATAGAATCTTTTTCATTTGGTTTCTTTGCTTATTTTACATGTAAGACTGGGCGGCATTTATAAAATCAGTCCTTTTATTCATGTACATATTCCCCTCTCTCTCTTGCTCTCTCGCTCTTTCTTTCTCTCTTTGCACCACTCTAGTGGTTCCCATATAGAGAACTGGCACTCTGTTCTGAGAAATGGACTAGTCAATGCCTCTTATACCAAACTGCAGGTATGTAAATGACATCAGTCAGCTGATCTAAGACGCATTTCTCCATTGGACAGCGCTTGCCCCACCCTGGGAGCAGGTTGACTGTCCAACTGATCCATTTTGACAGTAACGAATGCCAGGTCCCCTTGCATCGTCAAGGCAAAACGTGGTGAAACTTTCTGGTAACAATGCATTTTACTGGTCCGACAGCAGCTGCTACCACACATCTTCCAGACGATGTGGGGTCAGCTGGGGTCTGGGGTTACCATTAGGTTCCACAGAGGGTTTAAGGGAATCACATTGAGTGTTTAGGTAGATCTCAGGATGCCCAGCACTACAGCTTGGATTGACTACACACTCTGTGGTAAGAAGTGGACCACCACTTACAGTACTGTGCAATAGTCTTAGGCTCCTGTGTAAACAGTATAAAGCCATTTATCTGATTAGTAGGAGACTCTCTGTCAATAAATACACAAATTAGCATTAGAAAAAATGCAAACAAACACAAAAGCATTAAAGAATATCAAGATTTTCTGTGTTTGGGAAGTATTCCAAACACCAGTTTAGTTCCAGATTTCACCTCGGTGCCTCAAGCCTTTACATGGATTTGTGAAACTCCATCAGCAGCTGCTGATTTAATTTCACAAAGGACCGATTGAGCTGAACCAGGTATTAGAGGTATTTGATGAGAACAACAATATAATACTGGGCTTCCATGAGGAGAGGTCTGGGACGGATTAAGCAAACACATAGACATACATAAATTCACTATTTACTGGATTAACGTACACGAATACATCCCAATATTACATTTCAAAGCATATACTGCTTAGATAAACAGGTTTTGCAAAGAATTTCCTCAGGTGTCTAAAACGTTTGCATGGTACAGATGCACTGTATGTATTCTTCCACTTACAAACTAAATCAGGGTTGTTGTTTTTTGTTACTTTTGCAGTAGGCCTCTGAAGCAATATTGAATATGATACAGCATCCTAGGACTTGGCTGTTCCACTTACACCTCCTTGGTCCACATTCTGTATTTCATCTTCCTCACTTTGTGGTTGTCTTTGTCACCTTGGGTCCTCAATTTGCTTGCTGATAATGGACAGTGATAATCATTGAATCCTATTTCTCATCATGATCATCATCATCATTGTCATCATCATCATCCTGTCTGCTATATCATACTTTGTATCCCGGCTTTATCCACTTCATTGCACCTTGTTTCTCCTACTTCACTGTTATTGTACGTGAATATCAGTTCATTGGGAATTAAGCCACTTTGCATTGGATTTGTGACTTGACAAAAAGAAGAGTGACGATGGAAATACTTTATCGACGGTATCTTAAAGGGGTTTTATGTTCTGGACTCCTGGAGGTTTTTCAAAGCTCCTTTCTTTGTTTCACTTTGGTTTTGATTTCCTGATTTCTTTCTTTGAGGCATGTGTACAGCCTATGTGTGTGTGAGCGCATGTGTTGGTCTCACAGCATGTGTGCCGTTGCTATCCCAGTGACTCTTGCTCTCTTTAACCCAAGCTGCATGGGGCAGCCTATGGAAAGGGCATCTATCTCAGCCCAATCTCCAGCATTTCCTTCGGATACTCAGGTAGGATCGCCAGATGACGTCACGCCCCTGCTCACCTGTCCTCCATCGTGTTCTTTTGCTGTGGTGCTCATGGATGTGTCGCACTGGGTGTGAGCTGAAAGTCACCATGCTAATCTTAACCTTCACTGCATCACATTCCTTCTCATTTTATGACCGACCATGGTGTGATGGTTGGTTAACATGATGGTTTGATAAGATATTCTGCTTGTTTTTCATATGTCATCATTTGTTCATTTATTAATAAACCGTGAGTAACACTAAAACCTATGAGCTGTAATTAATAAGTTACACCTCACAGTGCTTAAGCAAGTGACATGTCCATGCTTTGTTCACAAGCTGATTCTCAGCTTGCAACTAAGTATGGTCAAATACAGTCACATGCATGTTTGACCCCTGGTTATATATGTTGTGTTGTAATTTATAGTACAAACTGTTGAGAACACACATCTGCAAATTTTAATGCAGTGTTAAGTTTTATGTTTACAGTTATATATATATTTTCAAATGTGTTCGACTCTACTATATATATATATATATATATATATACACACACACATAAATGGTGTATTAAGAATTGTATTAAGAAATGGCGTGTATAAAGAATTGCTATAATTAACTTAATGTCCTCTAAAGGATGTCTTTACTTATTTTCACTTAGAAAATCAATAAAGCATGTCATTTTACCAGGGTTGTTCAAACTTTTGCATAAGCTGTATGACCGTATTGGTAGCATAGTGGCCAAAAATGTTGTGTCTACATTGAAGTGCTGAAGATTTTCAGTTGCTGAAAGAATGCGTTAGGGGGCGGAGCATGGAAATAATAAGTGAAATGTTCGTATTGTGGTGCTTTATGTGTAGCCAGTATAAGGTAATATATCATGTCACATTTTATTTAATATTACTTGTTTATCTTGAAATGTCCCAGTAATGTTTTATATTGGGTATTTGACACATCTACAACGACTAAACTGTCATAAGCTGTTATGACTTGATTCATAATACCCTAAGGCCATTTTGTTTAATCGGTTTATACATTAAATAATGTTTCGTATGTTGAATCTAGTGTTCTGAATGTGCATTCCATTCTTCATGTTGTGTACTCCGTACTCCATCACACACTTTGTAATGCATGAGCTTTAGCAGCAGATGGGAAATATTTTACCAGATATCATTGACATTGTTTAGGGAATCTAATCTCGTGTGTGTGTGTGTGTGTGTGTGTGGTTTGTGTACAGGGATGGGTAAAGGACAGCATCGAATGCCAACAAAAGATGAACTGGTACAGCGCTACAATCGTATGAACACAATTCCACAGGTATGACATATGTCAGTCACTGTGCAGGCCTGTGCTTTAGTTCCTCACTGCATGACTTACATGTTCATATAGAACTGGCTTAAATATATGATTTTTTTTTCAATAACTGATAATGGGAGCCAGGTCAACACCTTGAACTCTTTGTTCCTCAAATAGTTTCTGAACAATTGTTTGCAGGGTGCATTATCCTGCTAAATGCCACTGCCTTTGGGAAATACTGTTGCCATAGAGGGGTGTGTTTGGTCTACAACAATGTGGGATTCTGTGGTATTTTCCATTAATACCAGCACATACACAGGGCAGCCATTATATTGGTCATGTGCCTTAATTCATAATAGCTGTTGAAGTCTCATTTTAAAAATGTAACATGTCTGAAATCATCTTCTTTTACTTCCAGCTGATCCAAATTAAGAATTGCCACACTCCGTCTCTCCTCAGCATCCTCCTCCCAACACACTCGGTCTCTCCTCAGCATCCTCCTCCCAACACACTCAGTCTCTCCTCAGCATCCTCCTCCCAACACACTCAGTCTCTCCT
>JBBPDB010000019.1:5184030-5209368 GCA_037974465.1 Brachypetersius altus
TAAATGCAGAGGAAGTGTTTCGTGCTGTTCACACTGTGTGCTGTGGTGTGTTCACGTATGACAAATGGTCACTTTCAATTCACTTCATAGTAGCAGTAGTAGTATGCTAAAAATTAAGAAAAGCTTCTGTGAGCTGAGGTGTTCAAATATTTGACTGGTAGGGCAGTGGATTGTGTACAAACAATGTACGAACAATATAAATCAACAAGCTGTATAATAATCAGTGACAAACTAAACTTATTCTGCATATTTTAATATTCTGTTATTGTAATTTGAAAATCTTGTTTGTAAATAAACTTGTGTGTGTGTGACACCAATAACCTGAAATATGAAGATACTGATTGTGTGTTGTTGGGAATGACTCCCTCGTGAACTCATTCACTTTTCACGATATAGCACTTAAGCATTACTCCTGGGGTAGACATTAGTTTCCTTGGATTGCTACTAATCTCAGAGCTCTCCTCCTCTTTTTTCTCCTTCTCAGGCTCATGTTGTCCTTTTCACACCTTGATGCTGGGCTGCAATATGATTAATAGGGCTTAGAGGAGAATCCCTTCCAGCATCGACCTTAATTGTACATTGTGAGTGTGTGTGTGAGTGTGTATGTGTGTGTGTGTGTGAGTGTGTGTGCGTGTGTGTGTGTGGCTTGGCCTTTAGACAGTCAATGATGGCAGTCATGATGAAAATAAACACATCTATCAGCTCCTCCAATATTAAAGGCTCTCTGATTTCATCATCTATGTTCAGACAGTAAGCGAGGCACACCAGCAAGTGGAAACAAAAAAAAAAAAGAAAAAAAGAAACAACAACAACCAGGAATAATACGCACGAAATCCAATTTGAAAAAAGCAATAATTACATTTACCAACATCAGAGATGAGATTTGATCTTTAGATTATAAGTCTAATGAAGTCCTGCGATATTGGCCCGCATGTAAATGATTAACAAAGTTCTTGGTCATAAATCTTATGACAGATTCATATTACAGAATAGAAGGGGGGGGGGGGGGGGGGGGAAATAATGCTTGGCAAGTGCTGTTTCTGGTGAGTGCCACAGTAGTGGATGAAGTCAATATGTGAGTGAGTGTGGGTAGGACATGTGCTTTATTCGAGGAGAGTTTTGTAACAGCCATGAGCCCTTGGTGTTGTTATTCTATCCTCGTGGCCTAAATGGGGCACTATAGGGGAGGTATTGACCAAAGCTAAAGCTAGGAGAGGCTAAAAGACTTCTAAAAGGCTGTTGTCTACCTGGCACAAAACGTTGGGGTTCTGGCCTTTCTGTTCTAGTTTATCCTAAAGTGTTCTCCGACACTTTAGGATAAACTAGAATGGAAATGGCCAGCCAGGCATTCTCATCCAACTTCAGTGCCTGACCTCATAAATGCTCTACAGAAAAAGTCTCACAGAAACAAAATCTTGTGGAAAACCTTCCAAGAAGAGTGGAAGCTGTTATGACTCCAAAAGGACCAATTCCAAAGTCTGTGTATTTGAATGCAATGTCATTAAAGACCCAGGCATCAGGCATCCCAATACTGTTGTCCATACAGTGTATATGTTTTTGTACAGCTTCCCTATAGGCAAGCCAGGGGCATTTCTCCATGCCCAAAGCTGTCTCCTCTACACTGAAATTTTTGTATAAATGTTTGTACAGTTCCTCTATAGTGAAGTGGACAGCTATTCTCACATGTTATTAGAACAAAACTGTCGGGTTTGCTTTTGCATACATTTTTGGTTTATGCTACACTGGGCTATAGACTGATCTTGAGTCACTTAATGATGATTAACGAAGAGGAGCACCAGACAAGACTGTACAGCTGACTGTGTATATAAGTCACTCTGTAAAAAGCAACACTGGGGACTCTGGTGGTATGTTCCCTTGCCCTTAGATTCTTTTAATGGCTGCATTGTTTGTTAATTTGAGATTTGTTACATGATAATAAGCATGATACTAGACGGGGGTCAATGCATGACCAGGTGGGAAAACATAACATAAGTAGTTTCTTCAGAGATAAATAAAATTTTCAGATTCTGATACAGCTGGAAAAAAATAACAGTTAATTAGCAAACTCTCAGGTCTGTCCTATTAACTCTTGATTTTTTCTCTACCTTGCTGAAGCAAATGGTGAGATGACAGTCTGGTGTGGCTCTGTCTCATATTTAATCAAAATAAAGAGCAGAGATCACTTCATCAGCTATGTTATGTGAAAGTGAAAAATTCAACTATATTACATTTCGAAATATGGTTGTTTTCAGCGTGTTTGTTGCAGACTTTGCCGTGGGTCCAGGTCCCGGCGGGAGGAAGCGGAGCTTTGATAAAATAATGGAATGATGTATTTTATGTTTATGGTGGGGACAGAATGGGCTCAGGAAGCAGCATTTGAATGCCGAGAGCAAAATTGCTTTCTGCTTTTGAAACTCCGCTGCTGCTCTGGCCGTCACTCAAACACAGAGAGAGACTGCAATAAATAAACAGAACAAGCTTGGTGCCATGGCAGCATGGAGAGTTGTGTTGTGTGTGTGTGTGTGTGGGGATGGACTTTCAGCCGGGCTGTATAGATTAAATCGTGAATGCTGTAGTTATGTATACTGAAGTGCTGTATATATATATAAATTAGGGCTGTTAAAAATATTGCGTTAACTATTTGCGTTAATTTATTTTCTATAACATGTAGGTGTGTGTGTGTGGGGGGGTGTTATCGCCGTTAACGCCGTTTCCAATGAGATTAATGGCGTTAAAAAAATTAATCTATGTCCACCTCTATAGTGTCCCCATTCATTTCAATGCTATATATATATATATTGCATTGAAATGAATGGGGACACTAGTAAAACATATTTCACTGAAATTCTCTGTTTCACCGCGGTTGGAGGCGGCGCTGTTTCACGGTTTTGACCAGAGCCGTACAACTGTAACGCTATTAGTAGAGCAACCTTATTTTTGTGAGCTTTTTTTGTTTCACATAGTTATGGAATTTTATTGTATTATTTTTCTTGGTTTCACCTGTAGAATACCAAAATGAGTAGATGTTTATACCAGTAAAAATATTTTTTTCCATAGCTATTTGTCCACTGTAAAAGTAAATAAAAATATCAGCTGTGGGTCATACTGGTCAGAAGTTCTGTCAGTGTAGCAGTAATTGTCAGAGTTGGGGAGGATAAACCCCCAGGACTCTGAACTGCCTCTTGGGAGGGACCAGGCAGGAGAACAAGAATCCATTCTTGCAGTTTTGTTCGAAAGCAGACTGTGGCTTCTAACCAGGAACGGGGAATAAAGGAGGACACAAAACGAGGACAATGACCGACAAAGTAAAGGTGCATAAGCAGACCTTAAATATACAGACAGGACTGGGGAAAACACGAGGCACCTGGGGAACACAAACAGGGAACAGGTGGGGAACCTAAAACACGTGACACAAACAGAAAACCTATCAACATAAAAGACCTGACGAATAAACTGAAACAGAACGAAACATAAAAGCAGCGGCATAACTAAGGCCGCTGGCCAGACCGTGACAGTAATGGTCAGTTTGCAGTGTGATGGGGGGCTACTGGTCCAGTCTTCTGTAGAGAGCACCATGTTAGTGGCCACGGGTGCCAGTATGGAAGCTGAAAGGGCTCTTGAGAGGAGGGGATCACTTTTAATGAGCAGCTTTATGTGTTACTCCCTAGGTGGGCTTTCACCACTCTACAGGGTTTTGTGATATTTGAGGAAAAAGGAGTCAGAAAAAGTCAAAGTTGAGAGAGAGAAAGAGAGAATTCAAGTCGAATGCAGGAGGCAAATCAAAGTTATGTCTTTAATTTAGATCAGTTTTGCAAATTAAATTATCTGCATCAAAGACGAGACATTCTGACATTTGAGAAAAGTAAAGAGTTTGATGCTGCCACAGTTTTCATTATCTTACTTGAGGTGCTGGGTATACAGTACTGTGCAAATTAGCTGAAACAGCTGAAGAAATATTAACAGGCAACAAATTCACATAAAATAAAAGTAAAAATATCCGAAACATCTCAAACCGGCAAGCCATAGGGATAGGGAAATAGAGAATAGGGAAACTGGTTTTGCACATTTTTTTGTGTCAGAGATGTAAAACTAGTAATGATCACAAAAATTCCAAAAATAGCAGTGTTCAATAATTGTATGAAAAAAGCTACTGATAGCAGACCAATGTACATTATAAATTAATGAAAGCAAATTGTCACGCACATCAGGTCGCGTGCAGCCAAAGGGCACCGGAAATGACCGCACGCCCAGTATAAAAGGAGGAAACAGGTGGTAGCCACTCGCACAGACATTGAAGTTCCATGCTTCAGTCAGACGTGTCCAAAGTCCCCGATCAGTACCGGTACCGTGAGTACTCCAGCTCCTCTGAGCTAACCCCATCTATACCTGTGTGTGCGAGTGAGAACGAGGGTTCGTTTGGTGTGAGCCTCAACTCCGCTGGGAGCGTTCTCAGATTAAAACACGTGGTTCACCCGCTCTCCCATGCCAGTCACGCTAGCGCTCTTCCGCCACGCGACAAGGTTGCGTCAGGTGTGTCCGGTCAGTCATTTCTGCCCATTGTGACACAAATACACACAATATTATACAGTGTAAAACAAGATGTTACTAAACAATTAAAAAGGGAAGTAAAATCCTTTTATATAGTTAGTAAGAATACATGTACAAGTTAATTGAATATATTATTGAAAGTTAGAACAAAAATCATGTTTTATTGTCTTAATGTATCATTTACATTTTCATTAACTTTTTTGCTGTTTCTTTTTGAAGTCAAAATATTTAAGCATTTTTTGCACCTCATTTGAATGACTGGTCTGGAACAATGTGACTTTCAAAAACATCTGAAGCTCATTGTCCAACTCTGTTTGAGTGACCGCTACACTTTGCATGATCACTCGCTTCCTCCTTGACGTCCTCCTCACTCCTCGCTGCATGCCATGCTGCCCTTGCTGGAGGGCCAATTTTTCTCCATCCATCCTGGCCTCGCTCTGGGCTGGAGAAGTGTTGTGTTTGCTGTCACCTCAACACCTCACACTGAGCTCAGCGCTGCCCGATTCAGACTGACAGCCCCTCTGTGATCACACAGACGTGGGGGGATATTGGGATTTGAGTGGCCGTCCTGATGCTCCAGACTGCTCGCTTCTCTGGCACCACTGCTCACTTTAACCGTCAGCACGGGTCTTCACTTAGACAGGAACCAAATGTTGTGTAGGAGCATTCCAGAGACACACTGCCCATCCATGTTTGGTGAAAGTAACTCATCATTGTCCCTCCAAAGGATCTTCCAAAATCTCATTTTAGTACTCAACATCATTAAAACTGTCACAGATGAAGGCAGAACGAGAAGTGTACTGTGCCAACAGTGTAGCGCGGTGGAAAGACTCAGACGTGAGAGACACGAGAGAGTTGGTAAGCCACACCAATATGAACTCGCGTTCTGAACACACAGGTAAGTATACAAACAGACTCCGAGGAGTCAAAGTACTCACGGTACCGGAGAGTTGAAGGTGAAGTTGATTCGGGTTGAATCGAGTCGGACACGGTGGCATGAAGTCGTAACTCCAATACACTTACTTCCTGTTTATATACTCTACGTGAGTCACTTCCAGTGCCTATTGACGTCATGTGACCCGGTGTGTGTGACAAAAACTTAATAAAAGAGCTTAATGTAATGATTGTGAGGGTTCAAGACAAGCGGGATGTAAATACAGGATCCAAAAGTTTTAATATCAAAGAACTAGTAACAAAAACACAGAAAAAAACGAGCGTGCCGGGTTAGAAGATTGCAGGAGGAAAAAACAAAAATGCAAAATGGATCAAAGGATAACACGAACAGGAGCATGATGATGAGGGAAATAATCAGGTTTAGTAAAGACACCAGAAAACAAGCAAATTAGAATACATTCTAGTTTTACAGAGGACAGAGTGAGAAGAGGTTTTATTATGGAAATAACCCAGAATGATAGACTGAAATAATGGGTATTTATAATAACTAAGGAAAATGAGAATACTTGGGCAGGGGTGGAGACAGGAGCTACATACAAGTGTACAAGAGAACAAGTGGGCGATACTAAGACTGCAGGGAGAAGACAGAACATACAAAAAAGCCCAAAACAGACAAACTTTACAATATTAGCTTTTATCAGTAGTTTGGAAAAGAAAACTGCTATGTTGCTCTTCATACCAATAAAGATGAACATTTTACTCAAAGACCACCAAATTACTATTTTATTAAAGCAAGACGTTTGCATTAATTCTAACTGAATGGAAAAGTAACACTGAAAATCTGACATTACTCAGGAGGGTCATAATGAAGGCACATTGTCCTCTGATGCACAGCGTGTGTCAGGTTAAATATACATCTGAACCAGAAATACTTTAATATCACTCTCCCTGCCTCAGTTTCTGTTTGTGATATGGTCACTGGAGTAGCGACTCAGGGTTGTGTGTCATTGTGCAGTATCTTCATAGAGCTCGCTACCCTCTGAGAGAAGGAGAGAGAATGAAAGAGAGAGAGAGAGACAGAGAGAGAGGTTCTTTGTTGGCAGTCTCTGTGTGCAGAAGCCCTGTCAGCCAGCGTCAGTGGCTTATTCCTCAGCCTCCAGGTGTTTACCTGCAGGCTCCACATCCCTCCTGAGGAACACATCAGTGTCATGCAACTCGCTGCATGCCTCATTCCATGGTGTGTGTGTGTGTGTGTGTGTGTGTCCTCAAACACACACATTGATCAGCCACAAAGCCACCAGATTAATATTGTGCTCCCACCTTGTGCCACCAAAACAGCTGTAACCCATAGAGCCATGGACCCCCCAAGACCTCTGAAGATGTGCTGTGGTATCTGGAACATTATCTGGAGGTCTTTAAGTTGTGTGGTGGGAACTCCATGGATCAGACTTATACAGAACCAGAGATGCCTGACTAGAATTGAGATCTAGAGAATTTGGAGGCACAATTAACACCATGAACTCTTTTCCTCGAAACAGCTGTGATGCACTGTGTGTTCCAACACCTTTCCATCATCGGCGTCGACATGAACTTTTTCTGCAATTTGTGATACTGGATCGGACCGGATGGGCTAACCTTCATTCCCCACACACATTAGTAAGCCTTGGGCTTTCACAATCCTGGTGCTGGTTCACCGGTTGTTCTTCTTTGGACCATGATTGCACATCAGGAACACCCCACAAGACCTGTAGATGATCTTACTCTGTCCTCTAGCCATCACAGTCTGGTCCCTGTAAAATTCATTCAGATCCGTACGCTCACTCCTTTTCCTGCTTTCAACTTCAAGAACGGACTGTTCGCTTGTTGCCTAATGTATTCCACCTCTTGACAAGCGCCATTGTAACAAGATATTCAGTGTCATTCACTTCACCTCTCCTTGTTTTTAAGGTTGTGGCTGATCAGTGTGTAATAGCTATGGGACATATAGATTTGACATCATGTCCTGGAAACAAACGTGCATGTGGGTATGTGAGCATCTGTATGAAAAAATGTTTGGTGTACTCCTGTACTTGAGAGAGCAAGAATGAGAGAAAGAGAATGTGTGTGTGTGTGAGTGTGTGTGTGTTTCTGTCAGCTTTGAACAAACAAAGTAGCAAGTCTGCACTGCTGAGGCTTATTCTCATTAGTTAGTGTGGCATCTCTGTGAAGCCATCTGCATCGTCCCAGAGACACCACCAGAGACCAGCGACAGAGCCATCACATTTCACCAGCACTCGTCCCCCCAAACCACCTCCCCCTGAGCTCCGCAGAGAGCAAGAGAGATAGAGAGAAAGAAAAAGAGAGAGAGGGGGAAAAGGGATGGAAAGAAAGCAGAGAAAGTTTAATGAGATTTCTGCCTGCCACAGCTGCTGTGAAAGAAAGATATGGCTTTTTTTTTGTTGGTATTTGCTTATTTTGTTGTTGCTGCAAAATGCGACGGAGAACAGTAGCACACAGAAGGCGTCGGGAAAACAAAGCCGAGAGTGCGCCCGTACTGTGTATGACGAGACCACTAAGTGGTACAAATGTGTCCCATTTCAACAATCCATCCACATCATGTCACAAATGGCTGTGAGAAGGGTCAAGCCTAATGTTGCTGTCATATCTGAAATCTGCTAACTACACTACTTTTATAGGGGGTGGGGATGTTTATTTTTAACATTAACCAGCTGCTCTTTTTTTAGGATGGACCAGTACAAACGAATTACTTGGAATAAAATCAGCATTTTACATTAACATCAAAAACAAATACCTTCTCTGGTTTCCAATACAAGATTTTCCTCCAACAATGAGAAAATATTTTGAGTCTTTATACTTTTTTGAATGAAGATACAGTCACTGTTCAATGGTGCATTTGGGTACCATTAGTTAACCTTATTTAGGGAATTATCAGACACTTTTATCCACAACAACTTTCATTCCCTAACTACAGGGGGCAGTCTCCCTGGAGCAATTTGGAGTTAAAGGTCTTGCTCAGGAACCCAGTGGTGGTGCTGAAAGTAGGATTCGAACCCATGACCTCCTGGGACATATCCTACCCACTAGGCCACCACCACCCCATGCCCCTTTATTCCATTTTGATCCATTAGTTAAGGAATATAAGCAGACCGTATTTTATTGTGATCCCCTTTTGTAAGTCTTTCCTTCATACCTTTTATGATTTATTCAGGCTTGAACAAGAACCCGAGTGGGATTCTCTGTTAGTGTGGTTCATTAGAGCAAGTCAGAACACTGAAATCTGAACCTTTTGTCTGGTCCAGGAGATCCGAGACAGGTTGGTCTCTGTTCATTTCCAAGCGATTTCTGGAGCAGCTTGTTTGAAGTATGAACGTAATACAAACTAAATATGTCTTAAAAAGGCAAAGACAAAATAAACTGCCAACTCCTCTCCTCAGAACATGCAAAAGATACGTTTCTGGCACTGTATCGACACGTGCATGTGTTTATCTTCTTTTCATGTGCTCTGAATGGATAATTATGGAATGGATAGTTTCAGATTTAGAAAGATTCTGGAGCCCACTCGAGGCCATTACAAAATACTCTACAGACATTTGACGGCACACATCACTTACGTCTTGCATAATGGGCCAAGTTTACTCAATTTTGTAAAAGCAATAAGACACTCAAGGCTATGCCTCTGTCACACTTCATGTCGTGCGAAACCACAGTAATGTATGGCCTCTTGTGGCTCATTGCTCTACAGTATGACTAGGCAGATAAAATGCCATGAACAAAAACCAATGAGCCCAGACAGAGACAGAACAGAGATGGCAGGGTTCGGGAAGTTCTTTGGATGTTGTAGCAGTTACTGTAGTCAAAAGTATGTCAGAAAATCTTGCCAGTTAATTTTGTTTGCATCTTGTCGGTGTGAATGCTGAACAAACCTAAAATGTATTACTGTATCGTTTTCTGCTTTGGACTTAAGAAAACAAAACTAATATTAACAAATGCTAATTATATTAGTTTTTTTGTAAAAAGTAAAATATGTAAATGTAGTTAGTGAATGTAGTTTACCGTTAAAATGCATTTTAGGCACACAAGTAGGCCATAAAGTGCGCTGACGTTATATTTAATCTGTTGGGAGACATACATGTACCTGTTATTCTGACAGCAACGTTTCTCAATGAAACTGTATTGGGCCAGTATCTGTGATTGTTTAACTTTGCAATATGGCAGAAAATGAGCAATTTTGTGTGGATATTTGTGTATGTACGTGCAGCCGCAAGAATGTGACTGGAAGGTGCCAGTGGTGCAGTCAGTACCCCTGGCGTGGAAAGGGCTGATATATCATTTACCAAGGTCGTACTCAATTAGACTATTTGTTGAGCATAGCTGCATGGGGTTGGCCTAATCAGGCGAGGAATGAAGACAGCGGCGACAAAAGAGGAAATAAATTAGCCATGGCCTGAGTCTCTCTCTCTCTCTCTCTCTCTCTCTCTCTCTCTCTCTCAGGCATGCAGCTACATGCCACAGAAATGGTCCATTTACCCTTGACACCTTGCTGCTCGGTTCCAGAACCCCACCCTTGATTCCATCTCTCTGGCTCCTCCTTTTCTCTGCTCTCCTTTTGTTTCCCCACATTTCCTTACTTTCCTAGCAGCTCTCTATACCTCCTTCCATCAGGACAGGGTGGATGGTCTGTTGGCCACAGCTGTGTTCTTTCAAGCTTTACAGAATGTTATAAATTCTGTTTGACTTAAAGGGGACATATTATGCAAAACTCACTTTATTTATAATAGGTCTATGGGTTACAAAACATGTTCTTTGCACAAAATCACTCTCACATAAAGAGATTTCACCACCTTTATTCAGGTCCTTTCAAAATGAGCTGTTTGGATTGAGGGCCCAGTTTGAGGTCACACTGGGCCAATTTGCATAGAATTGCCCCTCATCTGTTGAGACCCCACCCACTAGCCTGTTGATTGTCACCCCTTTCAGCGGCCACCTTGGGTCTTTGCAGCTCCCAAATTTCAAAGCTCAAAAAGAATTATTTTTGTTTGTGGTTGGACCCCAGTCTGCCCACTTTCGATTCGTTACAGAAATATATTTAGCATGGTAGCATTTTTACACTGGAAATAATATTTTGTAGTGAGTCTAAACAAAGTTACACTTTTTCAGTAGGTTGTCTAACCTGGCAATAGTGGTTACAGAAGATTTGTGGGTGAAGCAAGGATAAGACCCCTGAAAGACCAGTTAATCACAGATGGCAGTATCATTCTAAACAAAGATATATTATGCAAAACAAGGCCCCCTAACCCTTTAATGTATAAACTGCACTGTCATGACAAAGAAAACTACCAATTGAGTCTCCTTTGCCCTGATTACGGCTGTTCATTTGGTCTTATCCAGCAGACCACAGCCCTGCGGTGGTGGGCAAAGCCACACTAATAGTTTAGCAGTAAGAAGCCATTGAGGTTAATGGGATTTTGCTGCTAGATGAAGTTAGCTAATGTCTGATTCGGAGCCTAAAGCCTGCAGATCATCATTAGCTGACACAAATGTGCTAGCTCAGAGACCGAGGAAGAGATGGCCTGCTGTTTACCCAGATTTGATTTGGGTCTGTTTCCTTTCGTCGAAGTTCACAACGACGCAGCTCCTCCCTTTAGTTACCAGTCCACTTAACTCCGACACAAACACAGTGTTCCGCAGAAAGAGAGCAACAGAGAGAGTTTGATCATTTTCTCTCAGCCCAATCCCAATTTAAGATCTTAAAAAGCTCTTCTTTTCACTTGCTGCTCTGATCTTTATTTATCTTAAGATAATAACCACATGATCCAAAAGAAACTTGGCTGGCTTTTAAATGAGCCTTTACAACATATGAAATTTGTCTTAGTGATGAAATTCAAGTACTTGATACAAAAGTTACACAGTTTTGAGATCTACAAGGTTGTTGAGAAGCCAGTGAGACCAGAGAAAGAACTTCTGTCAGATTTGTTTTGTTTCGCTCCTTTTTGTCCTAAAGGGGGTTTAGGAGAAACAAGTCAGACTTTAATAATCTCCAGTGTAGAGAATGATTTATTTGTGATCAGACAAAGAAAAGACAGTTGTAAAGAGCAAAATCTTCCTCTTGGGGGGTGAGAGGGAGAGAGAGAGAGAAAGACAGAGAGAGAGAGAGAGAGAGAGAGAGAGAGACATACAATGCGAAAGAAAGGGAATTATAGAAAGAAAGCAAAACAGAGAAAGAATGAATCAGAGGACACCGACCGTGAAAGAGTGTGGAAATAGAGACAGACGGAGAGAGGAAAAGCATGAGAGAGTCACACAGCAAAAGAGAGAAAGTGGGAGAGGCAGCAGTAAAGAGAATGGGAGAAAAACACACAGCAAAAGAGAGAGAAAAAACAAAAGAAAGCAACATTGAAAGAGTGAAGAAACCAATGCGGACAGAGATAAAGCAAAAAAGAGAGAGTAAGAGTGAGAGACACCACAAGACAGAGAAAGAGAAGCAGATAGAGATAGAGAGGCAAAGACAAAGAGAAGCTATGAGAGAAAGAGAAAAAGACAAAGGAAGTACGCAACAGAGATTTGGGCGGCAGAGAAGGAGAGAGATGGGAGAAGCAACAGACAGGCAGTGAAAGAGAGAAAAACAGAGTGAGAGAATGTGAATGATTGAGAGGAAGAGAAACAGTGAGAAGCAGGGAAAGAGAACACGAATGAATGAGAGAGGAAAAACGACAGAGAAGTAAACAGAGAAGAGAGGTAGAGGGAAAGAGTGAGAGATATTGAAAAAGACAGAGACGAGAGAGAGAGTGAGAGAGAGAGAGAGAGTGAGAGTGAGAGAGGGATAGAGAGGGAATGGGTGGCTGAAGATGTTGGCAGATAATTTGATCTTGAAGAAATTCTTTGATAAAGGGACAGCCTTTCCTCTGAGATAAGGAGTAATACATCGATCATCTACTTTTCCCCTTTTTATACCTGCATCTCTCTCTCTCTCTCTCATTTTCGCTCTCTCACTCTCTCTCTCTCTCTCTCTTCCTCCCTCCCCGTCTTCCTCAAGCTGTGACATTTCCGTTTCCCTGGAGACGGAGTGTGCCAGGCGGTTGCCATGGTAACTCCAGTGCTCTTCACGGCTCTCCCAGTGCCAGAGCTCCTCTCCTGTCGCGGCGGAGGGAGAGAAAGGGAACGAGAGAGGGAGAAAAAGCACACCTGCTGGCTTCCTGCTAATTGGCTATTTCTTTTTCTCTCTCGCTCCATCTCATCACTGGCATTTTTTGTTCTTTTTTTGCTCCTGGTATAACTTTTCCACCACTGAATCCTATCCCTCACTCCTCTCTCCCTGCTTTCTACTGCTTCTTAACCCTTTTAACCCTCTGCTTCTGCACTACTTCAACATCTGTATATGGTTGGCATCAGAGTTCACAATGACTGAACCGATAGAAATGATCCAAACCTTTTCAGAACACAAGTACGGTGTTAAGATGTAAAAATGTTTTTTTGGCTTGGCAATTGTACCAAGTTTCTCAGTGATGATATTCAGGTACATACCTAATACTATTTTAATTACTTCTGCTTTGCAAAAACACATTCATAAGGTATATGTGTGAAAATTATCACTGAGAAACTTTGTATCTCCAAAATCAGTGTATGTTCATGGTTGGAGTCCACGATGAATGAACCAATAGAAATGATCCAGAAACTATTCTAAACAAGATATACAAGAGTACAATAAATATATTTTTTCTGGATGTTTTCACACAAGGAGACCCGTTCGCCTCACCGTTGTGTCTCAATACTTTTGTCCCATGGCCTTCCGAGTTGCAAATCTCGTTGGGGAAAGCGCATCTCAAACTCCGAGCCCTCATTTGTATTTTTAGCCCGAGTAGATCAGGTTTTATTCTCCAAAAACTTTTTTTTTTTGTCCAGCGACTTTCTGAGTTACATATCTTGGCGGGGAAATTAAATTTGAATACGGGTTTACCTTTACATTTTCTTTAAGGGTAATGCATTAAAATGAGTTCAAAATTACATTAAAGTGTTCTGGGGGCATATTTAGTTAAAACTAAATATTCTGAAGCTTTTTTTTTTTACCAAAACACAACGAAGCGTTTTTTCACTATACGCAGGTGCTCTTAGAACGTAATGGATTACTGTACACTTAAGACAGTTGTGGTTCAGCAGTCATCGCTTGAGTCCCTCGTAGATTTTTTCTGAGAACCGAACTAATAATTGTATGTGGAAACCACAGATATCCATTATTTTGCTTTTGTCACGTCCAGGCCTCCTCCACAACAACCCTAGTCCTTGTGCCGGTTGTTCATGTTTGGGCGCGGCGGTTAGCAATGTAATCAAAAACCTGGACAGAATGATGCTCCGCCAGCAAGAGGACGAGCAAGAGGAAGAGGCCCAGATGTCACCGTCACATGTATTCAGTAGCTAATCTAAGAACTTTATTTATTTCTCCTTGCTGCTGATTGGCTGCTGCCCTGTGATGCATTTCTGGAAAATGCAGTCCAGAATTTTCCCCGTGGAGTGCCTCGAGTGTTCTTGTGTTCTTTGTTTTGTTCTTCTTAAAGACCTGTGTTTTGATTCCTCTAAAGTAAATGAACTCATTACTGTATTTACCCTACTTATACCAAAGACATGTGTGCATGAAGTACAGTACAGTATATACAGTCGGTAACATTGTATTTGACATTGTTCCACTGCTGGATACAACAGTTTAGTGTAAACTGTACAGGATGGATACGAGTTTACCTTCACATTTGCTTTATTGTCTATGCAGTTAAATATGTAGAATAAGCCCAAAGATGTACCAGGCCTGGAATTTTATGGGGTGTATGTTTTAAGCCCGGCTGAGAATATTTAATGACAAATGGACAAAAAGTAAAAAAAAAAAAAAAAGTTTAAAAGCTAAAAATAATTTCAAATTAATAGAAGAACTTTCTCTTCCCTCAACACAGATGACAGAACAATGAAAGGCAATCTGTCTTTTTTGTCAAATGCCTGCCTAGGCTGGATATTCCTCTCCACTGAGCCAGTCATTACAATGTAAAACAAGGCAGCACCGTCAGCGGTGCAGCACGGCATATAGACAGGATACTATTGCGCACACTTGGGCTTCCAGCTCATTTCAGAGTTACCATGTTGACGCAAAAGATAAAGTCATGAAAGGATACGTTTCTCCCAAAGTTCACATTCTACATTACCCCAAAGATCAACTCCTATCCTCAGCAGAAGAGGACAAATTGCTTGACTCCTGACGATAGACTGACATCTTTGCAGTGTGAAAATGTTGAAAGTCGTTTCTTTCAGTTTTCAGGAGATGACAAATGCTTGAAGTTAAATAATTGTGTACTGATATTGCATAATTGTTTCCATAGAACATTGACAGCAAAACACGTCTTTCTCACAAATGGAAAATCAATGGTGTCATAGCATTTCTGCACAGAATATGCTTTCATAGCATTTCTAGCAACAGACAACAGCTGCACTACGGAACACATCAGCATTCCTGCATTTTATAAGCACTATATTATATGTTAAGTAGATCTAAAGTAAGCATGCTCCACCGGCAAAAGCACAGTTCTAGACTTTATTGATTTAGTTTCAGTTTAGTCAATTTGTTTGTTAAAGTGAAGACTACCAGCTTTAGAAACTAAGCCCAATCGCTACAGGGATGTATTTGGGGTAGGGGCGGATGGGCAGCATATATCTCATATGTCATTTATGGTCCTATTTAAAGTGTATTGAATACACGTATCTTACTTAATCCTATAAAAGATCATAAACATGGTCAAGGCTACAGCTCAATATCCCAGACCTAGTCATGCCCCAGACTCCAGACAGAGCAATAGCACTAAACAAGATCAATAAATGTTTAGGGGTTGTAATATGGCCCAACAATGAAACATGCAACAGGTTTGTGAGCATTACAGAAAGAAACCCCATAGTGTAACTCATAGAGACCCTGTGAGCATGTGGAACCTAAAACATTACTTTTTGTTCATAGCCTTAACCCTTTAATTAAAAACAAACAAAACAAAACAAAACAAAAAAACATAGTAGAGCCTTTAAGTCTAAATATCTCAAAAATGTGATCATTTTTATTTTGAAATGTACTTATTCAGAACTTGATGCAACAAAGCCAATAATGTGTTGTTTAAAAAACATGAAATTATAAATATTTGTGTCACACAAAGTCAGAGAACAATTCTGCAGTAACTGTGATCCAGGATAAGATTACTCCACCAGAAGAAGCATAGTTCTAGATTACCGTAATTACACCCAGTATGATTATGAATGATTGATTATGCACCGTACTTAAGCATCTGCAACTGTGACACTATCCCTATCACATTCATATCCACATTAATACATTAATGTATAAATTCATGTATGTCTTGTTCTTAATGCACCTGCACTTTATCCTTACCAGCATACAGTTTCTACTGTTCTTACTATTTTTACTGCATGTCGTACCATGTATGATGTTGTATGTGACAAATAAAATGTACAAGAAAAACCTTAACACTGCATTTTGATTTTAGATTTTTTAATTTTTTAACATGTTTTGATCTCTAGATTTTGACATTATGTTTTACAAAATAATGCTGGGCATGGATAGCTAAAACATGCTAGTCAACTTCACTGTGCCTGATGTGAAAGCATATGCAGCCGTACCCTGGGGACAGATTTTAATGACTCAAAGGGAACTTTGCCAAACTTTCTAAATCCATTGGTGATGATGTATTAGGTCCGACAGGGTTAAAGAGTCTTCCTCCTCTTCCAGAATTTTAGATGAATTCCAGCCCTTCTAAATTTCCTCTTCGTGAATTTTAGATGACTTTCACCTGAGCCTCCCTGACAACGATAGCCAAAAAAAGGGAGAAGGAGAAAAAGAAGGGTAAATGAGGCAGAAGGATGAGCCTACAGAGAAAAAAGTAGATTTTCAGGGGAAGGAGACATGGAGCAGATTTCGGGGCACTTGCAGAGTCTGAAACGACTGGACCTAATGGCCTTTCACTCTGGCCTTCGGACCCGCCAGCTTTGGCGTACCTGGGGCAAGTGATTGCACTATTGATCCATCGACTAACCGAGTCTCATCTGTCCAGCCTGGTCCACTAGCAAAGTCCAATTATCAAAGCTATCTCTGGCTTTCAGAGGAGACTGGCAGCCCATTCAACACAGTGATCTGTGTAGGAATTGGAATCCAACTGAAGTCATGCTACCAAACCACAATCCCTACCACAAGTCACCTTGATAAGCCTGTATTGACAGCAGGCGTACAAAAGAGTGACAACTGGCAAAGCACAAAGTTCAGGCTGATTCTCCCTGAGGGTCAAATATGTGAGGACATGTATAGTGGTGCCTAGACCAGGTGCAGGACAATTTTGACAATACAGGGAGTCCTCGAGTTACGAGGGTCTACAATGCCCGTGTGGGCGAACTAGTTCAGTGGCGTGTCGGGGAAGAATGGTCAGAATACGCAGTAACGCGGCGTATGAGTGAAGGAGGATGCTAATCTAAGCACAAGTGCTCTGTTTGTGTTGTTTTGTTTGGTGACTTTTTGGTCTTTATCATGGCTTCTGAACATTTTTTTTTACATTCATGTTTAGAAAGTATATTTCTGTCCTTTTCTTTTTTCTGGGACTTGGTTGTGTTTTTATGTTCTATATTTTACAACTGCATTAGCAATGGTTATTGACTATTGGCTGGGGTGTGTTCCAACCAAAATTCAGACCACATTACTGTTCTTTGGACAATAGGGCAGATCTTTGCTGTAACTTGAGGACCCCTTGTATGTTAATGATTAAATCATGTATCTTATTTCCATAGATTGAAGCACATACATCTATGTGTATGGTCTATGTGCATAAAGGTTGGCTATATATTTGCACAACACAGTCAATAGTGGAAGCAGCATATTTTAAATAGCAGTAAAGTCAAGTCAAGTAGGTGTTTATTATCATTTCAACCATCTGCACAGTACACACTCAGATGAAACAACGTTCCTCCAGGACCATGGTGCAACACAATGCAACACAAGTGCAGGGGGGATAGCACTATGTGGAGTGTGAAAAGAAAGAAAGTACAAGAGAAGAAAGTGTAAAGTAAAAGAAAGAAAATCCAAGAGTAAATAATAAAATATTACAGGACAACATGCAGTGCAGTTGACATAATGGTAACTGTTCTAGTATGAATGAATGCAGTATTGTGTCAGATCCTGTATTCGAGCAGCCGAGTGAGTAAATGCGCTAAGAGCAAATTATGAGGTAGAAATCACCATAATGTGTTATTATGCAAAATTTTGCATAAATAGCCTTAAAATTGCTGCAATAAGTACAGTATAAAAGAGCAGTATAACACATTTACTTGGGTTTGTTAATGGGAAGAAGCAATTCAGGTTTGGTTTTGTTTATAGTGGAACAGTTTTAATGGGTATGTGCACTTGTGTTTAGGAGAATGAAGCAGTTCAGTCACGGAGTGTGTTTCTTCTGAGTTATGATTCTGATTTAGTTTGATAGTCGTGTGGGAAAAAAATGGACTGAGCCAAAGCGTGGGCAATAACGATAAATTTAGCCATATCTGAGGTTGTAATATCAAATGTACCCCGATATGTAATGCTTTAGGGTTTTTCTGTTTTTGTTTTTTGCTGTTTTCAAACCTAAGCGGAGCTGCGGTGGACATAAACACACTGCACCTTTAGTTTGAGCTTACATAGCATGGCATTTTTTATAGAGGTGCTACAGAAAGGATCAATATTGTAGTAGATAATTAAAGACCTCTCATAAAGTGAAGGTTTCTTGCGTATACGTAGAATTGGGATGTGTTGGATGTTGAATGTTTATGATTATAATGTGTGGTTTATTGACAAAACCAATTCACACTTTATATGAGGTCCTGTATAAGTAGCAGAGAGGCTTGCTAGCATACAACACTGTCAGCATTTCCTTTGTCAAACGGCAAATATTTACATCTACACTACGTCTGAGTATTTGATTATTTAATCACAAGATCCCTGAGGGGTTGCTGTTTTTCCAATGTCTTGTTTAAATATCTCTGATAAATCTCAGGATTAGTACCAAATCCTCTCGTTCTGAAGATGTTATCCACCTAAAGTAAGCTCTCCGCTGTTGTGATGTACTTTTAAATGGAGAACATTAATGACTTGAATGACTTGAATTTGATCAACTCTCAAGGCTGATGACATGATAAAAACCGTAAATACTGTAGATAACAGTGCAGTGTTTATAATACGTTCTTGCTGTTCTAAAATACTGGAAAAAGAATGTGTCTCCTGCCTGCGTGCCTGGTGGTTCACATTGCATGGTGAGTCTTAACTGGCCTGGTCATATAATAGAGCAGTTTATGGAGGGGAAGCAGTTTTAGAGCTCTACATGTTGACAGGAGGAGCTGTCAGGGCCAGTTTGGTCCGGTCGTGCAGCAGGGTTCAGGATATTGATCTGTAATCTGGGCACACAGATCCACAGGGCTGGCTCAAGCCAAAACGCCCACGCACACTCAAGACGCTAAGAAAAGCAACATCCCTCCCTTTCCTTTCTCCTCATCCTACAGACTGCCGCTCCACTTCTCCTGCCTTTTCCCCATCCCCTCCCTCTCCATGGCCTTCTGCTCTCTGAGTACAGTGAGAACAGAGAGCTGCCAGACGGAGGGGAATCGTTTTATTGGGTTCTGGGAATACAAGAGAAAAAAAAGCAAAGATCTTCTAAGATCCTACATGCTTTGCAAAACTCCCTTTTCTCTCAGAACTCGTAACAGCATGGGAACCCATTTTAATGTTTCATAGAATAATTTTTAAAAGGATTTTTCAGGAATTAAATACAAGAAGTTAAACTTTATAGAGATTATTCATAATAGTGGTAATAATCATGATAACAGTAAAAACTGATATTCATTGTCTCATAGAGGAAACTAGCATAATCAAAGTGGAACACAAGAAGAACTTTCTACACTGGAAAGAACAATTTATGCAGTCACTGGTTCTTTGAGTTGTCATGGCTCAATACATTTCCATTATCTTTTCAAAAGAACTATTGAAGAACCCCTTTTATGCTTCTATGGGATAAAGGGAGAAAAACACTGTGAAATGCAACAGGTTGGATTTGAGCATTAATATTAACTCATACTCTATATTTGCCTGAAATATCACATTTCACTGTAGTGTGTGTGTGTGTGTGTGTGTGTGTGTTTATATTCAAAATTAAAAGCCGTGTGGTATCATTGGTCCACAGGTGGTTTTGTGTCCAGTAAAAGCTATGGACTGATTAGAGCTTGTTCTCTCTCTCTCTCTCTCTCTCTCTCTCTCTCTCTCTCTCTCTCTCTCTCTCTCTGACACTTTTTGAGAAGCTTTCCTGTTGAAGGTTTTCTAAAGTTCCTTCAGAAGCTTTTTTTCATGCTGCCTTCTTTATTATTCACTCATGTTTCCCATTAAGAGACACTCTGATGTGTAACAGATTCTTAGAGACAAAGATGAGAATGTGACTGCATCTCTCTTATTTACATTGTTTTTCTGGGCTTCAACAGCACTCTTCAAGTAACAGCTGTAGTCGGCTGAAATTTTTACTAGATGTCAGATCAGAAAGAATTTGATTGTCATGAGTGCACTCGTGTAGACGGTGGCTCATCAACTGCAATGTATAAAGGATGTAGTATTCTTAAAGAATGCACAGGATAGTAAAATGTAAAATGCTTAAAATGCCTTTCTTGTGTTTTATGTGTACTATAGTTCTTTAGTTTTATACAGTTTCCATCATTGGAATGCTCCTCTGCTTCCCACATATTTTAATAACTTCCTCCAGAGGACTGGCTGCAGTATCTTCCGTGTGAATGGGTGGGCCTCAACTGCTGTAAGCTGAATGGGTGATATGTAAATATGTTCAGAACCATGGTTCAAGATGGACCGTTTTGTAGCTTAGTCCACATATGTGAACTGTAAGGACAGGTGGTGATGTAACTGAATCATCGATAGATAGATATAGAAATAATAAATAAGGAAGACACCATGGGATGGGGCTTTTAAGAGAGGATTAAAAGAAACAACTGTCCTTCATTGTTGTTGTCCCAGCAGAAGGTTCTTTTAAGACTTCTTGTCTGTGTAACCTTTGTTACTTGTCACTGTTTGCTGATGTAGTATAGCGCCTGTTTGATTGCATTCCCCTTTCTAGGAGCTTCATGCTTCACTCTGATGACTTTTCATCACACTAACTGTATATCCATCCGTCACTCTCTCTCTCTCTCTCTCTCTCTCTCTCCCTCTTTCTGTACTGAAAGCCAGCACACCTACTAATGACATGTCTGCACACACACCGAACCATAAAATAGATTTACTGGCTTGGGTTAATTTTGGCCAGTGTAGTACTACATTGTCATATCCAAACTCAACTGCGTTAGTCATTAGCGGTCTGCCTTAATCTCCTTCATTACCCCTGTGCATCAGCAGATTTGCACATGCTTTTGTGCCACCACTTTTAGTGTCCTGTTTATTTTTAGACTCCATGGCTAATTAGAGTGAGCGTGATAGAGCCACTAGCGTAAAACGGCAAACATTAGCACGGGAAGCGCTAATGAGAAGAGATACCGCAGACAAAGATGGGTAATTTCATTGCCATATTATTATTTCCCCATTATCTTCCCTGAGCATGGATGACCTCTCTCTGTGGTCAGGGATCCGAACTGTGTTTTTGTGGCATTCTTGCTAAATAGACAAGGGTGGTTAACTCTCCAGGAAAGTGACAGCTCCGTACGAGTGCTCGTGTTGTGTAGCGAATGCTGGCGCTGGCCTGAGACCAGTTTAGCTACATAAGTTCTTTGCACATGGGGTGACGTGGCTTGTCCCAGATCAGTCCTTGGCAGAGAACAGCGTGAGCTTCTGAAATGAGGCATGTGAGCCATTTCTGTGCAACACTTTAAAGACATCCTGCATTTTTCTATCCCTCATAGAGCAAATAATGTGCAACCTTAATATACCTCCTCATTTCTCTCAGCCATCGGAAGTGGAAAAAAAAAAAAGACAGAAAGACATAACAGTGCGAATCAGAAGCCATGACGGCACGTCAGTCACGCTCCATAAACTCACACAGTGGTGTCACGCTGAAATATTTCCCTCCATCTCTTCCTGATTCATTCCCCTGGATTTTGTTTGAGACTCATCAGTAACCATAATGCACCTGGCATGCTTCAGAGGGCTCGGGAAGGGAGCATCGCGCTTGAGGAAAAAGACAACACGGAGATTATTTGTCACCATGTGTATCTACTGTTGCATAGATTGAGACAGGATGCCTAATGGTAGGCGTTGCACCTGCTAGGTAATTTATGGGCATATTAGTGTCTGCACTGATTGATAACCCAAGGACGCTAATAGTTTTGTGAATATTCACTTTGTATCTGTTGTCTGTTAAGCAAACAATATTAATTCCATTACTGCTTTTAGGCTTGTCTTTTAAAACGTACGATAACAGATGCACGCAAGGCAATTGGTAGCGAAGGGCGATGAAGTTCACTAGGTCTATATCATGCTACGTTTATTATTGAGCTGAAAAATAAAGTCGTAGGTCTTCCATGGAAATGGTCTAACAAATTGAACCAAATGGATGGATTTTTTTAAAGCTATGGACTGAAAATATATCAATGTTAATTTGGTGTAACATTTAAAAAAAACACTCTGATTACACTCTTTGCAAATGTCAACTGCTCTTTACTTTGTGTAAATATTATATGTTGAGTGGATCAATAGAAATGATCCTGAATGACTTGGAATAAAGTGTAATTTAATGTCAGAGAAAAATGAGATGTGTCAAGGCATTTGTTTAAAATAAGCACTAACATTGAAATCAATATTTAATAATGTTTTATTAATATTTATGTATTAATGTTTTATAGGATTAAGGCAAACCTGTAATATCTTTTTTGTATTTATTTGTATTAATTCGATTGTAATGTTTTTGAATGATTTATTTTGTAATGTTTTATTTTGCTGCATAAGGCCTTGGTAATGTTTTTTAAAAGTTTACAGAAATGTTTTATGAAAGTTTTGCTATTACAACAACAACATGCCAACTCTAGTGGATTCAGCAGCTTAACCACTACACGGCGGGGGGTAATCGCCCTTGGGCCATTGGTGACCAAGTTCTGTTGAATCCCTCATGGCACACTTATCAATCACAAAGAGGTCCCATTTCTCACCAGTTGGCTTTCTTCAGCTCTACACACACAGGCTGATGTCTGTTTATCTTCCTCTCATTCATGATAAAGCTTGTCTATGGAAACTGTTTTTAAACAGACTTTTAACAAACCGCTGCCTGAAATATCTGTTATGATTCTAAAATCTTAACCATAGCTTATTATAAATCCATATTAATACATATAACCTAATGTGTTAATGATCTTTCAATCAACTTAAATACATGTGAACTTCCATTTGCTATTTATGTCCTTGTGCTGGACAGACTGATCAATAGAGACTTAAATAAGCTAAAGTCATGGTACCAGGTTCCACAACACACCTTCAGATGTTTTGTGGAGTCCATGCATCGATAGGTCAGAGCAGTTGAGGTCCACCCACACAATATTAGACAGGAAGGATGAGTGTGTATGTGTGTGTACATGCATGTGAAGGTGTGGGAGAAGAACTGTATCCATCTGATGAATGGGAATGTGCCTGAGCTCTATTTATTATAGTCTCACCCATTCATTTGACCGGGAACCCCACAGACGAGATAAAAAATTAAATAAAACTTTGTATGGTTATGTGCCCTGTGTGGACAATGTCATGGAACTTCATTAAACAGAACCCAATAGGATGATTTAAACGTGAACATATAGGTTAAAGCTGAATGCCAGTGGGCGTAATAGCATGCCTTCATTGATGGTAGGCACTTAAAAAGGTAATCATTCAAATTCAAATGTATTTTTTATCCATTGTTTGCACATTTGTTGCACTTGGGCCCTCAAGATCCTAGTTACGCAACGGACTGAATGCAAATGAAATGTGTAATAATGCATGTGATTGAATAAGGGGGTTTAAATTCAGTTAGTAAGGGTTATTCTTTATTCTTTATGGTAAAAAAGGCCCCTTAAAGGGTTTTGCAGAATCAGGCCAAGCCTGATTTTCTTCTGGAACAGACACGGAATGCCTCTCTAATGAGAGTTAGATTCCTCGAGTGCCGGACTAGATGTACGTTGGGAAAAGTGCTGTTGCGTCTGCTATGTTTCCGACAGAGCTGTAACACTTTCGCCTGGCCAGTCCAGTTGAGTTTAGCCCAGTCATTGATGCAGTAGTGGTGAGAATTTGGGGTGGTGGACGGGAACTAAGCTGCACACACACTGTTTCCTGTGCTTTCGAGTTTGTTCTGGGGGTCCATCTTTTGTCATGACTTTTTCTGTCAGCACGGTCATTATGTGCTAGACACAGGGATAGGCACCAAAACACAAATACGCCTGCACAAGCCCACTTAGAAAAAGGGGAGAGAAGGGGTAAAAAAAAAAAAGAGCAATAGAGAGAGACAGAGTGAGAGTGAGAAAGAGGGGGGAGGGCGAGCGAAAGAGTGGCTGATGTAACTCGGTGCAACACTTCCCACAATCCTCGGCTTCACTTTACTCTCCGAGACTTTAATAAGGCAACTTCACTAGAGTCATACATAAAGAAAAAAAAACGGCTTTTCACAAACGCTTACTTTTTCACACTCTGTTTGCCTTTCTACATTTCATGCTTTTAAAGCACGCAGTATTGATCTATAAACCGGCTCTTCATCTCGGCATAAGTAAACCCACCGCACCTGGTTCTAATGCTGCCCAGAGGCTCTTTCAGCTGGCATGATGTAATCCCCCGAGGCTTATTAGAAATATTTTACAGCCGAACCATGCAGGTCACATCTTTAAAATTCGCTGAATTCCTCACTTCTTGCCGCAGAGAGGAGAGCAGAGGAGGGGAAGACGATTTTTTTCCTCTCTGTGGTGGTACCTGCTGAACGCCTGACTTCTTCAGAAAGAGGAGCACAGAAGTTATTGGACACATGGAATTTTTTTTTCTCTCCATATTGGTGTTTTGCTGAGACAGAGAGATGATTTTCTTTTTAAACATGGTGGGGAATAGCATGTGCTCTGATCATTACGCATTGACCTGAGGCTGCAGGCTTTCTGAGAAATCAGATAAGATTAGGCCACATGGTTCTGATTCGGCCGTGGTGAGAGAGATCTCAAAGGAAACATTCATTATGCTTTTACACATAAACACTATAGGTCTTTTTTCAAAACAACAATGCAAACAATTTCAACATTAAGAGAAACGGAGTTACACAAAAACACACACTTTTGTATTCAAGCATATTTCCAGTGTATTCTTTTCTTTATTCTTTACAACGACAACAACTACAACAACAACAACAACAACAACAATAATAATAATAATAATAATAATAATAATAATAATAATAATAATACTAATGCAACAAAACTTCAGAAAAGCAACACATGCATGAGGGAAAAATGTATCAAGTTTAATTTCTAAGACAATTTTGGAGCGTTTCTGTTTTCCATTCACAATAAAAAAATCACAGATTGTAAAAAGCGGTTGGAAATTTTGAAATATGTAACAAACAATGAATAAAAAATTAAATAAATGACTGAATAAATAATGGAGATACAAGGTTTTTCTGACACTAAGAATATATATGTGTGTATGCTATACATAATCTATTGCATATATAAAATATGCTACATATATTTATTATATTTTGAAGGTCTCTAAATGGTATGCCAATGCTTACATGTTGTTAAAATATGAAAGCAGACCCATGCACATTAACTTGTAATCCTATCTTCTTACACCTCTCTCTCTCTCTCTCTCTCTCTCTCTCTCTCTCTCTCTCTCTCTCTCTCTCTCTCTCCCCCTCTCTCTCTCTC
>JBBPDB010000019.1:5209468-5222124 GCA_037974465.1 Brachypetersius altus
TCTCTCTCTCTCTCTCTCTCTCTCTCTCTCTCTCTCTCTCTCTCTCTCTCTCTCTCTCTCTCTCTCTCTCTATTTCTGTCTTCCTAAGGGCAGAAGTCCAGCCTGGACCTTACATTAGAGCATGCAATCGTTTCACAGTCAAACCTGCAGCATTACAGCATCAAAGCTACCTCTTTTCCTGTGACGCTTCTTTACTGCTCGCCATCTCTATTACTTTTTACCTTTCTCTCCTGACAGTTTAACTTGCCAATAAACTCTGTTTTTATTTTGAGGTTTCAATTAAATTCAAATGCATTATATAACAATGCATATACACACGTTATGGTGATGAAGGTCTTTTTTGACAAACAGAGTTAGACTTGATTGGACTTAATTTATGCGGAAACAACGTTGACGTTCACTGAAAGTGATTGATCGAAAACACTCCGTCGTCTTCATGCCTGCGAGGGTTGACATTTCAGCTCCCTCCTTCTGCCTGTATGTTGGGTCAACATCCCATTTAATATGCCACTATATGCATGTTATTGTTGTCGCAGGAGAGTACTGCTTTAAAGCTTGCTCGGTTAACCTGCTTAATAACCGTGCCTGCCTTTCTGTGTGGATAGATATGAGACAGTAGAGATGAGCTAAAGGATGAGTGTGCTCCACTCTTCCTTATTTGCTTTCCTGCTCTTGTCTCTTTCTGCCTCATTCAGTTGCAGTTCTTTGATTCTGCTTTCAGTGCCTCAGGACTGATTAAATTAGTGCAGGCTCGTCTACAAGTGAGGTGCAAGCATGTGGCATATACATGCTTCCACATACACACACACACACACACACACACACACACACACACACACACACACATGCATGCAGACTCACTATGGAGCAAAAACACACATCTATACATCAGGCAGAAATACACACACATCTATACACTTGTTTAGTTTTGCAAATTGAAGGACGAATGGATGAATGCATTCATAAAACAGAAGTAAATGCACATTTACACAAACATATATACACGTCCCTCAGGGCTAGTTTACTTTTAATGGCTCATTCTCTATTTCGGAATATTTTGTCTGTATCTGAGTTCTTCTTGTAGCATCTAGTGCTCCGTATTAAACTTGGTAGAGCTAGTACTGTTGTTTTGCTGTACTATTTATTTGTAGCTATATAATGAATTACATCGTTGCATTTGTTTTTAATGACTTTTTAGATGTAAATACATATTTTCATAAATAAATGTTTGGTCACCGCCTTGTGAATGGCACACGTTTTCATGTGTATGATGTTATTACACCATGAATTGCATACATTCAGTTAGTTATGATACTGAGATGTTTCTCATTGCATAGTTATCGGGTAAAGTATTATATTTACATGTACAGTTTGTGTTGTCAGGTTCAGGTTTTCAAGTTTAGTTTGGCTTGCTTTGGTATCAAGAAATAAATAAAATAAAGGGGTTTTGATCCCCATTAAATACATCAATAACTGCGTCAAATCCAAATCGTGATAAAATAGCTATTACTTACAAACACAAATGCAGTATGAATCCAACGTTTTTAATCTGCACTTTTCACAGATTTCTTATCCTTGTTTCATTGAGGTAGGAGTAAAAAATAATTTATATCAAATTACAGCATATTCTTATCACCAGTGATGACTATAACTTCCAAAGCTTAACGATGTGCGTCTCCCTGAGCTTGTCTCCTGCTCTGCCCTCGCTCTGTCCTCGCAGGTGGTTTGTCTGAGAGTAGGAAATCATGCATTACAGAGACACGCTCAGACGCTGTAATCTAGGCAGCGCTCCTCTGCGTATGATGAAAGACGGCGTTTATGCCCCTAATGAACACACGCAGATCTATCAGACTCTGCTTTTGACCGGCCGTGGCGGTGCTAAATCCGCTAAAGACCCTGTGATGTCACCGATTCCCTCTCATGTTCATTAACTTGGAAGCGTATTTAGTGAGAAGGTATCAAGCCGCTTGGCCCAGAATGAAATGACACTCAGATTTTTCTTTTTTTTCTGAGAGTAAATGTCACAGTTTCAGCTTCAAAGGAGCAAGGAAAGTGCTTATGCAGAGGACTGAGGGGGTGATATGATTTTTGGGGGCAGAGGAAAAGTGGCTACTCGGTCCATCTGAATACGAGTGAGAATTATTACTACCTTTAGCACAATTTGAGCTGGTTTAAATGTATCTGAGGAAGTAATGATACTATTATTTAACTGATCTAATAATTATAATCTACAGTGTCAGTAGTTTTTAGACCGCTTTTACAGTCTGACTGTAGTAATTGTAGAATGATTTAAATTCAGTATTAATCTACAGTATGAACAGATTTCAGAACCTGACAGTAATTATTGTGGAGTGATTTTAAACCAGCATGAATCTATTGTGCTTTTAGTTTTTACAGTCTGACAGTAAAAATTATGGAGTGATTATAATCCAGTATGAAGCTACAGTGTGAGTAGTTTTACAGTGTGACAGTGATAATTGTGCTATGAATATAATCCAGTATGAATCTGTAGTCTGACTGTTATAATTAAGTGATTTTAATCCAGCTTGAGTCTGAATGGATCTTAATCCAGTATCCAGGTTGTAGATTTTGAAAGTTGTACGTTATAGTACAACTTTCAAAATTATTGAGATAATGCTAATCCAGTATGAATCTGCAGAGTGTGCAATTTCTACAGCCTGATAGTGACAGTGATTGTAATCCAGCATGAGTCTGAAGTGATTTTAATCCGGTAGGAATCTGTAGTGTGTGTAGGTTTTAGAATTTTGACAGTAATGATTGAGATGATGCTAATCCAGTATGAATCTGCAGTGTGTGGAATTTTTAAAGTCTGACAGCGATCATTTTGGTGTGATATTAATCCAGTGTGACTCTACAGTGTGTGTCGTCTTTAGTAATAACCGTGGTGTGAAAAGTCTTCCGCAATGCTTGGCTGAAACCAGAGCTCCCTCGAGAATAGTAGTCCTGTTGTAACACACCTCTCACTAAAGCTGGACATACACTATGCAATTTTTTCAGTTGTGTTATTTAGCTCCTGCTCAAACTGCATGACTGAATCGCAGGGGTTAGAATCACACTATACGGCCCGATGCTCTGATGCGACCTGACTGCTCACACTGTACGTCCATACATGACACGTGTAGGTAGATCAGAGACCAAAGAATTTGATTTTTAAAATTTTTTTAGAAACTAAAGTAAATAAATAACAGAACATTCCCTTTGTAAGTTCTAACAAAAAGAAATCTACCTCTGGGAAATGACAAAAATGGTTTGCTTCATTAAATAAATACAAAAATATCTTGCATCAAATTGTGCAAACAGTTCTACACCACTCCACAACATAGAGGTAGGAAATTAGCATATTATTATAGTCATAGTGCAATTGAGCAGCAATGTCCATCCAACTCTTTTCACGGGTGTTGCGGTCGTGGTAATTTTGTGAGGCCACATCGAAAAGGCTTGGATGAGCTTGCCAATGTTCTACAAGTTGGGCCTCCATCGCTTGTGCCCAGATCACACGCTGCGCTGCCATGCTGCTCCGTCTTTTTAACTTCCATTTCTGTGTTTGCGCATGCACAGTGTGAGAGGTTGCATTAAATCGGCTTGTGGTGCTGCTTCAACCAGGATTTCAAACAGGTTTGATTTTCTTGCGACCATACGATTGCTAATCGGGAGCTGGTCGTAAGTGTTAATCGCTTCTTGTTACCCCATGTATACTGCATGATGCACGGCACGCGATAAGGTGAAACTCGGGGCCAATCCCCAAAATGGTCGCACGAGGAAAAACATCGCCTCAACATGGGCCATAAATCGCACAGTGTGTGCTCAGCTTTATGGAGTATTATATAGTTTGAGCCACACATTCCAACTAAAAAGCGTCCTTCTTCTGTCAATAAAAAAAGTACATTTATATTAAATAGGAGTAAAGATAACCCTTTATTAGTCCCATGGGTGGGAAATTTGCATTGTTACCGCCATAAATTGGATAGAACAAAAAAAAGAAAAGTAGAAGCAGCATAACCAATAGAATAAAAACTATACAATATAACAGTATAATTACATATATCTATGCCACTTGATTCTGCATCTTCACTCATTTGTAGCCTGCGAATGACATCTGTTGCATAACTTGGGTAAAATCATCTGGGCTGTGACAGTCCTGACTATCTATGGAAGGTTAGTTCTGTTGTTTTGCTGTGCCATTTATTTGGAACTAAAATAACTATTGCAAACTTCTTACATAATACCATTTATTTTCAATAACTATTTATATATATATATATATATGTATATAAAAATGTTTCATTAATGCACACACAAAGACAAAAGTATATATTTCTATAATATTAGACATTAACTGTAATCATTTATGCCACTTGGTTCTGCATCTTCACTCATGTTTTATAGGCTGTGAATGACATCTGTTGCATAACTTGGATATAACCTGTCAGTCCTTGCTATTTGTGGAATGAAGGTAAAAAATTGCAGATATTCCATGAGCTCCTCCGGTAAAACAAATTCAGCTCCAACTGTGCTTTTGTCAGTCACAGAACTCTTCCTATAAGTAACTTACTTACTCAGAAGTTTTTTTATGGCGGGGGTGGACCTGAATAAAGTCAGTGGGGGGAGACCTCTCCTTCTCTCATCTTTATTGGCAAGTGTTCCAGTAGCCTAGGGGGAGATGGCCCACTTTTTTTTTCCACACTACACTCTTCCAATCGCAGGTGTAGCACGGCTGCTGCAGTCCCACACTGTTATTGGCTGCTCTGATGTTAGGCCAACTCACTGGGCCAATCACCACTGGCTCCAGCAGGATTTCCCAGCAGGTTGTGCAGCATTGAAGATTGGAGTTTATTACTGAACAGTACCTACTGTTTGAGAAATGCTTCAGTGTCACGTTCTAAAAAAGAGTTTGTAGGTAAAAAATGGACATCTTTACAATTCAATTTAAGGGAAGAGAAGAGGTCCCACCTCGGATAAACTAGCCTATTGGAACACCACATCTACTGCCGTAACGCAACCTGTAGCCTGACAAAAACCTGCTGGGGGTCATGCTCCTATGAAGAAAGGAGGTTTATATCTGGACAGAGGTAAAGGCGAGGTAGGCATCTTGAAGCAGGCGAGAAACAGTACAACAGCAGAGCTAAAAGCATTTGCCCTGAGAGCATAGGTAGAGCTGTGATGCTTGGGAAGGGTAGTGAGGTTTGAAATATTTTCCTAGTATCATTTATCTGATATCTATCTTGGTTAGATGCTGCAATCACAGTTTCTCACAGTCCATCTCCCTCTTTTAGTAAATCCTGGACTGTGTTTTTGTTTCTTGGTTTGTTTGTTTGTTTGTTTTTTGGTAGTGGGTTGGTGAGGGGGGAAACAAAGGACTCATTGTTGATAAGGTTACTTCACATACGCCTCCACTAGGAATATGGGGTTTATTTCAGTCTCCAGTTTATGATGGTCCAGCTGAAACAAAATGTTAGTCTAAATTCAGACATTGTGTTTTTTTGTTCATAATTCCTGATTTATAAGGCCTGATTAAAGCGCTAGAACATTTTTATTTCAGCGAGCATAACAATACAACTATATATGCTCAACTAATATTGTCTTCAATGGCCTGTAATCTGTTAGCCTTATTTATTATTCCATTTTCAATATTTATGGCCGTGCACCATGTATATTTAGAAGGGATTTTCAGATCTAATTGTGAAATCTACCCTTTTATGAGCCTCAATAATGGTATCAATAATGATATCTGATAATAAAGCACATATTGAATCTTGAAAGTAACTAGACTTGTAGATATTAAAAACAACAACACTCTGAAGATACCTGTAAACTAGCATAATTGATGATTAACCCTTTCAACTACTGATTGAGAGCATGCAAGGTTGAAATAGACAAGCTTGCAACAGCTTTATAACAAAGCTTCATATTTGATGTTTTCCAAAATACTGCACATCAGCTTACAAGGGACATGTCACCTTGTAAGTTGACTTTCAGGCAGTTGAATATAAATTATTCACTGAATATTTATTTATTTTTTATTAGAAAAAAAACATGATTTAATAAAAAATGACCAAATTCATTTTCAACCAGATTCCACCTGGGACTGGGATTGAGCAACACTAACAGAATCTGGGTGTGTCGGTCACCTTGGCCACGAAACCACATGTCTGATTAAAGCTTGGCCACAATGATGCCTCCTTCTCTCTCTCTCTCTCTCTCTCTCTCTCACACACACACACACACCCACACCCACACCCACACACAAACTCCCTCCCTCTCTCTATCTATGCCCAGATGCTCAGTATCATCCTGACCTTCTTCTCTGTTCGTTCTGGAAGGGTTTTATGTCCATAATAAGTGCCAGTCTGCTCCTGGTCAGCCCCCCTATCCTCTATTACCTCTCTTTTATCCTTCTATCCTGTCTCCCTCTTCTCCCCTCACATTCCTATGGCACTATGGATGCTCTTTCATGCTATCTTGTCCTTGTTGTCTAATTGAATTATGTTAGACATTTCCAATCAGTTTTATACTTTAGACTTTGTTGTATGCGGTCCACATGAAATACAGTATATATCGGAGGCAAAATATCGCACAAATCCTGTCATGTAGTATCTGCCAGGGAAATATGTCGGTGTGTATTGTGCATTAATGTGTCTTGGGTTATGTTGTGTATATTACACAATAGACATAGAATACAGTATACTGTAATATAGTTTCAATGAAGTACTTGTTTTGTCAGGATGGTATAAACTCAAAACAGTGCAAAAGCTGGTGTCTCTCTGTATTCAGCTTTAATTTGTATTGTCACTACTTTCTGTCTCTATACCTTCAAGCAAGACTATTAGCATTTAAGTGGTATTTCTAATTGCGAGGCTGGGGCGAGGAGGTGAGCTACTTTGCATCCTTTTCTTGTTCTGGCAGCACGTTTCTCTCTCTCTCTCTGTCTCTCTCACTCTCTCTCTCTCACTCTGTGTCTGTATCTCAGTGTTTTTAATATGAACAGAGATATTCCTGGTCAGCTTTGCATTGGTGCCCTGTGAGGTCAGCTGTAGTTGTTTAAATAACAGTGTGTACACAGGGAGAAAGGAGTTGGGTGGAAATAGAGCGAGGGAGCACTGCTGTGATTTATCGTCTCTTCTGCTCCTCTGTTTCTGCTCTTTGTTACCGCTGAACTCTGACCTGAACACACACACACACACACACACACACACTCACACACAAACACATACTTCCGGGACAGTTAATCTCAGAGGACAACTTCACTTTGAATACATTTTATGCTGCAAGGCCACACGCACACACACAAACACACACACATTGGGAGCAAGCACTGCACAGGACAGAGCGTCCAGGTCACAACACCACTCACATACATGCACACACATACATGTGCACACGGAGACTGTTATTTACCTTAAAAGAGTAGGTGCCGCAGCTGTAGTGGAATTATGACATGTTTATCTGATCCTATGGCTCCTTTTGGGCTCTTTTAACTCAATTACTAATGTAATCAACCAATCAAAAGTCCCTGAGGCAAACATCCTCATAATGTCATCCACACAAAATATTTGTCTTTAATTCTGTGAGGTCACTTTACAGAATTAAAGACAAATACAATTATTAATCTATTATAGTCAAGTTTCCATAGCAATGTGAATACAGTTTTGAAAATGTGTGCATGTTGAGAATGCTTCTGTTTCTGTCTTATTTTATAACTTTTTTTAAGATTGTGTACAGAAATTCTAATCTGATCTTTGTGGACACTGTCCGTTTTATAGATTATATTTGATAGCTCATATTCAGTAAATCCTGTTCAGCTGAGATGAGACCAAACTTAGTGAAGCCACAGGAAAACAGCACCACACCCTTCAGTGGCCCCAGGGGCCTCACACTATTTAGTTTTTTTCCTATTGCAAAGCACACATTCCTCAATTTCCACTCGTTTTCTTGCTCTCCTCCTCTGCACGAGCAAGACAAAATGTGTAATCAGAGCTGAGTGTAATAGCAGCGGCGAGAGAGACACCAGACCAGAAGGAGAGAGGAGATAGAGATCTCACACACACAAAGAGGAGGAGAGGAGTGTGCTGTGTTTTGTCTGATGCAAGTAGTGGATGTGAGTAGAGATGAACACTGACTCAGCACAACCATGAGCGCATCTGAGTACATCACTGAGCGAGAACTGTGCAGATAGAATGATTTCTATTTCAAAGCCATTCAGAAACAAAGAAGAATACATATATATATATATGCCTACAAATGCTAACCCTAAATATGCCCCCAAATCTGCTCCCAGAACCCTTTAATTTCATTTTAAACTCAGTTTAATGCAAAGGTAAACCCGTATTCGCCTCTTTTAATTGAAATTCCCTGCCGAGATATGCTACTCGGACAAAAGTATTGGGACACCGCGGTGAGGTGAACGGTTTTCGGGAAATAACCCCTGATCTACTTGGCCTACAAAAACAAATGAGGGCTCGTTGGAAAGGTCTCCTGGATTGCACCGCAGAGAAATTGCACTTGGAACGCGGGGGCTCAATTGGTGTGCAATTCGAAAAACGTGCTTCCAGGTCGGCTACAGCCTACCCTGAGTCCCCTAGTGTGAAAACATCTAGAAAAAATATATTTATCGCTGCAGAAAAGCAAAAAATGTGGAGGATATTAGCAGCTTCCATGTTATACTTTTTCTTGGGTCACTTTTCACTTGATATATATATATATATATATTCATTATATAAATATATGTGTGTGTGTGTGTGTGTGTGTGTGTGTGTGTGTGTGTGTGTCATTCTGTACCAACAGGCTCCAGTCTGTGCTTCTTTCAGTTTTTTGAACAGTGAAAATTCACAAATTCATAATAAAATTGGCCCTTTTCCCCCTCACATTATGGCTGCACAATAACAAAATCCTATTATAGCCTGAAATCAGAATTAATGATCTCCTCTTCTTCTTACAAACACAAGGTGGAATCGATTGAAAATCCAGAACTGACACTTCTAACGTAACTGTAATAAGCATTTTCTGAGACACTTAATCTTCCTTTCATCAGCCTATAAGACCCATGAGGACAGGCCTGTTAAATGTACTCTATAGAGAAAAAGTTATTAAGGTATACTGGTCATTTCTGTCTTGCATTTTTGAGATCACGTTGATCTACTATACTAGATATATCCACTATCTACATATTTACACTGTATGGACAAAAGCATTGGGACATCATTTTTTAAAAGATTTGGGCTAGCCTATCAAATGCTTCAGCATACCAAAACATCTTGGACAGCACCATGGTTTAAAGTTTGTGGACACAGTTTGGGGAAGAACCTTTTCTGTCCCAGTATGACTGTGCCCCAGTGCACAAAGCAAGCTCCATAAAGGTTGGATGAGTTCGGTGTGGAAGAACTTGACTTGCACGCACAGAGCCCTGACCTCAACCCCATTCAACACCTTATATATTATATATAGTATGAGGTATATCATCCTGAATTCTCCTTACTCTGGAACCCACAGTAGCCTCCAGCCACCCTACAATTCAGTGGAAAGGTCACTGACATTTAGTTGAATTAGGATGTAGACAGTATAACTAGAGTGGCTTTCGTCCCTACAGTGGCCTTCAACTATAATATACCAAATAGATATTTAGGTTCCATTGAATTGTTATGACTTTTTATAGGGCAGTGCCTATTGCTACTAACATCAAATCATTAAGTAATGATCCTGAACATTGTTACTGTAATGAGTTCATTCAATTTGCACATATCATTTCTAGCAAATATAATGCTTATATTTGTACTATGGGTTTTCAACACTAGAGTTATATTATCCATCAGGTCTAAATGCAGAACTCCGGTACTTTCATAACAGTACAACAAATTCAGATCATCCTCAGTAATAGTGACAAGAATTTTTTGGGTCACGAATCAAATAGAGAGCAAATCAGGAATCTGTACAAATAATCAAAAAACAAAAACTGTAACCAAGTAACAAGTAGAAAACACCAAACATTCAGCAGAGCAAACTCCATATCTCACAAATGGGTGCCTGTATCTACAGTCCATAGATCCCCCAGAGTTGATTGAATATGTGAACTTGCTGCAGCTGTGATTAAAACTCTGGCAATTCAGAACATGGGCGTGACTGAAGGCTGGAGGCAGGTCTGACAACCAAAGTGATTTTAGTTTTTACTCCCTCAGCCCTGGCCGGTTTCAATCTCTAGGTTTTCTGTTCATGTTAAAGAAGCCACTAGCTGTTGTCAGGATGAGTGATGTGGTTCTAGAAGGTTTCACTGAATTTTTAGTTCTTATAAGGTGTCATTTTAAGATCCTCGCACTTCTTGCAATCTGACAGAATGTAACTTTTACACCTAGCTGGCAGCAGGTGTGAAGTCAAATTTTAGACCTTTTTAGGCTTCTTTAAACATGCTAGCTGTTTGCTTTTCAAAGTGCCACTACACTATATGGACAAAAGTATTGGGACTCCTAACGGTGACTTTAATGACACTGCATTAAAACCCATGGACTTTAATATAGAGTTGGTCTTCCCTTTGCAGCTATAACAGCTTCTACTCTTCTTGGAAGGCTTTCCACAAGATTTTGGAGTTTCTGTGGACATTTGTGCCCATTCAGCCAGTCGTGCTGGGGCCAGTCACGCTGGAGAAGTAAAGGTTCTTCCCCAAACTGTGTCCACAAAGGTGGAAGCATGGCATTGTCCAAAATGTCTTGGTATGATGAAGCATTAAGATTGCCCTTCACTGGAAGATAGGGACCTTGCACAAGCCCAGAAAAACAGGTATGTCCCAATACTTCTGCGCATATAGGGTATGTGTATCAACAGTACTTGATTGGCTAGCTACTCTACAAAGTCTGCAAAAAGCTCACATACTGCTTTGCTCAGAAAGACTGAGTTAAGAAACAGCACAAAATTGGTAAAATAAACTTTTGCCCAGGCTGTTGAAATGGACACCAGCCATTCCTGATTAGCTCCATGCAGGGAAATCAAACTGCTGCTGTCCATCAGCCCAGCTCCCAGTGCAGCTCATGTATTGTTCATGTTCACTGCAGCCTGAGCTGCAAAAAGAGGGAAGAATTCAGAACCTGTTTAAGTAAATGAAAATCTATTCATGCTGCGCCGGCATTTGACGTGTTTCATGCTTAGGGATTTTGAAACCTTAATGGCAATCGTGTTAGAGTCAGATCAGTGGAGCACTAACATAATACTCTGTTTACCTGTTCCTCTATTCACATGCTTTCTCCTTAATCCCCATTTTTGTGTTTCTGATTTTTTAAAAAAGCATTTAAGCTATATCAGGGGATGTAGCTACAATTCTGAACAGCCTTGAATACATAACGGCGTAGGAGAACCAAGAGGAAATCGTTTATGCCCAGTTAATTTCTGTAAACCATCCTGTGTGATGAAACAGCTGGTGTTCCATCATAAAGCTGAATAAACCGTCTTACATGAAAGAACATCGATCAGCATTTGAATGTGTAATTTAAGTCACACTTAGCACTGGCCATGACGAACGCATGCTGCAATTTGATGCTAATTATTTCTCGTTTGTTAGGCAGAATACTTTGAAACAGTATTGACAGATGAATGTTGAAAACACTGCCCCTAATGCATTTAGTCATATTTAGTCATATTTAGAAGTGCAATGTCTAAAGAGTAATACATTCAGACAGTTTACATTTAGAGTACATCGGGCCCAAAAAAAAAGTTCTTTTTTACTCTTATATGTTTTACAGGTTTGTTGCTGTTGCTGTTTGACAGTTTTTTTTATTCTTCTGTTAAGATTTCATGAAGACGTCAAAGTTATTTGTGAATCATTCAGATTTATCAGTCTACTCATGCTTTAGTAGGGATGCCACTGTTAAGAAGCCATTAGTTGAGTTTCTTTTTGAAGTCCAAGCATATTTACAGCCTGTGTTCTGATTTAAAATTTCAAATAACTAATTCTGTGCTGTATAATTTAAAAGCATCCAACTAAAAATGATGAAGTAATGTGGACTGAACACAGATACTTCAGTTCTGTATCATACAGTAAATATGTATTAGGTTGTTGAAAGTGCAGATTCTAGAAGAAAATATATTCTGCTGAGCTGTTAATACAGATTCCAAAACCAGTGTAATGTTTTGTGTAACGAGTTGTACAGTTACATATGTAATTGCATTGTTATGCAATGTACGTACATTTTAAAACTATAGCACAGTGTCAGTAGAAGTAGATCTAAGGGTTAATAGTGTTGGTGCATTTGTGAATGAATACAGCACTTGTGTAGTGATTACCTCGCACTGGTGTGAGTGTTCGGGGCTCTTGCTTTGTCTTGGAGCAGTAATGCATTGGCCGGTCATTGTCAGGCCTGTTTGTTTGGAGGAAAGGCACTGTTATTATATAGGACCTGACACTACACGGTCAACAGCTCCAGGCGCTTTGAAACAGTTCTCAAGTGGCTGTCAGACTCATTTGTCTCCCACCGTTCTTCTCCTTTGCTTTTTCCTCTCTCCTCCTTTCATCCAACTCTCCTCACACCACTCCATCACCGCCTGTAGGCTGCAGCACATCAGAAAGTGACCGCCTCATTCGCAGCCACACACACACACACACACACACACACACACACACACACACACACACACACACACACACACACACACACACA
>JBBPDB010000019.1:5244311-5264607 GCA_037974465.1 Brachypetersius altus
CTTTTTACACCTCCCCACCCCTCCTCTCTTTTTTGTGTGTGTGTGTGTGTGTGTGTGTGTGTGTGTGTGTGTGTGTGCGCATGAGTCTACCTATACAGTACATGATCTTCACTGTCCTCATAAAAACTTGAATATCAAGTATCGTTACTATAAAAGCAAGTGAGACAGAGTTATAGGATCTTTGAAACTTCATAAAATGTTTAACGAATTGACATTCATTTCAGTGACATTTTTAGCATGATATCAAACATGGAAGACTCTCTGGGCTTAATGTGTTAAACCTTTTGCATCCGTTTCAGGTGCACATCCAATGCATTCTACTCTTAAGTTAGAACATGTCGGGCTTCTGTGTCTCACACGTATGCAAGGGGATGCAGCATAAAACTTGAGGAGATCATGCAAAAAGTGGGTGGAGATGATACATATGTGGCTAATTACATTTTCCACAAGATTTACTAAAGCATGACAAACTGCCGGTCTCTGGTTTCGCATTTTAAAAGCAGGTGTAAATTTGATTTGAGGGCTTCCAAGGACGTGCAGTTGAGGGACAGCAGTAGAAACAGCAGCAGAACTGACACACAAGTACTGAATTCATGCTGAAGCAATGTTTACAATCACCAGGACACTGTTAAAATGGTGCGAAGAGGTGACACAAAGCATTTGGTGATGTGACCATAATTTGTCCAATTTGAAAGAAAAAAAGAAATAATTGAAGAAATAAAGTGATAAAGTAAATGAAGTAAATCATCTCTTTTCTAGAAATTCTCTAGAAATCTTACTGTTTTAAATAAAATGTAAAATGATCTTATTCCATTAGCAGATCATTCTCCTTTCTTCAAGCATTATTTCTTGAAAGGAATTTCTTGCAGCGAGGTGTCTTCATTTGATTTTGTTTTTTTTTTTTTTAGAGTAAAAGCGTTGTCTTGGATTTGAAACCAAACCATAGTGAGCCCCCGTGAGTAAAAGAAGGATGCCATTGGAGGAATATCAGAATTGTCACAGAAAGGGTTGAAGGTGTAACTGGGCGTTGGCTGGCAGGAGGTGGCCAGGGGTGGCGGGGAAAAGTTTTTGTCACACTTGCTAAAAGAGGACATATAAGTGGGACAGGAGAGAGCAGAGGGGGTGCACAGGAAAGGGGTTGTTGAGGGGTGTGGGGGAATTGGGTGGGGGAGCTTGTGAAAAATTGGAGTTTTTTTTCTTGAACCTCATTGGGTACACAATGGAAAAAGGGGGAACGGGGAGAAGGGAAGATGCCGTGTGCCAATTCGCTGGACTAACGGGCTGCCAGCCCATTCTGCCCCGTTGCTTAGCAACTCCTAGTGTACCCTGGGCAGCTTAATGACTCTTGTTGCTGCGGCGACTCTGAGGATTCTAACGGGGCAGATTCTCGGAGGTTAGCGACCAATCATGCAAGATTAGAGTTCTGAGACTGACTAATCACCAGGCAGGGGCCTGGTGACCTTAAATGAACTCCTGCCAAAAAGTACCTGTGCCACTCTGGCAGGGTCTGTGCCTTATTTCAGTTTTAGAAACATCTCAATTTTCCAACAAATACAAAGGCAACAGTATTTAAATGATCACACTACATTTCTCATAGCACATCAGAACTTGCAACTATATAAACATGTTTATATAATGTTTGTTATGCAATAATAGAGTAATATATTTTCAATATCATCCAAAGTGTGTGAGTGGTTATGGGTGCGTAGTGGTTTAAAAGGTCTGTTTAAAAGGTCTGCTTGTGTGTGCGTGTATGTGTGTCTGTCTGCGTGTGTGTGTTTGTGTGTGTGTGTGTGTGTGTGTTTGTGTGTGTGTGTGTGTGTATGTGTGCATTGATGGAAAGTGGCTAATCGGATGAACTGGTCTGCAAAATCCAGTGAATTGGTCATTCTTGGGGAGCAGCTCTGCATTAACTAAATGTGCCAGAAACAATGACTGTGCAGGTTGCCTTGGGAGAGCCAGACAGTGTGTGTGTTTACAGCTGTTTGTTTATATGTTTTTGTTTTTGTTTTTGTTTGTGCCACACACACTGTGACACTTCTGGGCCACAAGGGGACGAGGCACTATTAACTCGCATGTGCCTAGGCTCACACACAGTCACACAACTTTGCACCAACCAGCAGTAAACCCTCTCTCTCTTTCTCTCTCTGTCTCTCTCTCTCTCTCTCTCTCTCTCTCTCTCTCTCTCTCCAGATGAACCGGCCCATCCAGGTGAAGCCAGCAGACAGCGAAGGACGGGGAGGTAATTAACCTTCTTTTACATACATGAACGAACATACACACACACACACACACACACACACACACACACACACATTCACACCTCCCCCAAAACATGCTCATGTGCATGCTATGCGGTGTGTGTGGAGTGGCATTAATATAGGTCAAACACCTCTGTTGACTCTCCATCTGTCTGGGTCTTCCTGGTTCACTGTCACTCGGTCCAGTTCAAAGACACATTAGGACTTTTTCCCCTTCATGTCCACAGACTGAGGACTCTTTCTGATTACAGATGAGACATACATTTACAACTCATCCCTCCAAATGCTGCTACTGTGTCACTGATATCTCTCAACTACACTCTTGAAAAGGAAAAGACCAGGATTTATTTACTGAAGGACCTTGTAATGGATTCTTCAAAATTATTTTGTAGTTTTTAAAAGTTTTAAGAACCTTCACAAATAAATGTGCTAAACCAGTTAAAGGTCCACACCAAGAAACATTCAGGAACCTTTATAAAAAGTGCAGCCAGAGCAGCTGGGGAAGTCATAATTTGGATAACGTCAAATGATGAATGGTGTGATTTGTTCAGTTGTAATGTATTTCTGTCCAAAGATAACCCTGTATCTCCGTTTGTATTCATTTTTTTGTTCTTCTGCATCATTTAAACACAGTAGCTGTCGTATATTGGGTGAAATGGCCAATAAGGCTAGTAGAAATGCTGCAAACTGACTTAAATAAAATAATTTATATGTTTACAATGAAGCAACAGAGGTAGGCTATGTTGGTAATGGGTTCTTCATTGGGTCGATAAGGTTCCTGTAGCACTGCTGTGGCTGATTTTACAACGAAAATTGGAAATTGCTTGTTGTTGTCTCTGTCTTAATGGAGGCTAACAGAATGTTGCATAGGTTTGTGTGTAAAACATGGCCTTTGCAGTCAGTTGTCTAAAAAAGAAGGAAATAATATTACAATATATACGCAGTAACACAAAATATATAGACTAAAATAGGTTACTGCTTCATTTTCCTTCTGTGAACCATCTCAAGTTCAACATATTAAAGATTTTAATTCTGTTGCAATATGGAGGACATTTGGTTGGACTGAGTGTCATTTGATGAATCAGGTTTGTCCAGAATCTTTAATGAAATCATGCTCAGCCTCCTTAAAGGTGTAATGATGAAGATTTTTCCATTAAGATACTGCTGTGTGGTCCTGACAAATCAGCAGCTATCAGGACATTTTGTCATGCTTGTGGAACTTCAGCAAATGCCAAACATGTCCTCACTGCCAAGCGCGTCAGTCTAACTTTAGAGAATAAAGACAAATGAGTTTCCAGCCCATCAGTCTACTCTGCTGATAAGCACTGGAAAAAGATACAGAGAATTAAAATGCGAGCTTGAAGGCAAACAGACATTCACCGCATGTTCGGCGGGACTTGGGATGGTGAGGGGAACCTGAACATTTGTTGTTCCAATGAATTCATCAGTTTCTCTTAAATGTGTGCCAGTATTATATCCTTTAATTGCACACTTCAAAGCGTTTGTGAAGGAGAGAATCTGGATTGCAAACTAGTGTGTTTGTCTTGTGTGGAATTGCCAAGAGCTCTCGGAATGAACAGATTTTCCTCTGTGGTGCACTGCAGCTCTGTGGAGCAACATAAACAAAATCATTTTTTTAGCTCTGTTCATTCAAGTAACTCTGCATTTGAGCTGTGTGGAGTGTTGTGTGGTAATGTTGCATGGTAATCTGCAATGAACAGAATTATTCTACTTTATCTGCTGCTTTGTGTTCATGTTCATCATTGTCATCCTCATCGTCAACATCATCATCATCATCATTGTTTTCTTTGTTTCCTACTTCTGCTCTTTTGTTTTCGTGCTATTTATCATCGCTTTATCTTTTTCTTCTTCATCATCTTTATTTCCTTCTTTCTCTTCATGTTTTTCTTCTTTCTTCCTTGTCTTCTTCACTGCCAAGTCTTCTAATTTTCTTCTTCTTTTTCTTCTTCTGCTTTGTGTCTGCGTTCCTCATTATCCTCATCACCGTCTCCTGCTTCTTCTTTGTTTCCTTCTTCTGCTTTGTGTATTCCTGTTACTCATCACTGGATTCTTTGTCTTTGTCTTTCTTCTTCATTTTCTTCTTAGCATCCTTCATCTCTTTCTTCTTTTTTATCTTCTTCCTCTTCTTCGTCTCTTCCTTTCTTGTCATCTTCTTCTTCTCGTGCTGCTTTGTGTTTGTCCTCATCTTTTCCAGAATCGGTAACAGAATCAGAAAGCATTATTGATTGCAGAGGAAATTGCTTATGCTTCGACTGAACAGAAACACAGAGCCACAATGATAAGAGCAATATAAAGATAATTATAGTATCAAGTCAAATAAAAGTCAAAATAAAACTTTCCAGAAATACTCAAATGCACAGTACTAAATACACAAAATGCTGTGGCCAATAAGAGAAGTGTATATAAATACTATAGATAAATAAATGACTGCTGAAGTATTTTAGTGCTTATAAGTTGTTCCCTATACAGAGTTTGTTACTGCATGTAATAGTGATATAGTAGTACAGAAGTAGTGACACTGCATGTGATAATAATATTGCCTGAGTAGTAACATAAGTAACACAAGTACTAATACTGCAATTTCTTCTTCTTCTTCTTCTGTTTCTTGTTTTTTTTCTTCTTCTTTGACGTCTTCTTCTTCTTCTTCTTCTTCTTCTTCTTCTTCTTCGCCTGCTGCTGTCTATAGTTAATTACAAGTGTGAGCGCCCGACTGTCAGTGCATTTTCTGTAAATGACCCTGACTTGATGACAACAATAAAGTTCCTCTTGTTACTCTCAGTCTTGGCATGAATGTAGTCTGAGCAGGGAGTTTGTGATTTACAGGGACGTGTCTGAATCAGACATTTCGTTCTGTCACTCCAAACCCATTCACGTCAGAGAGCTGTCAGATGGCCACTTTAATTAACCGCCATCTAAAAACAGGCCAAAGCAGTGACATGGCCTGGGCCTAAGCCAATCAGCTTTCTCAGCCAGATAAATTAGACATGGGGTGTAAAGGAGGAAGGATGGATGAGGCCGATATCAATTACCATTCTCTTTCTCTCTCTGTCAGAGAGATGGAGTGAGAGGAGAAATAGTGCAGAGACGGACAAATGAAATACACAGGGCTCTGGTGCCTTGGGAGTGTCAGACAGTGTCTGTGGATTGTGTGTGTGTGTGTGTGTGTGTGTGTGAGAGAGAGAGAATGCTAGCAAAGCTGAGTGAAATAGGGGGTCTCAGGCAGACTAAACAGAGATATTGAGTTGTAATGGTGGCTGGACTTGAGCAGACAGAGCAGCCAAGTGAAGAACTTCTCCAGCTGACAATGATTACAGATTTACAACTCTATTCAGAGGACAGAGGAAGGGCAACTCAGGCCCAGAGACTTTTGCAGGTGTGTTTTAGTGCTCACTTTTGAGTGCCTTTGTTTGTATAAGTGTGGCTGTATGTTCTATCTGTGCATTCTAAGCCTGCGCAATACTTTATAAAGCACACCTTGGAGCTTTTTAGACAATAAAAACACAGGTACTAAATATTAAAGTCGTGCAAGTGCAGCTTTTCTAATTACATCATGCAATAAAAGTATGGACAAAAGTATAGGGATACACCTGTTTTCAAGGTTTGGGCTTGACCCCTTACTTCCAGTGAAGAGCAATTTTAATGCTGCAGCATACCAAGACACTTTGGACAGCACCATGCTTCCAACTTTGTGGACACAGTTTGGGGAAGAAGCTTTTCTATCCCAGCATGACTGTGCCCCAGTGCACAAAGCAAGCTCCATAAAAACATGGCTGGATGAGTCCAGTGTGAAAGAACTTGACTTACCCACACAGTCCTGACCTCAACCCCATCCAACACCTTTGGGATGAACTGGAACGGAGATTGTGAGCCAGGTGTTCTTGTCCAACATCAGTGTCTACAGAATGAATGGGCACAAATTCTCACAGAAACTCCAACATCTTGTGGAAGAGCTCTTCCAGTAAGACAGGAAGTTGTTATAGCTGTAAAAAAAACTCCATATTAAAGTTTATGTATTTGATTACAATGTGATTAAAGTCCTTGTTCCTGTAATGGTCAGTCATCCCCATTACGTTTGTCCATAGAGTGTAGATTAATAGGTATATGTTTTACTGTTAAGAACTTCTGCCATCTTATCAAAGAACCTATACTGCTCGACCACTACAACTGTGTGATTAAATTCTGTCCACATGTAATACTGCATCGATAATAATGCATAGTGCTTTTCTTCAGATTATTTTTAAAATATGCACAATAATTGCACTGTGTCTGCACACTATTCACAGAAGTAATGTTACATTCCAGCAAGTTCACATGAGACTTTTGCTTCTAATTAGTGGGTTGAGCTTCTTTATGGTGCACACATTGCTGACAAAGGTCATGCAGAAAAGCATTGTCAGTAAAATGTGATGTTGTTGAACAGCTACAGACAAGCCAAAGACAGCCATGGACACCAGCTAGAGGGGTGTACACTATGACATGAAGGTGCGTAATGCCATAGAAGTACCATTTTTAGTTCCCTAACAAACAGTTTCGGTAAATGGAACGTGTGAACAACCTCTTTAAAGTTTGAACTACTTTTACATTGTGTCAGGATTTCTTTAGAAGGTTTTCAGACTCAGTTACAAAACTACAAACTTGATTCCTGAGGGAATTAAAATGGTTTCTATTTGGCATCACTCAAAGGACCCTTTGGTAAGAGTGTAAAGGTTCATGTCATCAGATTGTGAAGCAGTAGAAATGCATTCTTCTGAGTGATGAAGCATCATTGAACGTCTTTAGGGTGAGTTGAAGTGCTGTTTGAGTGCTAGAACTAAACGTTCAACTTCATTGCCTAAGCTCATTACAACTCTTGTGGGTGAAAGGAATCAAATCCCGCAGGCATCACTCCAGCTTCTAGCATAAAGCCTTTAAAGAAGGGAGGAAAAGAGGTACTGCAGCAGTGTGCAGACAAACTACCGGTAATACTCTTGACTCTCGGAAGAAACATTGAACAAGCAGGCGTCTAGTTTGGACTTGTATTGGATATTCAGTTAAGAGACATATAAGGTTGCTCCATCTGGTAGCAGTCCAGGAAATTTACTGCTGCAATGATTCTGGACTCTGCTGTTTGAGTTATTTATTACAAATAAATATGAACAGTAGAAAAAACCCTTTTCACTGTAGCTACACAATGCAGTTTCACACTGTTCAGGAGATCTCACAGTTCAGACTTGAATTTTAATTAAATTTAAAATTTTTAAATATTTTAATTTAATTTTTATTGTATCATGTTAATAAAAATATCTGAAGACCCCATTCCCATTTTACTCCCATTTTACTGCTACTTAATTCTAATTCTAATTCATTTTCATCACAGCTAGACTATAAATCTCCAAATTTAGGGTCAATTTGGGAGACCTCAAACTATACCTTCGTTTTCAAATGCAAGATTTGACAGATGGGAGGCCCAGGTATGTGGGTACTTTTGCGTTACCATAGGCAGAACATGGAAGTAACACGTTTTACCTGGTGATATCAGCACCTCGCAGAGCAGAGCCCCATTCATCACACAGACATCAGCAATTTTCTATCATGGACTGCCTCAGAGGGGTCTCTATTGTGTGCCTCTGAAGCCATTAGGGCCCATTAGTGAACTACATACTGTTCCTCTAGCTGACTCTCCCTCTTCCCGCTCACTCTCTGCCCCGGAGAGAGCCCGCCCCTCCCTGGGGAGGGACAGTGCAGGGCAGAATGACGAGCTAGTGGAAATATTAGCAATATTAGGAGATGATTCTTGCATAAAACAGCATGACGCTTGCATGTCATCTGGAGTGTAGCATCTAAGGCATTAAGAACTATGAACTATGAACATATTGAATTAAAATCTAATAAGTAATCACTTATGCTACAGTACCTTCCCAAGAATAACATATACAGCCTCAATAGGGCTTAATTCACTCCTGGTCTTGCATATGTTGGTCTAACTAATCAGCTAATTAACAAGCCATTCCTGAAATGAAGTTGGCGTATTAGAGCATTGACTACACTGTGCAGCACAGGGGTTCTCCAGGGCTGGAAACCGCTGATTTAATTCTCACTTCAGACATCAATGAGCCATTAGGTGCTTTCTTTTGGTCTTGTTTTGTTTTGCCAAGGACTATCTCAGATATCAGTGATGAGAAAGAGATACAGAGGGGAGATGCAGATTGTCATATCTGAAAGTTGTTCCAAGCAAAGCTTGGAGGATGATAATCAAAGGGGAAGTCGATGAATGAAGCCAGATAAGCAATGTGCTGGAAAGACACACTAAACTTGACTTCAGTGCAGCAGAACATTCTTAAGATTCCTTGATGTCCTTTAGGACGTCATTGTCTTTTGCTTCATTTAATTCTCTTAGGAAGGATTTTTATCTGAGATCTGTTTTGACCAGCTCTGGTCATCCTCTGTATTCTCGTTCCCTTTATCAGAATGCTTTGATTCCAATTCTCTGATATGAGAAAGGCAATCAAAAGAAAGAAAAAGAAAAAGAAAAGGAAAAAGCTGTCAACCGTTTGCCTATAGTGTGGACAGGGCCTGAATAATGTGCATTTAAACCACTAAAGCGAGCCAATTTGCCTCGGCACATACCAGTTAGGAAAGTACCGCTATCTTGCTACCCGGCGGCCAAGAGAGACAGAGATGAGGGAAGAGATTGGGAAGGTTTAAAGGAGGTGTGGAAGTGGAATGAAGGGAAAAGGCAGGCAACTAGGGTGGGAGAGATAAGGACCAAGGCAGGTAGAATTGCATGTTAAGACAGTGAAGGGAAGGGGGAGAGATATAGTGTCTGTGATATACTGGAATATACCGTACCAATAGGAAACCAGTATGATTTCCATATACCAGTGGGGAGCCCTCAGGAGCTTTCAGGCCTTCTAAGAGATAATCATCCTTGTTGTGTTTAAACTCTGCAAGCATTGGAGGAATACTCTTATTTCACTGTTAAGATTGGTTGGAAACAAACAGATTAGTGGGGACACTGCAGGCAGAAATCCATTTTCTGCATAAATTGCATCTCTGACATGTCTTATCTTTAACTGTAATCAGAAAATGTCAAAACCACCCACACTTGGCGCAGTCATGATGTGTCATATATCACTGAAACGCTTGTTTGCTGTAGAATCAAACTACAAAATACAGATATTTCTATTTCCTGTTTGTTAATGACAACATTCAGAAAAAAATATTCATGTTCTCTGAGACATTACTGTTTTTTGGCTTGTTTGCTGCTAAATAAAATATCCCTAATACACATTTGTTTGCAAGATTATCAGTAATAGACTAAATGACCTCTTCAATTAATTCTGGAGCTGAATGTGTGAACATAATTAGAAAGTCACAGTGGAGTCACCATGTATTTTTTAACAGTGGTATCAACCAGTGTTTTAATTTGAGTGGAACAAATGATGTGAGAAGAAACTTCAGTCCATGTCTTCTGGAAGTCCTAGATATGTCACTGACTGTGAAAACAAGAGGTAGTGTAAATAGGTTTCACTTGCAGAGATGGAAAATAGCAGCAGCTCTAGTCTTTACTATCAAAGTCACTTTAATAAATGGCCAGATTATGTGAATAGGTATTAGCTTAGTGCTATCATGTAATCCCTTAGGGGTGCTAAAAATTCATATTATTCGAGAGATGTTTTTAACTCGTTTCTACATGTTTTTGACATTTTGTTATTGGCTATAATAGTCAAAGTTCATCACTGGTGTTCGCACAAAATACACAATGATCCATATTTAACATTTTGACATAAAAAAGAAAAAGCATTATTTCTGAAATCCATTTTTGATCATATAAATCAAACTCCATCTCACTCCCTTGTTGACTAATTGAAATTATGTACTGGTACTGGTTGATTGTAGTCGATTATTATAATCATATCTGCTTAATAGCAGCTCACTTTAAAATGAATAGTTTAACTAGTCTTGCACTTTTTAGCAAATTAAATTGAAATGACACTCATATTTAAAGTTAAAGTATTTCATCACGAATGTAAGCCTAATGGTCGACAAATAATTCTGTAGGATCATTAAGAGTTTTCAGTACATTACAGTGTGCAAGCAGGCCAGTCTTCCTATCCATGAATCACATAAAAGAGAGAAGGGATGTGTTTATTTCAGTGTACAATGCGACAGAAGGAGAACGACAGAAGTACCTTCTTGCTTGACTCATTAGGACATAAATATGCCACAAAATGAGAAAAAGTTTGAAAGTATTTAAAACTTTCATTTCAGGTCCCAAAATACTGATGTCATCATTAAATGTTGAGCGTCCCGGCGAGGATTGTTATGCAGCAGCACAGATCAGTCGTCGACATCATTAATCAGCTTTAAAACTCGGATGGACGAGTGGAGTGGGCCTTTAGCAGTAAGGCAGCCGAGTGAATCTGGACAGTAAATCAGCTTCCTGTCCTCTAACTGACATTTTAGTCCCCAGTGTGTTCTCTTTCTTCTACACCTCAACTTTCAGCTTCGCCTGTCCTCTCCCAATCTCCCTCTTGCTCACTTTCTTTCTCCTTCTCTCTCTCTCCCTCTCTCTCTCTCCCTTTCTCCACTGACCTTGTCCTCCCTTGTGTATCTGGAAGAAAAGATGAGTCTCCATTATCTATGATTGGAGATGGCCATTATCTAAACACAATCTATGAAGCGAGTCTCACATCACAGAGCCCGGCTTCTTGTAGGACGGGGGGCTTTTGTTGGTAGGAGAGTAGCATTTTTGTTCTACTTTACAATGTATAACCCTTTATACTCTGAGCTTGTTATTCAGTTTCTAACCTCTTATCCACTTATCCAGGGCAGTAACTGCAATTAGTCATTCTCATAGCATTGTCATAAGACACCCATAGAAGGTACTAAATACATAATCATGTTACACAGAAAGGTGTGTCACAAGAGTCGTTCCCAAGGACTCAAAGGACTGCCCAGGGAATCAAACATTAGTCTGACATGTAAGCCTCTATGCTGTACATTTCTTGTTATTGTATCCACATTCACTTACTGCCGGTGACCGTTTAAACAGGTCCAGTCTTGTTTTTCTTCTATTATAAATGAGAGAAAGTTTATTTTGTGGTATTTTAACAAAGTACAGGATGTGCTTTGGATAATATTATAAGTAGTTAGTTCACACACACATACACACACAAACATAAATATTTAAGGCTCTCGCTAGTAATTACGACATCGTGTTGCCATTCATGTGTAGCCTTCTGCATGCAATACTTTTAATTGAATTCAGCTTAACATGTGGACCACTGAGGAATGAACATATAAAAGCACAACGGCTTTGCCTCTCCTCATGATTTTCACTAGTGTGTCCTTTACAAGACACAGACCCTGAACATTCTAGTTTTAGTGATTGTAAATCCCATTTAACACCTACAACCCTTAATTAAAAAGAACATTTTCAGAACAAATTAAGAATGTACACCATTCCGCCGCTTTTAGCTTCACTCTGAAGCTGGAACCGTAATTAGCACTCTAACACAATTTGGGCTTTAATCATTTCTAAATATTTGGATTAATGAGGCTGTGATTGCACATACGGGATGAAGTCAAACACAAGCACTTGAGGACAGGCCAAAATTTTATATGCCAAAAATATCTTCATGCCACATCAGCTGTACATCAGATATGAAGAGCTAAGAAAGTGAAGAAAAAGGCTTGGATGGCAGTCTAAAGAACTACTCTGATGGTATTAGTTGTACATATGGAGGTGTGGTAAAGTTATTACAACCTCAGTATCTCTGCACTGTTAGTCCTATTCATTTCCAAGGCGTTCATTTTTAAGGAATACCCGTCTCAGCATCTACAAACAACAGTTGGTTTACAATAGAAATATAGATCACATACAATAACATAATGGTAAATATTCTATCATATCCTGAGGGAAAAGAACTGTCATGATTTTTATTTAGTATAAAGGATTAATCATTTACTTGTATTAGCCCACATCAAGCTTCGGTGGTATAATTGCATTAAGGTATACTGTGATATTTAGAATATTTAGAATATCACAGTATTACAAAATCATGGCAGTGAATTCTATTCCTTTTCTATCTAATTAGAGGCTAAATAGTGTGGCTCACTGACTGCTGGTGTGGGATAGAAAGAGGGGGAAAGATCTGGAAGAAAAAAATCAGAAAGGTTATGCATGACAGTCTCTCAGTAAAGGGTAAAAGCTAAACATGTTCCAAGTTTCTTCTAAATTGAACACACAGTTTTGTTCTCTCAGGTTTATTTCTATACACCTCTAGCCTTATTGGAACCAAACCTGTATTGTGGTGTGTGGCACTTTTGGCCTGACAGGTAAGTTATCATTACCGTAGCTAAAACCTTCCAAAACTTAAAACACCAAAGAACAGCTTAAATTCCAGCAACAGTCATTAGACTCTAAGACATTCCTTTTGTGTCTAAATTTGTTTCAGCAGTGCACCAGTTAGACAGAATCGAACATGTGTACATGCTTTAGTTAGCCTGACTTTGAAATAAGTAGCTACAGCTCTTACACAGACGGTGATATTTATTGAATATTAAAATCATGCAGTTTTTCCCCCCCGAATTACCATGTAAACTAAACTTTTTCTATTAATTTGGGTCTAAAATGTGGCAGGATGAGAAAGCATAAAAGGGACAAACACTTTTATGTCCCCTGGATAATACAGTGATATTTAAAGACAGTTTAAAGGCATGTTTAAAGTAAACACTGTCCAACTTTGATCAGGCTGATGAGTATTCTCAATTACACGATACCAAGCCAATCAAAAAGTAAAACAAACACATCCATAGATGTATTCTTATGATGAATTTTGTAGAAGATTGAAAATTACTGAGCTAACAGCTTGCATTACAGCTAAATGGTTAGCATAAGAGAATGTAAGAAATTACATTTGGGACATTATTGACCACCATCTCTGTGGTTTACACAGATGTTCACTAACATGCCTCGTAAATTAGTCCATAACACTGAAGATGTTCTATAGTAACATTTCTTTATGGACATTTGTCTGGGAAACTCACTTCTCAAATAGAACTTGCAAGAAATGGCTGACTGGAAGTTTGAAGAATTCCATGGAGCATCGCAGTCAATTTGCCGGTGTGAAACTTTTCAGTTTAGTAGGTAGCTTGGCTTCTCTCCTAAGGCTGTGTGTCTGTCCATTTGTGGCCCTTTTCACCTTTTGACTAAAACTTTCCTTCAGTCAGATGGAGTGTGAAGCTGACAGCAGCTCAAGCTGTCCAGGGCCTCTTTGTGTCCCTCACCGCAGCAGGTGGACGTGCTGAAGGCTACTGGGTAAAAAACAGAATGGGCCGCCACACGGGATTCACCGCCCGAGTACAACTTTCACCCAATGAGAGATCTTCCCCAATCATCATGCAAATGAGGCGCTTCAACCCAATCCCAGACAAAGTTAAAGTCAGAGCAGCTCGGAAAACTGCTTTTTACACTCGCCTTCAAGCAGTTTTTCGGTCTCCGGCTCATAAAAGCAATAACTTGCCTTTCGCTCGGCATTCATTCCAATTGCCTTGTAGGAGAGGGCTCTTGCACTAAGCAATGAGCAATCCCAATTTTACTATACACAAGTTCAGAGGCCTATATTTGACTTGAGAAAAGGGAGCCATTGCACATTTTCTTGGCATTATTTTTAGAGAAGAGTTGACGAACGCAGGGCCTAATAATAAGCAACTACTGCGTGAACATGATCCCAGATTAAACTGTAATGTTGCTGTTAATGGCAAATAATGTTATATTAGATAATTAAACGAGGCGTGATGTGCAAATGCAAAATCTGCACTAATTTGAAAAGGTGTCAACTTCTGAACTTTAGAAATGACCATATTAATTTGTGGAATGGAGTTTCATTAGGATGCGCTGATGAAAATTGGTGGCTAAAATTAGTCCCTATTTTAAGCTCCCACAATTTCCGTATGACATTAATTTTTTTAAAAGGATGAATTTAGGTTATTCCTTATTAAATAAGAAAACAGCTTTCCTATTTTATAGCAAAGCATTTTAACATTTAGTTCTTATTTTTTTCTTATTTATTCGTTGTTCATTTAAAGCAGCTGTCAAAAGTTTTTGCCCACCACAAGTTATTACAGTGTATCCATTCATTTCTTTAACTGCAGATTTTTGTTCTTGTTAAACACTGGAACGGTGTTGAATGGACAACTATACCTGAAAATACGTCAAATAAAACAGGTTTTCTTTAAAATATGGAAACATGGAATCTGTAACAGTGCATGTCTGACATCCTGTTAACTGAGACTGTCCTTTAAAATGCACTTATTAACTGTTTCAATACTTAATAGCCTTAATAGCTCATTTAATTACAAATATTAGGTGGCTTTTTATAGGTCAGTAGTGATGAATAAAAAACGTTACATTTTCTGGCTAAAAAAGGTACTCAAATGATGAAGATACTGTAAATCTACTAAAGAATATGTTTAGTGAATATTAAGTAAGAAACATGTAAACGTAGAAAAGTTCAGAGAACGTCAAACGTTTTGACGCTTGTGGAAAAACATTTGGCAGAAAAAACATTTGCGTGCATATATGTACTCTCTCACCCTCTCTCTGTCTCTCTCTCTCTTTCTCTCTCTCACTGTCTGTCTGTCTCTCTATCTCTCTCTCGCTCTCTCTGTCTCTCTGTCTCTCTCTCTCTCTCTCTCTCTCTCTCTCTCTCTTCCAACTGAAAGCAGGCGAAATTGTCTGGAAAATGAGAGCCTGTCATTCTGCTGCCATGTCCAGGCAAGTGGACGGCCCTCATTCTACAAATGCAAATAACAAAAAGGAGGATCAAAAGAGTTATCAAAACACTAGTGACATCTGACAATTGCTTGTCTCAGGAAGCCTTTTCATTTCAGCTCGCTATATTAAAAATTAATGGATTTCGCACAGACGCCATATGCTGTCAAGATTGATGCTTCTCTCGGTGGAATAAAGTGTTACTTTTTCTGGTAGGCTGTGAGCTTGTGCGGCATTCCAACGTCCCATCCCCCCTTTTTTCCCACCCCCACCCTCCTCCGATCTCAAAGGCGCAGGGGATTGAGTTGTTGGGGAAACCTACTTAGACAAAGTTCTCTTTCCCTCTTTTGTTTGCAAATATGTCAGCCCTCCAAACAATTAGTCCCAGGCAAGAATATTGTGTGGTTAACATGTTTTTTTAATGACTGGCATGTTTTTATTCCAGCTTCTGCGAGGCAGCTAAGAGTGATTCCAATTTTCCAATTCATGGAGAAAGTGAGCTATCGGAGAATAGAAAAAAAAATGGACAGCTGCCTCTGACGATAAAAGGCTCCTGCAGAGGGGCCTGTGGGTGTATTTCAAAGGAAGTGTATATCTGTGTGTATGTGTGTGTGCGTGTGTGTGAAGGTGGTACATCAGAAAGCACAACACTGATAGTCTGGTTACTTGGCAGTAGTGCTGGCGCTGTTGTGGACAGACAGGAGCTGCACACAGTGATGGAGATAAAAACTAAAAAATGAAAGGATAAAATCGCCATAGAGTGTCTTAGAAAATCACTGGACTCAAAATTAATTGCACAGAAATTACTTTAACATCTGAACACAGTAGATAGTCCAACAAAAAGTTGAAATGAGGTTAGGATAATAACTAAATTACAGGATGCACCATGTACGAATGTGAATGCAGGAGACTTTCGCTGCTACTGGCAAGTAATTTAAAAAGGTTTCCTCAACCCTACCCATTTTCATTCACTCCTATTCACGGCCTGAGTGGTCATGTCTTTATCCATATATAGTGCCCATTCACTATACATTTGTAGATACCAAAGGCTTTATAACAACTTTAGTGGGTTTGTATTCCATAGACTATATTATCTGATCTTTTCCACTCTTGCGCTGCTGGAGGGCACTTTGCTAATTATTTGCCAATTCTTTCCAGATAATTTGCAAGGTAGCGCAGATAAGGCGAGTGGGCTGCTGAATAAATGCTGCTAAAATAACATCTGACTCTCTGGAGTAGTGAAAAAAGAGCTGAAACTTTTAAAGATGAATTACAGAGATTGTTCAAAAGGACTGCTGCTAGTTTTATGAGTTCAAAATAATTAAAATGATCAAATAACTTTGCTTTGTCTGCTTTGTAGTATTAATCTTAAATCTTTAAATATGCAAGTGTATACTGCAGGATAATGCAGCATCAGGCAAGGAAACCATGAAACCAATCATGAATTAATGGATTAATTATATGTTTAATGTTACAGTTTTGTCTTAAATTTTGTGTGCTTACAAAGTTTGGTCCAAGATCTCATTGCGTCTGCAGAAGCAAGACGCTAATTTACAAATGTAATTTCTAAATTTACATTAGTTTGGCCTGGTCTTCAGTTCACTCTAAGGGCTGCATGGTACCACTTTTTCATGTCTATTACCGATACTACAGCTTTGAATATCTATCGATACCAGTACTGTCTTTTCTTTTTCTTAAACAACTAAACTAGTACATTTGCCAGAGTTCATGTTGCCTAACCTTACTTTAACCTCCCTTTAAATCCCTTCAAAATGCATTTGTTATTTGTGTCCTGACACATCCCTTCTTACAGCATATTGCTAAAAGTTTATTCATGTATTTATATGATAGTTTAGACAAATATCTGATCCATTTTTTTTTGGTCAGTACTCATGTGCGCCGAAGCCATTACACTGTGGGACATCTCCTCCACTTTTAAAAATTAGTTGTCCTCCACTCCAGCCAGCACATGACTTTACTATGAATAGGGTTGGCAACCATTCTGTGAAACATGACATTGTTCATATCTGAAAGATAAAAGAAATGTACGAATACAGAAAACACTTTCTTCTATATTTTTGCAAAAAAGCAGGACAGAATTTTTTTTGCCCACGATCTGTATGAAGGAAACACATTAACCCACCTGGCTCCAGACACCCACCAGTGTGCCCCACATTAAAAATCTGTATACGGATACTGAGATTCAGATTGGCGGATCCTTAGTTCACACGTAGAGAACAATCTGTCTTCTGACCTCAAGCTTTCTCTGGAGAATAAAAATTCCATGTTGCTCTTTTTGCTTCAGGCATGATGAGCTTCAAACTCTCAGACTTTTCTTTTTAATATGTAATCTATTGGCTCTTAATCTGAGCAGCAATATTACGCAATTCACACAGTCTGCCCTGGAAAATTGGTTTGACAAGCCGTAAAAGGTATAAGGCTGCCGTTATTGCACAGTCTACAGCGGGCTTCAGCCAAATTCTGCAGTACAGTTGATGGAAGCCCTTAATGCAAAGGATATGAAGTTTGCTTAGTGAGTAAAGGTCAAAGCCTCAGTGCATTCTGCCATTAAGCAGCAGTCATGCTTCAGTCCACTAACAGTGCAGGAGAAATCTCGCCATGCTCAGGATGGAAATCATAAGACCCCTCTCTCAGTGACTATCAATTTAAATATGTATTGAGGAGTTGAGCTGAGCTGAAGGCTAAGCAGTGCTTTGTTTCAAGAGGCTTTTAGAGGCCATCTACTCCACTTCATAAATGCACTCTAAAGTCCAGAGATGGGTTAAGGAGAGGAGAGGGGGGGGAAAACCCTCAACCAATCCAATAGGATCACCCTGGGAGACAGGTGCAAAGTGGGCTAATTAATTGAAATCCATATTGTGTTTATGTGTGTATGTGTGTATGTGTCTATACATGAAAAACCATGTTGTTTCGATGGTGTGTGTTTGTGTGTTCGTGTGGTTAGGAAATTCCATTAATGATAGAGGCTGTCAGATAGACTGGGGAAGAGGGAGGGGAAGAAAAGAAATGAGAGAGAGGGGGACAGGGAGAAAGTGAAAAGGAGGGAGAGAGAATGAGAGAGAGAGAGAGAATCAGAAATAAGAAAGAAAAGAAAACCACAGAGAGTGAGTGAGAAATAATGGACAACAGAGAATAAGAGAAAAGCAGGGAGAGAGAATGGTAAGGACATAGAGAGAATGAATGAACAAAAGAATGAAAGAGAATGATACAAAGAAAAATACAGAAAGAGAGAGAGAGAGAGTGAGGGAGAGAGAAAGTAAATGAATATGTGTGTTAGTGAAAGTGAGTGAGACAGAGAGAGAGAGAGAGAGAGAGAGAGAGAGAGATGAATTATAACAGGAGGTCTGGCAATGAAAAGATAGCGGACTACAAATTCAATTTTTCTCTCTGTCCCTCCCTGAGGAAGAGCTCAGAAGAACACTCCCTCGCCCCCTCCCAACATCTTCCACTGAGGGTGATTTATTTTTTTACCCTTTGCTAACACGTTGGAAATGTTCGCTCATTGTTCTCTTGGCTAGTTAATTAGCCTTGTAAAGCTGACATTAGGTCTGCGAAAGGCCCCCAATGGGGAGTGTGCCTGCATCCCCTTAAGGCTGGAGCACCACAGGGGCACAAGCAGTACAGAGCGAGAGAGATAATGAGAGAGAGAGAGAGAGAGAGAGAGAGAGAGAGAGAGAGAGCACAGAAGCTGGGAAACTGTGTTAGTTAACCTGAAAACCATTTGTCATTCTCTGCCTCTTTGTAGAAGCGAAAACACCAGAAGTAATATTCGTTTTTTAGTTTAAAGTCAATATGAATTGGGAGTCATTACTTTGACATATTTCCCTGAGAAACACAGTATAATGGAGAGTTTCTGCTTCGTGACAGGTGGGAGTGGTGAGAGGTAAAATATGATACACCTTCTCGATTTAGAGAGAGTGTTTTGAAATGATGAATGATTCACTGTGATTTATATCACCAGGGACATAACCATAGGAAAGACATTCCTGATTTTGGGTTATAGATGGTTTTGTTGCATTTTGAAATATCTCCTGCTGAAGTGCTGTATATTTCTGCAGAAACCCATCCGGTGTCCTGATGTATATTTTGCCGTGAATGAAAACAAACATATATTTTATCAGATATTAGGTTTTACAACATTTTGATTGCATGTTCTTTCCAATTAAACTTGAACAGCTGAAATAACTCATGTGAAAAGTTATTGAATTAATGATTACTTTTCAAACGGTCTAAAAACTGAAACCAAAAGAGAAATAAAGAATTTCATATGAAGCAGTGTCTATAGTAGTTGAAAAGGTTCATAAACACCACTCAGACATCTGGGCATCAGTGGTCTTATGGCTTTTCCTTTTCATTGATGGACAGGGTACATGGTCAGTGTGCTAAATAGTGTAAATGTTAACCTACAAAGATGTTTCTAATTCTTTCCCCCATAGTAATATCTCAAGTAGTTTCGGGTCACTCGGTTCACCCCAGTGAGAAAGTAATGCTGGTATGTAGTTTCAGGATTATGCTTCCGCCTACCACAGTTGACAGACCTTTTCTATTTAAGTCTTTGTCTTATGAATACTTTTTATTTTATTACAGCATTTAATCTATTAAAAGTGGTGTTAACACACCAAGGCACACAGTGTGAACAATGTGAAATAAATTCTTTTCAAATAAAGCAGTGGGCAGCCACCAGCACAGCGCCCAGTGAGCAGTGTATGTTGACTGTCTCTTGCTCAAGAGTAACTCAGTGGTGCCACTGGCAGACCTGGGATTCAAACCCACAACCTTCCGATCACAGGGGATACTCCTTAACCATCAGACCACATTATTTAATGACTGTTATTACTTGTTTAATGGTTTTTATAGTGTTTACTTTTTTTTTGTTCACTGATTTTATATTCTTTATTTACTTTGTTATTAATGTTATTATGGTCTAAACTTTATTTCTTACACCCCAGGAGTTTGTAGCACAGACAGGCACTCATGCACACATACTTCTGCAGCCCACTCTTCTACCTAAGTGACATAGTTCCCCTCAGTGCATTTCAGTCCTTGACACCTACACCCACACACACATCTACTCACACAGTTTCTATGATAAGCCTTCCTCCACATAGACACAGCTTTAATCCAGATGCCCTGTGTGTGTGTGTGTGTGTATGAGAAAGAGAGAGAGAGAGAGAGAGAGAGAGAGAGAGAGAGAGAGAGAGAGAGAGAGAGAGAGCGAGAGAGAGAGAAAGAGAGA
>JBBPDB010000019.1:5280524-5297203 GCA_037974465.1 Brachypetersius altus
CAAAGCAGACTCCAAAATAAAAGCCCTCAAAACCCATAACAAAAACCCAGAGCATAAACAGAACAAAACAAGCACAATTGAAAAGCAGTGGCCCTAATGGCCACTGACTGAACCGTGACAAACAGTCGATTTATAAATCAAATATGAGGCAATTTTTCAAGTATCTCGTTTACCTTGCTCTAAATAAATCCATCCAATACAGATTGGATAAATACATAGATAAATTGGACAGGTTTAAAGTTTGATTATGAGTTGGTGTGTGTCGCTGAGAAAACAACAATGAGTTCATGTAAATTCAATTGTAAGTTCAACACAAATCCAAAAAGTGAGACTGGACTGGAACACTAAAGTGCTGGTCAGAAACGTGTCATCAAATATAAACACCATTTATTGCTTACTTGACAAAGCATGTAATCATACAATTGTGTGAGTATATATGAATAATTATGCAACTGTAACAACCCATTTAGCACAGGAGATATAATAGCATTAAACTATTTTAATAATTACATTCGGGATTCTGGACTATAACAGGCAGCTGGTAGTGGTTAGGGTGTTCACACTGCAATCAGGAAGTCGTGGGTTTGAATCCCAAGACTGCTAACCACCTCTAAGGTACCATGAGCAAGGTACCGTCTCCACATGCTGCTTCCCTGGTGCTGTGTACCTAACTGCCCGCTGCTTCATTTGGTGAATGGGTTAAATACAGAGGAAGAGCTTTGTGCTGTTTACACTGTGTGCTGTGGTGTGTTGACATATGACAGAATAGTCACCTTCACACTCACTTTACTTGAGTGCTAATAGCAAATAACACCCCCTTGTGGAGAATCTTCCTCCTAATAAACATTAGCGTGTGAATGAATGGGTTATAAGGCAGGTACTTTAGGTATCATACACTTTTTTTATCTTTTATTAGATCATGGTAACGATAATTTCTAGGAGAGACTACATTTTACTGTAGAGAAACACTAAACAATATATTTTTCCTAATGGAGCCATAACAATACAGTAGTTACAATTGACATAGTTCAGTAGATATAGTTCTGTCATTCCAGTCATTATGAAACCTCTCACTGCCACACTTTTCAGAATTAGAAAACCTGATCCCAGGAGAAGTTGCTTATGCTACGACTGCTCAAACACACAAAGACACAAAAGATAGCAATAGAAAATAGAAAATAAAATGGAATACAAAGTCAAAATACAACTCTCCAGAAAATACTATGCCATATACACCAAATGCTGTGGTGGGTAATAGAGGTGGATAGAAATTAGTTAGATAGAATTAATAGAAAGTAGTTTACTAGTAACACAAATGGTGGTTTATAAACTGTCATTGCACGTAACAGTGTCATTGCACATGATAAAAGTGGTGAACGTGGTGAAATTGCACATAATAATACGTAATGCATAAGTAGTGATAAAATAGGAACGTAAGTGACATAAGCAGTAGCATAAGTAGTGATACTGAATATGATAAGACTATTGCACATAAATTATTGCACATAATAAGAAAGAAATAATCAACAAATGTTTACGCACTTATCCAGAGCGACACACATCAGTGCTTGTATAGATCACGTCCATGTATCTCAAATATGAAATTCTTTTGTAAACACAAGTTTACTTAATCCTTCTAGCTGTATTACGTACATACCATAAACAAATAAATGCCTGTGTGGACAGGTTTAAATGTATGCACACGTAGCCTTCACACTACATAGAATTAGTGTAATGTGGATTTACAGTGACAGGTTGGCAAATTAATGTGAGATTCTTGTCAACACTGCTTGACACTGTATGTGGCCCTGTATGAACTTTCACGCTGAGGTATTCAGGCTTTCCCTGAGGCTGGTTTATGCTCTGCTGTAAGAACGTGATGTAACGCTTTGTCAATACAAACTTGCTGCCTTCCTGCTTCCTCATTTATTCATGGAGAATCCAATGAAACCGCACTTGCTCATAATTCTTGTGAATTCCTTGTGATAGCAGGTCCCCCCTAACTGTGCTGAAGACTTACATAATGGAATGTCGTTGACATAATATGGCCTCTTGTTCGCGCATGACAAGAATCGACAGGGGTAACCAATTAAAACAGAGGTCATTTACATATATCTCTCTGAAAAGGACAGATATTGATTTCTGAGGAGAAAGAGAGGTTATAAATTGAAAATATGGTAATTTTTGATACATGAGACCAATATGCCTTAAGTGCTTATTCTATGTACAGAGGCACAAGTCGACGCCTCCTGAGAGAAGTCAACTAGTAGTGTGTTTTTTTCCCCTCTCTCTGTCCTTGCTTGTGTACGCAATGTAATCTCTGCCTCTGATTGGCTTCCGCTGACACATGTTTCTTGGTTTAAACAATTATTATAGTTCTTCATAAAAGGGGTGGTACCGTTGGCACGACGGGAATCTAAACATGATACCACAACTAGACCGGAGACATGCAGCAGAACCTGCAAGTCGGTGTTAAAGTACAGTAACAGAACCGGCGTTCTGCATCTGAAATGTACCACTAGCTAACATGGCTAACACTAGCACTGCAGGGAGTCGTCCTGCCGCGCTACTGTTCCCACTCACAGTTGTACACTTAAAATGACCAGAAAATCAGCCTTTGTTTTGTCTTGTTTAATTGTCGTGTTGACTGTTAATGTCACAGAGAACTTTCATAAAAGTTGATCAATGTTGGACGACTGTGTCCAACACCTGTTGCGTGTGTGATGACATCATCAAACGACTAATCGACTCGACTTCGACTTAAAAAAATATGAAGTCATTAACGCCTTACACGAATCAGGAGTCATAATTCAGTCACACACAGATTCTTTTTTGAGAACCGAAAGCTGTAAATATCATCTGCCTTTTTTTGCTTTTTGTGGCACTAAATATATTTTTTGGGATGTTTTCACACAAGGGGAGCCTTTCACCTCACTGCAGTGTCCCAATACTTTGCTACACATGCATACTTTGCATAAAGGCAATCAAAAGATTGAAAACTGTTTTAGCACTGAGAAAGCTAAGCTCCCTTTTGCCTAAACTTACACTGAAGCGCCGATAGGACCTGAAAGACGGATTATATTGCTGTGGCTTTGTCATCATAATCTCCATTATAAGAGACTGCACACAGATCAGCATGTGTAAATATTAAACAGATTAATAAACACAAACAAAGCTGTGGTGTGTGTGTGTGTGTGTGTGTGTGTGTGTGTTAGGGGAGATGTTAGAGAGAAAGTTGGAGAGAGAGATTAGTGAAAGGGTGTGCTGCTCCATGCGGCTAATACATTCTGCACAATTATACAGATTTATTCAGATTGCTGCATCCAGTGCACACACAAATGGCAGAATACATTAACAAAGCAGATAACATGAAAACAATGGTAATGAATGTATTTGCCCTATTCAAGGCTAGCTAACACTGACCCTCTCTCTCTCTCCCTCTCTCTCTCTCCCTCTCTCTCTCTCTCTTTCTCTCTCTCTGCAGGCTGTGCCTTTGTGAAGTTTTCCAGCCATGCAGAAGCGCAAGCAGCCATCAACAGCCTCCATGGTGGACAGACCATGCCAGTGAGTGTTGACACACACACACAGAGGGGGTATACAAAGTAAACGGTAATAAAACCCTCTCTCTCTCTCTCTCTCTCTCTCTCTCTCTCTCTCACTCTCTCTCTCTGACTTTCTATACTTTTGTTCGCCTTCTCTCTCTTCCTCTTTTTCCTCTCTTCTGTCTCTCTCTTCTCACTCCCTCTCCCTCTCTCTTTCTCTTCTTCTGCTTTTTTTTTTTTTATTCTCTCCTCGTCTCTCCATCGTTTTATTATATTCTTCTGCTACCCCCTCTCTTGCATTCCCCCTCACTCTTTCTCTTTATATCTCTCCTCCCATCTCTCTCTCTCTCTCGCTTTCCCTCTCTCTCTCTCATTCTCTTTTTTCCCTCCATCACCATTGCTAATTGGGTTGTGCTGCTAATTCTGTGCTCCCTGCCTGGCACGTAAAGGACAACATGAAAGATGCCTTTGCTTAAGACTGTACACAAGTTGCAAATATGATTAGCCATTCAAATGATGTTGAACAAATTCTTTCCATGCCAGTGACATGATGCATATTCAGTAGTCACAGTTGTCCTGTTTGGCACAGCACAAGGTAGGGGTCGCATGACATATTGCACTAGTGGATCAGTGGTGCCATAGTTATGTTTGTCTGCTGGTGATAATACTGCTCTGTTTTGGTTAGAATTGATCATAAAGGCAATGGAATGTGGTTTGACTGTTAATGGCATTTTATTTCCTGGTTAGTGCTTTTGTAAGTTGTGGGAGTGTGTCTGTGTAAAATATGCATGTCACTATTGTTTTATACACTATTGACCACACTTGATTCAAAATTCCAAACAAAAGAATGTTTGGAGAAAATATAAAAATAACGTATTTATTATACCTTGGGATACTTTTATTATAGCTTGGAAAACACTTTCATTATTTTACAATTGCAACAATTAAAATAGTGATGTTACGAACAGAGTGTGTGCTGAATCAGTAGTGAAGCTGCTACACTTACAAACACTACTGCACTTACTACACATCTGGAGGCATTTCTTATTTTTTACACGGCTCACACAAAGACTAGAAACCTATGCATTTTACACGCACACACTGCCGCAAATTGTACAAACCGTGAACAGAAAAAAGAGAAAAGTGGTCTCTTATTTTTTTTCCATGGCTGTATGTAGTTCCATGTGAGCTTTACAGCTTCTGTAAATGGAAGGTCATGGCAAACCTCTGCTGTTTCTGGAAAATGTCATGTGTCTCCAACATGGCATATGGACCTGATGACAAACCAAGGGTGCATCTAAAGCCATCCAACTTCTTGTTAATAATCCATGTCATCTGTACCCCTCTCTGCCTCCGCACCTGTACCCTTCACACCCAGTCCTAACGTGAATTGAATTAATAGACAATGTGGTCATGAGTACTCAACCAAAGCCACTGGCCCCCGGTGGGAATATTCTTCATTTGCTCAATATCTCTGCCACATGTTGTCAACAACGGCTGAACAAAATGGTGGATCCAATGCGAGAGGGGAAGCTAGAGAGAGGCAGGAAACGTGTGTGATGAGGGAACGATAAGAATGGGGACGGTGCCAGCTGCAGGAGCGGCCGTGGCCAACGTTGGCACAGGAGCAGCTGGCGCGCGTATTAGCGTGCGTAAATATCACCTGGCCACTGATATGTTTGACCATAATGAAAGGATTTAATGGAACAGAAAGAGCAGACGCAGACACAGAAGGGCACAGGGGATGGAATAAGTCAGGCCTAGAATCCTCACTGGCTGCTGGCTGCTCCTGGATTGTTTTAGCATCCAGGTTCATTAGCAAGTCTGCAGCACGCTCCATCTCAGTTCCAAAAGTTTTCAAACTCCCCAGGCCAGAATCTGTTTTGGAAAAAAAGTTACAGGTTTAAAATCTGTTTGGATGAGCCACTTTTAAAGTAGTTGTAAAACACACCAATAAACCGCTTGATGACATTCAGTGTAACAATTGTATCATTGTCTTATAAAATCACTGAAACACAAGGCCTCAAGTGACTTATTACTTTTATTACATTATATAAATATGAGAGTGTAGAAGCCAGTAACTTACGTTGCATCCTTTAGAGAGAGTAATGAGCCTATTAGAGCATAAAGTAAGCAATAAAGTAATCATTTAATAAAATGCTTAAGGCAGATAAATAAACATGAAACATGAACATTTGAAGCATTTGAAGTAAGACATTCAGTAGTCAATACTTTCTTATATTTTCTATAATACTATCCTATGACACAATAGAGGAGCTGTTTAGACTGCTAGCTCTAGATTAACCTGTAAACTTGCTAATCAGTCTAATTCTAGTAAAGAAAATTAGTTGTTGGCCTCTCAGTTTAAGCAAAATCATGTTCTTACTTCATCTATGTCTATGCAAGAGCCAAAGACAGTTCCATTAACAACTCAGTAGTTTTAGGATACGTTTCAGCTGTTATAACGTGGTCATAGTCAGGTGTGTACTGAATATTCTTCAGTAGCTTGGTTTAACAAAATACACAGTTTTCCAACACGTTGCAATAACTTATAATGTTAAATAAAACTATAGCCACTCTTCTTTACCAAAACTGCAAACCGAAATAAACGTACCTTGGGAACAATGTCAAGAAACCCTTTCCTGTCATATCAGAACTCATTAGGGCTCAAACATTAGACCAGAAGGTCTCAAACTCCAGTCCTGGAGAGCCGTGATCCAACAGGTTTTGGTGATTTCCCTGCTCAGAAACACATGGTTCACCTCACCGGGTAATTGTCAAGTTTAGTGAATGTGTTTGAGGAGGTGAACCATCAAACTGTGCTGGCCCTCCAGGACCGGAGTTTGAGACCCCTGATTTAGACCAAACCTGCTTTCCATACCAAGGAGAGCAGTGTATACAGCATGAGGCTGAGTAAAATATACCCAAGGGTTTAGCAGGAAGCTGTTTTAACAAAGCATTGCAGGTGTTTATAATTTAGTCGATTACGCATGCTTTGTCAATGTACTGCAGAACATCAATGTCAGATAACAGAAAGGGGGCGGGGGAAGGTAAAATATAAGCATGTGGATGGTGAAAGATATCCGAGCATGGGAACAGATGGCCGTTTGGTTTGGTTAACAGTGCTGTGTTCATCACAAATAGAACAAATAAATCTAAAAGGACTGTAAAACAGTGATCTGTAGCAGAATGTTGAAGGAGATGTGTGTGGTGTTTGGCCCGTGGGCAGCGGTTGTGAGACGTTGTGTTGATTGTGGTTGAAAAGCTGATGACGGGCACAGCTGAGACCCAATGTGATAATAGAAATGCTACAAGCCATAGTTTACTATGTTTTGAGTCAAGGCACCACACGGCAGTCACAGATAGAGTGTTCTCTACAACACTCCTCTGTTGTAGAGAATATGGGCTTTAGCTTAATGTGTCCCATTCTTTTAACAGAAATGTAGTGTATATCTTTTATAATGTAGATTGTAATGTAGTGTAAAGTATCCATAGATTTTTCATTGGCAATGCTTCTTTAATACCAGAATTTATACTGTAATTGTAACTCTCAAGAGTTGATTTTGTTTTGTTTTTTTTTAAATAAAATTGTATGTGGTTAGTGAGCTTAGTCATATTCTTCAAGCACCTCTCAGATTATATTTGCACTAATAAGCTGCAAAATGAAATGCAAAGTAAAACATACAGCTAAAACTGTCATCTCCGGTTAACTTACATTATTTAACAAAAGGGGTTATTATTCATATTTGTATATATTTGAATTAGTCAAATATATATTCATAATTATATTTTTAAAAAATGTATCAAACTTACGCGAGAAGCAAGTGACAGTAGTGACCGGTGGAATAAAATAGTGGCTCACATGATTTGTTTTCTTTCATTTAACTAGGGACTATATGCAGCATTTATATACCTATCCATCATCGCGTCAGTATGCAGCCTCTTTTATTTACTTGATTCATTGCTCAACCTTTTTTAAGTAATTGAGTGTAATTAATCAGTTGATCACCTTTGACTCCCACTGGTTACACTGGTTACAATAATACAGTGTACATTTTCTGCTATTTTGGTCCACTGTCTCAAAATAATTGAACTCTGAGAAGCGATTGTGTATACCTTAAACAGAAGTGAGGAGCATGGTCTTTCTCTGAAACCTCATATATGCATTGCCTCAATTTTAAAAGAAAATGGTCCAAGGAGTAAAGTTCAGCTTGGGAGCAAATTAAATCAGCACACATTCCAGTGCCTGTTGTGGCTCTTTTGTTGTTTAGGAAGCTTGTGTTGAATAATTATTTTCGTACATTTGGTTTACATAGTAATTACAAGGCTATTACCATATATCGTAATTTCAATTCCTGGGGTGTTACCCAAAGTGAGATTTCTCAGTTAGCCAGACAACTTAAGCCAAAGGTTATAGATTTTTTAATTGGAAATGTCTCTCTTCTTTCCTTGATTGGACAGTCCTGGCCTTAAATTATCTGGCTAACGTGAAAAATTCAGATATTTCAAATGTGTCTTACCACAGTATTTTATTGGGAGATTTTTCCTGTGGTAAGTGTTTGTGTGTGTGTGTGTGTGTGTGTGTGTGTGTGTGTGTGTGTGTGTGTGTGTGGGTGCATGCGCGCGTATTCTAGAAAGAAAATGACCAAGGTGTATATTGTTGTTCTGTTTATAAATAGATTTATGGCAGATGTTAGATTTGTCCTCTTTGAGAAAAAAGCTAACGTTATTTTATTGCATATTTGTCACAACACTGGGATCACATTAGGAGACTGAGTATAAATTATGTCGGAGGAGTAAATACACCTCAAAGCTTATTGCCTTTTCAGAGCCGCTGCTTTTCCTAATTCCACACCAATCCTCAGAGATGACAGCAACTAGGCAGCATATCTCGTCTCTAACTCTGATCTAATCCCTCATTTATACTTTGCGTTATTGTTTTTTTTCTTCCACCCCTTCTCTTTACATCTATGTGGCCCATGCAAAATCCAATATAGGCGCTCTTCACAAGTGCGGCGTGTTCTCTTCAAAATGGGATTAGTTTTTCTGAACCCGTGACAAATGCCTCAGTTGGACCTGTCAGAAATGACGACTCCCTGTTGTGGCTTATCAAATTCGGCAAATTTATTTTTCTGTCAAGATAGTGGGGCTGGCGTTGGCGATGATTATTGTGTTTGTTTGTGAGGATATAGCTTTCAAGAGGGACGGGGAAAAATGTCCAGCTCTCCTGCTGTGTCAGTAATGCCGACTGTCACTTCCCCACATCATCCATGTCACAGCAACACGGGGGAAGTTTAGACAATAAATTGACCTTCGAGGGCGAAAGTACCTGAGTTTTCCATTTATTTGTCAATAGAGATTAGATTTTCATTTTCATGATGACAGTAGTAATAAGTGTATGAAGGCGGCAACAAAGACTATAATAATATTTTAGGAATAATGTGCTGCGTTGCAGAGGGCCAGAATGTGCGGTTTTATTGCAAATGTTTATGAGAACAGATTTTGAAGCCCATCTACAGTCGGAGCTCTTTGTCTCACCCATCCATCCCTCTATCTTTCACTCTCTCTCCCTCTCTCTCTCTCTCTCTCTCTCTCTCACACACACACACACACACACACACACGTGCACGCACCCTGCTTGGTCTCCAGTTGTGTCCCCATGCTGGCCCTGTGCCAGAACAATGCATTCTTCATGAGACGATAAATAAATAAGTGAACACACAGATACACAAAGCAGAGAGTGAATGTGATCTAAATGCCAGAGGAGAGAAAGAGAAAGAGAGAGAGGGGAGGAGAGGAGGGTAGCAGAATAATGAGCTACAAATAGATGGGGATAGGAATAAGAGAATAAGGGAGAGAGAGAAAGAAAGAAGCAGAAAATAGAGAGAGAGAGAGAGAGAGAGAGAGAGAGAGAGAGAGAGAGAGAGAGAGAGAGAGAGAGAGAGAGAGAGAGAGAGACAGGGTGGTATCAGAAAAAGGAGAGAGACATACAGAGATGGGGGCAGGAATGAGAGAAAAAGGGAGAGTGAGACAGGGAATGGAAAGAAAAGAAGCAGAAAATTGATAAAAAAGAGAGATACATAAATGGGGTAGAGAAAGAAAGAGAAAAAGAAAGAGGGAGAGAGAGAAAATAACAATAAGGAGAGACAGAAATAAGAGAAAAGGGAGAGAGAGAGAGAGAGAGAGTCAGATTAGAGAGAGAGAGAGACACAGATGGGGCAGGAAGGAAGCGAGAGAGAAAATAGCAAAATAAGGAGAGCGAGAGAGAGAGAGAGAGGAAGAGAGAAAAGCAGAAAATGGAAAGAGAGAAGCAGGCAGAGAGAGGAAGAGAGGTAGCAGAAAATGGAGAGAGAGCAATGCACACACACACACACACACATACACACACACATACACACACAGGCTGAAGGACTGAGTGGTCAGTGCTGGAGGGAGAGATGTTTGCTAAGCGTCGACCTCATTAAATCTGACAGTCTAGTCGCTCCACCGGTGGGGGAAAGTTGTGGAAAGAACAGTGAAAGGTCAGGAGGTGGGACGAAATGAAATTAGAAAGGACAAAATAGCGCCTGCTCTAACTCCAGCACTGCGCAGAATCGATTCGACTAATTGAAACGACGTCCCAGGAGGCGCGGCAGATGGGTCCCCGTGGGCCGGCCAGCCTGTGCATGTGTGTGTGTGTATGTGTGACAGGATGCGATATGAAACCTGTAACACCCTGCAGAAGTTCACCTGCAGCAGCCGCAGAGCAGCCCTGGAGCTACAGCCTGAATGACAAAGACATTTTCGTTTATTTGTGTCTGGAAGTAATTTTGTTCCATTCAGACCAAAAATGTGCATGTGGGACCACGCAGTTCCACATATATCATTTTTGTAACTGTCACTAACATTAACTACTCAGTATTTTAACAGCACATTGTGCAGTTTAAACAGTAAGATTGGACAAAAATGCAATTTAATGAGAAACATGTTACAGTAATGAAGTGACGGTGACAATCATTATTCAATTTATTTACAGTGTAAAGTAAACGAAGTAAATTAATTAGAAAGTAACAACAATATTCACTGTGCAAAACAATATTCCCATGTTGTGCCTATTAACGACTAAACCCTTTACAGACTTAATGACTGTTTAAATGAGTTTGAATGAAATAATCCTATTTTGTTAGGGAGAGAGAGATATAGAGATAGATACAGTATATACTGAATATATATATACTGAATATAGACACAGATATATACAGAAAGTTTATACTGTATATACTGTAATATGGAGAATTTAAAATGTATTGTAATCACACTGATTGCCAACTAATCACCGCAGATTCTACATAAAGAATGTAAATGGATTATATACTACATGGACAAAAGTATTGGGATTTTCAGGGTTTGGGCAAAGGCCCTCACTTCCAGTGAAGGGTAATCTTAATGCTATTATATCATAATAAGACATTTAGACAACGCTGTGCTTTCAGATTTGTGGACACAGTTTGGGAAATAACCTTTTCTAACGCAGCATGACTGTGCCCCAGTGCACAAAGCAAGCTCCATGAAGACATGACTGGATGAGTTCGGTGTGGAAAAACTTGACTGGCACTCACAGAGCCCTGATCTCAACCCCATCCAACAGCTTTGGGATGAACTGGAACGGAGATTGTGAGCCAGGCCTTCTCATCCAACATCAGTATCAGACCTCATGAATGCTCTACAGAATAAATGGACACAAATTCCCACACAAACTACAAAATCATGTGGAAAGCCTTCCAAGAAGTGTGGGAGCTGTTATAGAGCTGTTCTCCCCGAACAAATTTACATCAAAGTCTATGCATTTAAATGCAATGTCATTAAAGTACGTGTTGGTGTAATGATCAGTCATCCCAATACTTTGTCCGTATAGTGTAATAGTAACTCTCACGCAATGAGTGTGAGACACACGCATCAGACTTTCTTCACACGCTCTCATGCCATACCTCACGCTGAAAATCTATTTTCTCTATCGGATCTAGGTTGCCCATTGTGCACACTCCTCTACGGTAGGTGGTGCACCTAATGATGGCTCAGTCCTCGGCAAAAGAAGAGGCAGAACCCCCGCCAACCCCCTCGCTTACCACTCGGCCACGCACCCCAAAATCCTAATAAATAAATGGGAAATGTAGTGTTATTCATCTAAACAGATCTCTCTCACACTTCTGAAAGCCAACCTCTGCTCTTTCCTGTTTCTCTCTGAGCTGCTTAAGTAAACTCCCTGTGCATCTCATGAAGGACACACTTTCACACTTGGCACAAACAACACACACTTCACAGTCTGGTGCCCAGGCTCATCCCTCTGCTCATCAAAGCGTTCCACAAATGCAAAAAACCCACAAGCCCATCACCTGAGGACCTTCTATATTTTATTTATTCTGTTCTAACCACAGCACTCCTTAATCAGCAGCTTTTCCTCTGTCTGTTGCTTTCTCTCTCTCTCTCTCTCTCTCTCTCTCTCTCTCTCTCTCTCTCTCTCTCTGTCTCTCTCTATCTTTCTCTCTCTCTCTCTCTCTCTCTCTCTCTGTCTACCACTCTCACAACACTTCATCTCTTTCTCTGTCTGTCTTTCCCTTTCTGTCCCTTCCTCTCTCTCTCTCCCTTTCTATCTCCCTTACTATCTGAGTCTCTTCAGCTCTCTCTATCTATCTGACTCTCTCATCCTCATTCTCAATCTCACTGTCACTGGCTCTTCCTTCTTCTATTTATCGCCCCCTCTTTCTTCTCTCGCTCTCTCTCTGACCCCCTCTCTTTCTTCTCTCTCTCTCTCTCTCTCTGACTCCCTCACTTTCTTTCTTTCTCTCTCTCTCTCTTTCTCACTCGCTTTTCTTACATTTCTCCCCCTTTGTCTCTTTTTCACTCTCTTTGCTTTGGCTTTCATGGGTTTTCTAATCATGCTCCTCACTTTCCTTTGAGTGTGTGAATGTGTGTGTGAATGTGTGTGTGTGTGTAAGAGAGACAGAGAGAGAGAGAGTGTGTGTGTGGGGGGTTTTTTTTGCCTCCTGTCTCATCTCTAGCATCCTAGTCCTGTAATTAAATAAGAGCTGGAGAAAAAGTCCCCTTAACATTGTGTATGTGTGTGTGTACCTCTCAGGCCTCTCTAGACATGAGAAGAGAATTGTCTCTGTTCTTTGTCCCTCAAATAAATTAACTGGATGCAAATGGACCAATTTTGTCATCAGTAGTGCACTATATCTGCCACAAGGCTCCAGCAGTAGTCGATAGCTGCTCTCTCTCTGAGACGGGGTGTTTGGCAGCTTTAATTAGGGTGCTGTATCCGCAGAGGCACTGGGAAGGCAGCTCTCAATGGGGTATCTGGCCTTTTGCAGTTCTCTTCAGTTTATTCTGTGGAAACCTGATGCCTGTACAGATAGCCATCACTCATATACCTCATCATCTCCATGCCAGCACCCATCATTTTTCCTTATGGCAACCCCAGGGTCCAATTAAAAGAATCAGTGCAGAGCCTCCCTCCGCTGTGCTTTCATGTGGACATTTCTCTTAAGACCACTGTACGAAAGTCCACTGGCCTGTGGCTGACCTGTGTGCCACACCTACCTGCAGTAGCAGCGTGACAACCATACAAAACAACCATACAAAATACAAGTCTCTAAAAACACACAGGGACATAGACTCTTTCAGGTGCAATTTATCATCTAAATTGTTCCAAGGGGCAATAATAGAGGGAGTGTTTTCCCATGTCTGATAACATCCTGGCCTGTGTTGCTCTCCCTGCTTGTATCTCCAGGGGGCGTCCTCCAGCCTTGTGGTGAAGTTTGCAGATACCGATAAGGAGCGAACCCTGCGCAGGATGCACCAGATGGCCGGCCAGCTCGGCATCTTCAGCCCCATGACCATCCAGTTTGGGGCCTATGGAGCTTACTCACATGCTGTAAGCTGATGTGTCCACCAGCAGTTCTAATATTGCTTCAGCTGATCCTTTAATCTGTTTCCTTAATGTTATACCACATAAACACACACACACACACAAACACACACATACACACATACGCACACACAGACACACACATACACACACACACAGACCAAGACAAGTACACAATTATGTACACCTACACTATATGGATAGAAGTATTGGGACTAGGGAACAGAGATTGTGATCCAGACCTTCTTGCCCAACATGAATGCCTGACCTCGTAAATGCTCTACAGAATGAATTCCCACAGAAACTCCAAAACCTTGTGGAAAGCCTTCCAAGAAGAGTGGAAGTTCTTATAGCTGCAAAGGGAAGACCAACTCCATAATAATGTCTATATAATTGAATGCAATGTCATTAAAGTCTCTTTAATGACTTGATGTAATGATCAGGCATCCCAATACTTTTATCCATGTAGTGTACATTGTATCTACACTCCTTGTCCAGTTTTTCCTACCATTCAGGTGCACTTTATAGTTTACAGCTGGTCCTGTGGGAGTCCTGACATTGATGAATGAAATAACAAATGATGCAAGTGATCCAGTGTGTTTACACCTGCACTGTTGTGTGGATAAGACGCATTCAGATGTGAAAGATTTAAGATGTTGATTTGCTACATACACAGTTATACATGTACAACATGCACTGAAATGTAACCCTGAGTTGCTCCGGAGGAATAATCCTGATACTCAAGGTGCATGAAATAGCCAGATGTAACCAAGGTCTTTGTGTATAAATAGTTAATGACAAAAGCCACCTGATAATTACTTTAGTTTTGGGAAAAAAACCTATTCTAAATGTGTATGCATAATGCATTACAAATGTATATTTCCTTTTATACTACAGAGTGCAAACTGATCTTATTCAGAGTGCAATTAAGTTCATTCATCTCAAGCCCCCAGTAGTAAAGTCTTTACAGTGTGTGTTTGCACTTCTGGTCTCTCTGAGTGTTCCGCAGTAACCTGAGGCCTAGATAGATGGCTATAAATTATTGTTCTCCATGGGGAGATGAGATGAATTTAGTGGAACACTAGAAACAGAGAAGTGCACAGTGAAACATCTGTACATATACACTGAGCTGACAGTATATGTAATCTTTCTTGTGCCTACACAGACTGTCCATGTAGACCCTAATCAGAAAACCTAACTGACCCCAGAGACAGTTCCTTATTCTACCACAGCATAGACACAATGGTAATGATTTAGCCTAACATAAGAAGTTACACATCTAGGTAGCAGCAGGTCATTGCACAGATTGCTGTGTGACAGAGGGAGGAGTTATAGAGTATGAATGGTGGGTGTGTGACAGGTGGAGGAGTTATAGAGTCTGATGGGAGGGTGTGTGACTGGGGGAGGAGTTAGAGAGTCTGACGGGTGGGTGTGTGAAAGGGGGAGGAGTTATAGAATATGAAGTGTGTGTGTGTGTGACACAATCACACAGACAGTTCCCCAGATGTGGCAGCAAAGAACATCACTCCTCTTGCTCCAATCAAACATACTAATGGTGAAAAAGTTTCCTGTTTGTGGGTCGAATTCTGGACAAAGGGTCTCCCAGTTAACTGACAGGTCAAACTTTGCAGTAAAAAACAAATTCTCTCTGCTGGTGGAAAACTTCTGGGCTGGGGAAATGTCAAACAAAATCTGAAACATGCCACAAACATTTCAGAACCAATAACATTAAGCAGAAATGCATGCATGGGTCTCACACAAATACTCTCTTCTACACAGACACACACACACACACACACACACACACACACACACACACATGAACATGTGCAATATAAAAGCGCAATATAAAATGATAATGTGTATGTACAAGGTAGGTGTACCTAATAAAGTAACACATATGGCTAACATTCAGTGCCTACAGTGATTCAGTACCTTTATTGATTCCAGAGAAAATTGTTCATGTTAGGACTGCACAGTCACACAGAGACACAGAGACAAGAACGGTATAAAATAGGAAAGAAAAATTTTCTGTACAAAATTAACTAACTGCTGAGTAATTTACTCGTAACACAAATAGTGATTTGGAGTTCTCTGTACTGAGTTCATTACTGTACATAAATATAAGTAGTAGATAAGTAATATTGACGTAAGTACAATACCTGCAGTTCTTACAGTACCAGCCCAGGGCAGCTCAGTCAATGGGAACTGCATAATGTAAACAGATTGTTGTTCTGTGGCCACTCTTTTGCTCCTACTGTGCACCCTCTAATTCATCACCAATGACTCATTACCTTTCTGTTATTTCTCCCTCCTCCCTCTCTCTCTCTCTCTCTTTCCCTCTCTCTCACTCTTACTCTCCGCTCTGTAGCAGATGATGCAGCAGCAGGCCGCTCTTATGGCCGCCACACAGGGCTCGTATCTCAACCCCATGGCAGCCATCGCGGCCGCCCAGATGCAGCAAATGGCAGCTTTCAACGTCAACGGCCTGGTGGCTGCCCCTATGACGCCCTCTTCAGGTGGGAGGACTTAATATTCATTCTGCACTTTCTCGCCTGGATTTACTGCCCATTTAAAGGCCCCTCGGGGTGAACGCTACCATTACACTCACTGTCACAGCTGCACCAGGCAACGCACTGTGGGTTATTATGTGGAGGTTAGGCATGTACTCCAGCAGCATGAGCATCATAAACCACCTGTTGAAAGCCATGTCTGACCTCATCAAATGACTCCTTGCGGCATTAAAGGAATACTCCAGCGTTTTTCAACACAGTCTCTATCTCCTGCATCTGTAGCACACAGTCGACTTCCATTGACTGTGATTTTTAGTGCATTTCCCTGAACAGAAAACCTGTTCACGCCTTTTGAAACTTGTTCACGTAATTCGAAAAATATTATCTTTATGTTCTAAATTCAGAATTACTTGTAAAAGACTTACAGAACAGCCTGAGGGAAAATATATAAGCAAAAGGAAAAATAGATCCATTTCTGACAGAACAAAAAATGGCAATAAATAACAACCAACTGGCTAATTAATATAGTGGTGTGATAAATAGTATAATTAATGATAAAAACAAAGAAGGACAGAAGCATTAAAATAATCAACGAAAGCTAACGATGACTGTTATAATCTAATGATCTAACAGTATGCATTGTCACGGGCGAGGGGGCTAGCCCTCAGCCGTGAACTTCCTCGGAGGGAACAGGAACGGGGCAGGCAGGCATCCATA
>JBBPDB010000019.1:5308769-5326407 GCA_037974465.1 Brachypetersius altus
GTTTGTTATATCTCTCTCTCTCTCTCTCTCTCTCTCTCTCTCTCTCTCTCGCTATCTCGCTCTCTCTCTCTCTCTCTCTCTATCTCGCGCTCTCTCTCTCTCTCTTTCTCTTTCTCTCTAGGCTTTGTGAGCTTTGATAACCCATCCAGTGCTCAGGCTGCCATTCAGGCCATGAATGGTTTTCAGATCGGCATGAAAAGGCTCAAGGTCCAGCTGAAGCGGCCGAAAGACGCCAACCGCCCTTATTGATCCACCAACATCCACATCCAGGTAAGAACCACCACTCACACACTGCTCATATTGCTAAACTGTGCTTTTGGAGCTGGATTTTACTAGAGGAAGTGAAATAGTGTAATTTGTTATATGTTATATGGCCGATAACAGTGCAGGATAAAATGTCTGTGTAATATCCCCACAGATGCATTGAAATTCCTACAGTGCTATGGGAGTGATGCAACACTCAGTAACAATAATGGCAAGCTGCTCGGCCATGTCTGTTAGTAGGTTCTGTTATTTCATTAGCGTGAGGTGGGTTGCAACAGAACTACTATTACCGAGTGAGCTCCAGATTCGGCCAGTTACAGAAGACCACCCACACTGCCAGTTCATACTGGATTAAAATCACGGCAGTCATTGGAAATCACTTAAATCACAGCATCTTCAAAGATACACCGCTTGGACAGGGCTTTAGGCACCTCAGTTTACGCAATTTTTCATTACCATTTACACAAGGACCTAGACTATTCCAGCTGGTCACATTAAAAGCATATATCACATTTCAGCTGTAAGCATTCCTGTCATCACCTAGAAAATATGGTAGAAAATAGCACAAAATGTGATGGATGTCTTTGAGCAAGATGGATGAGCTTGTGTTTACAATACATAATGTGTAATAAAAAAAAAAAAAAACTAGAGCACTGACACATTTAAAAACATTATAAACCAGTTGCAGTCCAGACTCCCCGATGAGAGAAATTTTCCACAGAGTACATGATAGACAGATGTCCTCAAATTAGAGCACTGGGAGGCTTGTGCATTACAATGGGCCACGCAGTAAGGATCTGGCAACCCGCAACTCAAACTCAAAACAGACTTCACACTGGTGTCAGCAGGAGGGTTTGTGTGTGTGTGTGTGTTTGTGTGTGTGTATGTGTGTGCGTGTGTGTGTGTGAGCTAACTTCCACCATGTAGTCTCTTACGCATTGTGTAGTTTCAGCCCTTTTTTCAGGAAACACGTCTCTGAATGTAAGTGTTCATTTCATCCTCTCACTACAGTCTGGTCTCCTCCCATCTGACTGATGGTGTATGTGTGTGCTTTCTGTGTGATAGAGGGGGAAAAACAATAATAAACCTCACATTTTGTACTAACTTACTAGATCATGACTTGCTCTCATTTCCGTTTGCCATGTTTTCAGCTTCTTTATGGAGGTTTTAGACAGTTCTAACCATTAAAAAAAAAAAAAAATTGTCTGAAAATGAGTTCATGAAGTGCTTCGGTAATGCTCACATCAGTTCCAAGTGAAGGAAAAGAATTTCCATGGATTTGTTTTTCTTCTTTTGCACCTAACCCACCTGAAACGCAGGCAGGGCCAGTCTGCCCTGTTGCCTGGCCGCATGAGCTACATGTCTACGGTCAGGGGGGGCAACAGTTACCCACGGCTGTAAGTTCAAACCATGGTGTCATTTTCTTTTGGATGACGTCATGTGTTCTGCTGTGGTGGAGTGGCATGACGTGCTGTTGATTTGTTACTCTCTTTCTCTATATCTCTATTGTGGCCATGTTTTTGGATTTTGTATTTTATGGAGTACGGTATTTTGTTTGCACCTTTTTGGTAGCTGGTAGCTGTTGTCCGTAAAGCTGCTGATTGGTTGATTTCCATGGGATGTGAATTTGACCCTTTTTTGCTGTCGTAATGTGAGTCGTGTGCTCTTGTTATTTTGCGTGTGAACTTGAGAATGTATCGATATTTTGCTCTCTCTATCTTTCGCTTTTTCTCAACCTGAGCTGTAAATCTCTACCAATTTCTTTTTTTTTCTGTTTGACCTGATCTGCTTTTTCTCCCCCTTGTATTTATGTACAGTTTTGAAGGAGATGAGCTCTACTTCCCAGTCACTAACTGAGCAGTCTTTAGGATAGCACTGCGTTTGTAATTCCAGTTAAACAAACCCCCTCCCAAGTTGTGGTGCAAAGGCAAATGTTGACTTTGGTCTCCGCTTCTCTCCGTGCTGTTTTCCATTGTATCTCTATTTGGAGTGCTTTCCTGTAATTGTTTTGTTTGCCCAACATGGGGATTGGTTCCTGTTTACTTATTTATGAGGTTGCTAACCAATTACAAAGTGATTGCGGAGCTGCGGGCGCTGCTGTGGACCTGCACATGGCAACTTCATCAACCCCCCTCTATGGCTTTCACAAACATGCACGCAGTAATAAGAACTTACAATAAATAGTTTGGCTTCAGCTCTGCCTATTTTTCCCTCCAAAGTCTTATTAATGCATTTTTCAGTGCATCATAGATAGTATTATAATTCAAAACTCACATATAAAATAAAGCAATACAATACAGTGGATTAGGATTTAGCATAGACTCAGCAAATCCATCATGCTAGCCACCAACTACTGAACGCATGATATTTATTGGTAAATGCACTCATGCTTTTTTAAAGGAACAATTCAGCTATGCATATTAATAAATGAGAACTAGTAGTCACCGGTTAACACAATATAATTTAATTAATGCTACAAGGGGACTGTTGACTTGCATTCATTTTTAGCAACATTAGCATTATTGATTAAACTATTCATTTAACAGAATGGATTTGCTGAGGAAAAAAAAATCACGTACCCCAAGTTAGGACAGAGCTTTGAAATGCAGCAATGATATCCAGCTTTCCATTTGGAGAATTTGGGGCATGTTTCATTTTCTTTTGGCAATAAAATTGCAATAAATGTGGAATAAAATGGGATTTACTGCCTTCTTCTTCTTCATAGGAAATCTAAATCTCATTCCCTGAATACTAAAACCTGACATGACAGCTAACTAGCATCTCTGTTATCTTTAGTGTGAACAGTTTGGGTAGCAGCGTAACTACAGACTGTTCTTATAACTGAAGTGTCATGTGTAAACTTCTGTTTTTATATTGTTTTGCATATTAAGGAAACATGTTCTAATATATAATATTATTCTGGTTGAAAACCAAAGTAATATCCCAACAGGCAGCATATTTTTGAGATGGAACATGTGAATTGAGAAAAAGCTTATTTATTTATTTATGTATTTATTTATTTATTTAGTGGGCCTTTTGAATCGCAACAATAATGCACCAAACAAGCCATTGATAAAGTATGAAAAAGTAGCCTCTAAGCTGTTTTAGTCTTTGGAGTATGACGGATTAGAGAAAAGAGTGGCATTGGAGTTATTCATCGAGGGACAGCATTTGTATTGTGCGTTTATTTGGTAGATTCCCCCCGCCCATCGAATTAGTACTGCTTGGTAGAGCTAGAACATCTGTAATCAGATTTTTTCCACCCAAACCCCTGAGAGACTTCTATTTCTCCCATGTTTTTGTTTTCGGTTAAAATGCTTGATTAAGAAATTGAATCAGAAAGTGGAACTAAGCGTAACTAAGGATTATGGCACATATTACTGGTGCTGAGAGAAAGTCCAGCTTTTTATGGTTTTCACTGTCATCAAATGAGATGCTCATATTATAAGTGCTCATATTTCCATGCACAGCAAACTGAATGTCTGTGTACATTTCTCACAAAGTCACCTGTAAGCTTTTTAAAAATGATTTATTTCCTTATGGTCAATGAAGCTCAGGAAAAAATACATTTAAAATATTTCATGAAATTTTGATATCATGAAGTTTTAACCCTGTTTACTCCTGGTCACTTCATTGTGTGATGTGATACAATCCAGATAAGATTTTAGCCATATGCCTTTACCCTTGGTGGTCAAATGCATCTCTTGTCAGAATAATATGCAAATCAGTTCATGTACAACAACTAATTAGATGTGCTGCTCCACAGTTTTCTGTTCTTTTCGAAAGAAAAGCACTAACTTGTACTACAAAGTCAATGTTTACAAGAAGATATTTTTGAATAAAGAATCTGTGACATTGGCATCATGAACTACGTGCATTAAAACACAATGTCTTGTAGCGACGAGGTGAAGTACAATTGAATTAAACTGGTCCTTTATTTGAGCTGACTGGAACTGAAAGAGCAGTGATGCTGGATTAATTGTGGTCTTTTCCATAAGCAGAACCACAGTATGAGGCACTGTCACAGTAGTGGGAGAGGTTTTTAGCCATTGAATGGGTCTTGGTGAGGTGGACGCATTATAAAGTGGCCTAAATGTGCCTCAGACTACCTCTTGAAGTTTTAGACACCTCTTGGGTGTGTTTCACATCTGCAGTTTTATGTGACTTGGCCTTATTCGGGTATAAACCTGATACTCAAGACTCATGAGTACCGGGTGTAAACAGGGTCTTTAAAGTTAAAATTCATCATGTTTTAAAAATGGAGATAAAATCGCAAGGCAGATGATAATATTGTATGCAGCTATTTGCAGTTTATTGATTACCAGTTATCAAAAATGTTTCTGTGCATATCCTGAAACATTGTGGACAATAATTAACTGATCAGTCAAATTATGTTAAAACCATATCTCAGTTTTACAATTTCCTGTTCACAACTAAACATATTGTATATGCCTTGCTATGTCAAGCCATGAGCTTCTGTTCTGTGGTTTCTGGATTATACTTAATTATTTGCTACGTCATATGTTAATTATCACATTTATTTTCTTAGGTTTCTGTGACATGCAGTTAAAAGGCCATTATCGGCCTGTAATGAGACGTGAGATCTGTTTGTGTAGTTCAGTCATGTGCCATCAGGTTGTCGTGTCACGTCATGTTCATCTGTCCGGTCCTGCCCGTGTCTCTCTCTCTCTCCCCTCTGGTGATCGTGTTTAAACCAGACTCTGTTGAGTGGTGTAAGATACAGCCGCGGACACTTTTATCGTCTGTCCCTTAAGAGCGAAAGAGGTAGCTGTCAGTGACTCTTTTTCACTTTATGTTCTGTGGGTGTTTTTCTCAGTGTTGGCTGTAGCTGTTGGTGTGTAAAGCTGGAAAACTCTCACTTGAGTTTATCCGTGCAGACAAAAAGAACAACACACAACGTACTGGGTTCATGTTTGCTTTTCTTCTCTCCTTCTTCTCCCTTGTTTTCTCTTCCTCTTTCCCCTGTCTCCCGCCTTCGCAGGATGAAGGACTACAACACCTTATTTCCACAAGTGCAGTATAAGTACAAAAGACTTCTTCGCTCTGCCACATATCATGAAAGAAGAGTGGTCCCTTGATTCTGCGGGAAAATCGCCGAGAGATGTTAGACTGGTTGACTGAAGGAACAAGGAGGATTTCTTTCTTGGCTAAATGTTTCTCTCTTTTTTTTTGGTTCCCTCTCTCTTTTTTTCCGCTTTGGCATCTGTGGAAGCAATTTTTTGCAGAGACCAACTTTTTTGCTGCTGTTTTTTAGACAAGATGGGGAAAAAAATCTTTATAGACACATTATGCTCAAAGCATGCATACACAGATATACAATCACACATGTAGACACACACACGCACACACACACATACACACTCATATACAAACACAACAAACTCTTTGCACTTAGACAGACATGCATAAAAATGCACTTCAGAAACATATTTTGAAATCCTCATGTAAATATTAATATCTCTATTCACAAACATACACACACACACACACACACACACACACACACATACACACCAGCCTGCTGCCATTTTGGTTTTTGTGCCTATACAGGTGTTGTGGTCAGTGCCAGAAAGCTCTGGAGAGATGGAAGAGATGACGGTAATCCAGGATTCTTTACATGCATCATTCCTTAGGAAATAGGGACCAAAGGACTACACGCTTTTTAAAAAGAATATAAATATATAAATATATAAATATATACATATATATTTAAAACAAAAAAAAGAAAAAAACTTACCTTGTAGCTGCGAGTATTACAATTACAAATAGTAGTAGTTGAAAGAAAAATAATTAAGTCAGTATCCAGTGGCCTATGTGAGGATAAAGTTAAAGGAAATATTGATATTGATTCAAAAAGGGGGAAAAGGGAAAAAAGCAACAAAAAAAACAAAAGAAAAATATGTGATGAGGTCTGACGGTTTTGCGCTGGTGGCTGTTTTTGGCGCCAGACAGTAGATTAGAAATGTAGATTATAGCAGTAGATTTGCTAATTTTTGCTGTTTTTTTTAAACATGAAGAAAATACTTGAACTTGTAAAGAAAGGGGGAAAATGTACAAAAAAAAGAAACAATATGAACTCAAATGAAGAAAAAATACAAAATGCACACACACACAAACACACACACACAAAAAAATCCAATGTCCTGAAAGGCACCGAGTCTCTCTCCAGAACATACAGAACATATTTAGCCAATGGATAATACAGCTCATCGCGATCTCTTCACCACACCACCCGACAGTCACTTTGGAATTGTTTTGAAGGGAAATTGGAGAGAGAAAGGGAAAAACGAAAGCAAGAAAACATAAAAAGGAGCTTCTAAAGTCTGTACTTGAAAGGGTGCAGGTTTTCCATAAGCCTTTTTTGATCAAGCGACAATCCACTGTAAAGACCAAGCTACAGGATATGGTGTGTACTCTTTTTTTTCTTTATGGCCTTTTATTTGTTTGTTTGTTTGTTTCTCTGTTTGTTTGTCTGTTTTGGGTATTATGACAGGGAGCGTGTTATCTAGACACTTATCTCACGGTTGTTACTGCAGTGGGGCAAAAAGGTGTCTTCAGAGAGTGGACTTAACCAATTAAGGGACGAAGGAAGAGGACGAGGGAGTCGATAGCTACAGAAACTGCCAAACGAACAGACTTGGTGTTCAAGAGGGGAGACGACTGCGGCGCCATTTTTTTCTAAGCAAGAAACAAATCCATTGAAAGTTATGTCACGCCGGTCTGGGGAGGTCCGCTGAAGCCATCGCAAACTTTATGGGACGCTTGAGGTATCGACACACGTGTCTTTTCTCTTTTGCAGATATATCCCGAACTTTTACGGCAAAAGCAAAAACAAATGCACTCGCAGCATCACCATCTCAAAGCTTTTCGTCATTAAGCTTCATCGTAATCCAATGTAAATGCAAACACTATTAATACGCTTTCTCTAATACCACCTGCTACCATAAACCTGGGGAAGGACTTACCGTGGTCTGAACACACCCATCAGTCACCCTCTCCCAAGCCTGTGTTGCACTCAAAGGGGAAAATGCTGTCAATGATCTGAAGTTCAATGTAGAGAACATGCTCATTAATCAAATATTTGGAGTTGATGTCCATGATTGTACTCCTTTAAACAGTCACAATTTTCTAAATACCTGCAATGCTGCCAACTAACCCTGTTTTTTTTCCTTTCTTTTTTTCTATTCATTTTAAGAAAGCACTTATTTTTTAGGAATTTTGTATTCATGCAGTGAAATGTACATTATATCTCTGTTTCACTGTTTATTTAATCACACACTGCAAAAAGTGACATTTTCGAACGTTGTGAATGTAAGCAATATATCTAATATTTCTTATAATGAGTTTATAGCTTGATTGGAAGATTATTCAACAAAAAATGCTTGGATGCCACTGCAGTAAGACCATTTCATCTGATAGGGTTATATAAGATCATTAACTTAATATCGGCAGATACCTAGAACATCTAATAAACAGAATAATCTTGTAATAATCTAAATGTAACCTCATTACAAGACATATTCGATTTTTACGTCATCAAGATCATTTTTTGCAGTGTACTGGTGAGAAAATGTACAGTTGGAGGCCTATAACATCACTCAACAAAGAAATAAGCATTAGCCTGCTAAATCCACTTCTCTTTCACTGTTATAGTGTCCTTGGGCATGGGCAGGCTTAAAGCTTTAGAGCACCAGACAATGGGGCGGGCAGGAAATCATGGATGTCAACAACCAAGCCTGACCTCTAAACTTTGATGCCAGCATATCAAACCTCGCTTTTATCCTTTAAAGTGAAAGTTCCCTTGAGGATTCCAGAAGGACCAAAACCATGCAATTCTAATCTGCTGCCTCCCCTTGCCAAATGAAATTTGTCCTTCCTGCCTGCTTGAAGTTGACTGGAGTTGATTGATTTTAATGAAGAATCGTTCAACAGTTCCGTCCAGCCTGCCCACGTCTAAAGTCTGAAGATAAAGGCTAGGCTACAACTGTACACTGTTGGACACCCATGGTCTTCACGTATCTTCAGATCATTTCAAATACTTGTGGTGAAAGTTTAGATGATAACAAGGCTATGATGCTTGTCTGAGACCTGGACCGGTGGTTTCCAAACCTAGCTCTGGGAAACCACTGCCCTGCCCTGCTCCAACACACCTGATCTAGCTCAGGGGGTCATTATCTAGCCCTTCATGAGCTGGATCAGGTGTGCTGAGGGCAAAGTGTACCTGAACATGTATAAGCCAGTGAATTCCCAGGACTTGGCCTGAAAACCACAGTCTGACCCAGGCTGATAGATAATCAAATGCTCTCTGCAATGTTTGGTACTTTGGGATTTTATTATCATACTTTTTCTGGGGTTTTTATGTTCTCATGAACCTTATTGTGATTCCAGTCACGGAAAACCTCGGCTTGATTTCAGTCTTTCAGTTCCTGTACATACTTTTGTTTGTTTAATCTTGCCCTTAAAAGAAAAGCTACTATATGTTTGCTGGAGTATAAAACAAAACCTTAACAATTTGCACTAGTTATGACCTCAGTACTTGGCACTGATTTATTCAGTCTCACTAGACAACAAAGTGTCTGAATAATGAGCATTTTCAACACTCAAAATCCGTCCCGGCCTCTCATACTGGACATGTTGTTTCCATCATTGTGCAGACAACCAAGTTTAAAGCTCTTGGTCTAGGATTGCAAAGCTTTCTTTGTTACAGAATAAATATGACAGAGACAGATTTTAAAGAAGTGCCAAACAGTATTTTATCTGAAAGCCTGCATTTTCTGAGTTGTGTCTGCCAAATGGCCTCTGTCATTACTGTTATCTCAGCGCTTAACTGTACCTTTGTCTGGGGACCTTGCTTCAACAAAAAGCCCTATTCATGTTGTGCTGCCTTTTTGTTGAAAGCTGTAAATTTGGACATCTGCAAAGCACACATATTATTAAGCACTGGAAGAATATTTGGTGAAGCACAGTAAAAGGCTACTTTAATGCCCACAGCCGCTGCCCTACTTTGCCCCTACCATGGGTTCCCTTCAATTGCAATGGGAGACTTTTCAGTGTATGGCATCAGTCCTTATAGATCCACCTTTAATAGGACAACACATCATTTTAGTTTCTCACATTTAAATACTGGTTTTGTTTGTTTGTTTGTTTGTTTGTTTGTTTGTTTTTTCTCAGAGTACCATCTGACAGTGATGTCTGCAGTAAATTTGTCCATGTCCATTTGTATTCTGACTTTGTTTCCTTATATTCGTCCTTTTTTTACCTTTCTGCAATGCTCTCCATTTTCTTTTCACTCTCTTTTCTTGCATTGCCTCATTTTATTTTATTTAGTTTCCTCATACAGAATAAAGAAGCTGTTGCTTGTGTCAAAGCATGTAAAAATGGGGCCAGAGACCCCCAGCTAAGTGTCCAAATTAAAGTGCCATATCCCTGTAGTCTCCGATTGGAGGAACACTCTTCAGAAAGCTAAATTTAACAATGTTAAATCAGGAGTGGTGTTTCAAAAAGGCTGTGCGTATTGTGCTAGCACCCAAGAGAGTATGAAGTTTGTGTGTTATATAGAAAAAAAGGCCTAGAAACATGTTCACTGTCCAACTCCCTGTGTTATTGGGTCATTGGCTTCAGTCAATGCTTTGGATAACACACTCCTGTCCAAATGCTAGCTTTGTTCAAATGCCCCACTTGGACAAAAATCAAATGTCCAGCAAGTCCTCTCTGATGACTCTTGACCTTGTGAAAAAGCCAATAGCCAAGTTCAGTTTAAATCCTCCATCATTCCCAGCCTGGCTGACGGATGCTGTAGTTGCGCGTTAAAGACGGCACTCCATTCTACACGCCGATTCATGTTGCTCTAGAGATGAATGTGGAATTAGTGAAGCAGCCAGAGGACGGGAGGGGACCACGTGCCAGAACACAGCCCCTCATCTCCATTCCCCCTGAGGCTTTACTGCTCTCCCTAAAATAGCAATGATTGTCAAGGAAAGGAAGTGAAAAGTAATTGACTGAAAGTAGAGAGATAATTAAGGGAACCTGTTGGACAGCAGAGGAAAAATTAATGCCTCTCATTTAATAGCTGGTTTTGAAAAAGGGGAGAAAGATGGTGAGGATGGTGTTCTTCATCCTGTTTTTAAAACCAGTGATCAGTGGCTTTTTTTGTTTTGTTTTTTTTTGTGGCAAAAAATGATGGCACAATGGCAGAGGACATGGGGGTGTATTTGCTGCAGCCGAAGTGCCACAAGTCCAACTCCAGTACTCAGGGCATCAGGTGAAATGATGTCAAGACTTGTAGGACCTTGCAGGCATTGTACACTTTGGCCCAGCCCAACAGAGGGCAATGGATTCTGTAAGCATGCTGTATTATGAAATATGGTGATCAGGATTGGCGGGGGGGTGTGCGTGTCAGCCCACATCGGGAATCAGCTTTTATTTATCAGGCGGCCGTGCCATTTTGCATCAAAAGAAATGCTTTGATCCTCACAGAGACATGAAAAAGAAGAAAAAGAGAACCCAGTCACAGAAAACATGCAATCAGGTTTGATAAGGCAAAAACCAAGAAACAACATGAAGGAGGCAGAACTTTCTATTCTTTCATGTTAAAGGGGGGGAAGAAAAGGACAAGACGAAAACAAGATGGCTTGCAAACACTGTACAGAGACTTTTCTCAGCTAGTTTAGCTGCATTGACCAGGATGTCAATGAAATGTGAATACACAGCTGTTGGTCATGGATGGGTTGAGGATGTTTTCCACTGAAAAGATTGATTCAAACGTATTATTATGATAAATTTAATATTCTGTGGAAATAGGCCAAACTGTGCTAAAAGGAAAAAAATTCCCTCCATCGACAAAGAGCGAGTGAGTACTTTAATGTTTACACTTGCATATTTGGAGATTAAGGACACCTGAATGAGCCTCCAGCTGTGTGGGTTGGGCCACCACCATGAGTAAGGGTTAATGGGTGCGTGGTGTATAAGTCAGGCCCTCCCTGGAGTCTGCCGAGAACCTGGTGTTAGTGATGGCACACACACAGCTACTTGTGTTAAATGCAGTGTGTCTGTATGCCTGGAGGGTAAAGGGTGGAGGGTGATAACGTATGTACATATGACCCAGGCATAGGTTGCATTAGCAGGTGTTTCGGATGTAATCTGCCTTGATACTCAGCCAGGCGAGCCGGGGTGGGGGTGGGAGGGTGGGACACCTGCGTGCCGAGACGAACCGGCCCACCGTCTCTTCTCCAGCGTTCTTTTTACAGCCTGTGCCATCTCTCTACCTGCCCACTCTCTCCTGGGCACGTACTCAATGTGTAAATACAATATAGCTTATTTTTCAATTCTTTTTCTTCTTTATACGCTACATGAGAAATGACGATCGAAAACATTGCAGGAAAAAAAAAGATATATTTCAGTGAGTCTAAGAGGGAAGCTTTAAAATACTTTATGAGAAAAAAATGAGAATTTTTATTTATGTTTCTGATGTTCAAATGAATTTTATATGTGGCAAATCATATTTATTAATTGTATGTTTTTTGTATGTTTTTTTTTCTCTCTGAAAGCTGGGATGACCTAATTTGTCAAAAGATTTACTCCGATGTGCTCCGATGACTTTCAAGTGGTATTTTATGATGTGACACTCCATTGTGAGGTGGGGTACTGAAAGACAAGGTACTCGTGATTGAAACCGTTGTGCATATCCTGTAAGGAGGAGAATGGCTATGTTTTATGGATATGTTTAAAGATTGGTCCACAGTCCATTCTGAAGAGTCTCTAGAATCCTTTCATTCTTTTTGAAAATCGCAAATCTTTGAAACCAGATGTTTGCCTTGAAATCTTCCACAGTCTGGAATCATCGCTAATGTCTTTCCACACTTGTTATTTTTTAATTGCAGTTGCAAACGAAGGGTGGAAATGAAGTAGAGACATTTCCATTTATTGTCTGCTTAGAGCACAAGCAGGAAGAAAAGAGGTGGCTGGCTTGAACGTCAATTTTCGCTGGTTACTCATCTCGCATTTTAAGACTGTGAGTCACTGGAACACAGTCAAGCCGTCAGTAGCTGAGAGCAGCTGGAGAGAGGAAGAATGTCTTCTCGGATTTGTTAATCGATGGTGTAGATGCCAAACACTGGGGGACGTTTGCCTTAAATAAAACACGTTTTCTCTAGTAATGCTACCTAAACATCAGCCATGCCACTCCACTTTTATTGCAAACTCATGTTCTTATGTGGCGTTGTGCAGTGCCTCTGCATCGGAGCTTTGCAAAGCCCCTTGAGGTGTCCACTTAATTAATTTCATGCCATTTTAAGGACCAAAATGAGCCAAAGTGTAAACTTAAAAAGCAGTTTCCACATACGGATGCCAATTTGTCTTTGAGGAGAGGATAAAAATGTGTTCTCCAAGTAAAAAAAAACAGACCACTGCTTCACATTCCCAGCTTCATATTAATACTGCAATCACAGTCTGTTTTGACTTTGACTTTATTTTCCTTGTAGGTTCATGCATTTGAATTGCAGTAAATGTGTTGGATACAATACCTTTTTCTTTTCAAATTAAATGCGAAAAAAAACCTTGAAGAGTAATTTTTGTTTGGTTTATTTGGGTTTTTTTTTCTTTTTTTTCTTGAAACAGAGCTGTAAAATAGCATTGGCACGAGCCTGTTCTCTCCACACACAGGCTGTTTTTTCCCCTCACTGCTCCTGAACTGTGTAGCTCTAGATCATTATATTCTCTGCTTAGGCTAAAAATAAAGCACAGTCCTGTAGACTAGCACGGCTCCTTTTCATTCATTCATCTGATTACTTGATTCCCGTCCTGTCTCTGGTTCAGAGCTCCGCAGCCAGAGCTGTCTCCTTCGCTCGGGAGGAAATGCCTTTGGTTCCCGCAGCTGCAAAATTTGCGGTGGCTTTTTTGTCATTGGAATTATACAGGGGATGCATTTAGCATGTGTCATTGTATTAATTGAGATAATAGCGTTAAGCATATCTGAATACCAAATTAGAAGAGAGTGCTGGTAGCAAAACATTTAAAAAGGGCGAATAATGCATAATAAATGGGAGGGAGAGTGGGAGGGGTGTGGAGGGTGATTTAATTAAACTGGAATAAAACAATGTTTAGCACCCCACCCCTCCCCCCCACACAAATTCTTTCAAAAACAATAGCAGTTGGAAAACCTTTTACTACACAGACCTCACCAGATGAATACTAAAGTATAAAATGTTTCATTTAAAACACATATTTTTGTTTTTAATGTCTAATGTAATGCCTAATGTAATCTAAAAGTAGTAAAAGTCTTTTCCATGCAAATGTGTATCCTGATTTGTAAATTCATTTTTCACAAAATGTGTAAAATGTGTGTAGTAAAGCAAAATGCGGCATGTAAAAATGAAGGTGCTCAAAAATGTTGTTCAGTGGGGTTTTTTTTCTTTTTTTATGAAATATGCAATTATAAAGAAGCTTTTAAAAGTTTAAAGACATTTAACCTTGTGTGAGTGTCTGTAGAAACCCTTTGCATTTTGCATCCTAGAGAAAGAAATGTTTTTTTTCTAGGATCCAACAAGAGCACAGTTCATTATCTGCTGATTTTTTAGAAGGTTAGAAGGATAGATAGTTAACACCCATGTTACTGTAGCTTTACGTATACTTTTATGACAAAAAGGAAGAATATCACTAAAATAAATCCATGGGGAACTTGGTAAAAGTGCATGTGTGTCAGTTGGTTAAAAAACTCAAAAACTGCAAGAATAATGCCTAAATTTGAACAATGTCATGTTAAAAACTGAAGTAACTGATTATTTTACAACTGGTCCAAAAACTGAAAGAGAAACTGTGATTCAAGAGATAGAGCAGTGCCTGCAGCAGGCTAAAGTACTAATGTAATAGAGATACTGGCACAAGTTTAAAAAACATCTGTGCATGACTAATAATACCACATGTCTGCTTGAAACGTTTTTAGAGTTTCTTGCAATCATCCAAAATTGCAATGCCTGAAGGATTTCTGCAGTCTACCCCACATATAATCTTTACACCACTTACATCCTTCACCCAGAACCATTTGTCCAAATTATTTAGAATCCTATAGAATGTTTTTTCACAGTGTAAAAATTGTTTCCATTCTATGTTGTGCCTCACTTGAGTAGATTTATGCCACTGCCTCTTGGCCATACACTCCAAATGCACAGTTGATACCCAGTGTGTTACATTTCCATTAAAGCAGCAGAAACAATGTAGTGTTTACGTCGAGGGTGGCCAGGTCAGCAGGAGGAAATTGGGCTCAAAAGGAGGGATATTTTTTTCCCCATGCTTTGAGCTCCTGACAACATGTGAGTGGAATACAAATGAAGCTTTTGTAAGGGGCTAACGTCTTTAGCTTTGCCACTTTTTGTGCGCAGCTGTCAGGAATGACAAATGTTTTCGTGGGACACTTTTAGAGGCAAATTCATGGTACATTTCAGTTAGAGCAACTCTCACTTTAAGCAAGCTATTGGTTTATTCATTCTCCACCTGCACATATGTGGAAAACTAAAAGGTATTATATTCCCTAAATGTCTGCATTTACACCAAAAATTTAACTGTTTACAACAATTACTCTTCAGGTGACATGAGATTTTTGTAAAATGTACGAAAAGCAACAATGCTAAACATGATATCACCAATAAATATCATCATTATTGACGAACGTTGCATTTGCATATAAACGCAGTTTAGCTCCACCCATTCACACTAAACTTATATTAAGTGTTTCATCCGGGACTGTTCTTTGAATGAGGTACACATAAGGTTAACATACATCACACTTAAAGACTCACTTAAAAGGAACAGCCTGCTAAACGCTAAGGGATACAGAAATGAATGATGATCGTTTTTGTGAATAAAAAAGTCAAAATAAAAGACTCAAACAACGACACAATGCAAGAAAAAAGTAGAATGTAGGCCCCTTGATATAAAAGGATTTCATACCAAACCACTATGGGCCATTTTCATGACAGTGATCATGTACTTTTTTTTCAGATGTTTGTTTGAACATTAAATTCTCATCTTTAAGTGAACACTAGGGAACAGCGACTCGGGCCGAAGTGCTCAAGAGTCAAAGAAACTGCAGCTCATGAGCTTCCCATGACACCAACATAGAAGCATATGAGTGCAACGAAGTACAGAAGAGAAAAAGAAAAGCTTAACAGACACAGTTATGATCTTTGAAGGCAGAAATTATTAAATCAATTATTCAAGTTGACGGCAGTTCATGTAAATCTTCATTACTTTGAAATACCAAAACTTCATGTATGACTTTTAATCTGCCTTCCCCACCTGCCTTTCTGTAATTGCCGTGGTATTTGTTTAGACTTTGCGCAGCTGTGACTGCATTTTTATTCCCTTCCCTGACGGGTTTATTTCTGAGACTCCAAGACAAAAGGGTGCATCGTTTTATTTATTTATTTTGTTTGTTTCTTTTCCAGTTTTGTTTTTCGATCTTGCTCCCTTCTTAACATGCAGATTCCGGAATAACAAGAGCTTAAAAATAAATGGCAATCAAAAGCTAGAGACCCGGGTGTAGGCAAAAGCCTCTCAATCCCTTTGATCCTATTATGTATCACAAAAGCGTAATCAATATCCAATCAGGACTCCTACGACGTCAGGTGTCTTACAGGGGCTTTTATTGTCAGGGGTCACATTGCCATGGCAGCAGGACAGGTATGGCAGAGCCAAGCCAGGGCTGGTATTGATGGTAGTTTGGGAAGCATTGTTGAAGATGGAGGGATAAAGAAAGAAGATGATAATTAAGCCACAGGATGCAGAGGAAGTGGAACCATCTCAATTTGGGTTGGAGATTTAAAGAGGGATGTGCAAAGCTGTGCAAATAAAAATCTAGTATTTCACTCTGCACATCAGCAATTTATAAAAGATCACAGGAGACTTGAGGACATGTACATATATGTGTGTGTGTGTGTGTGTGTGTGTGCGTGTATAGGCTATATGTGTGTGTGTGTGTGTGTGTGTGTGTGTGTGTGTGTATACATATGGTTACTAAATAATAGTCATGTTACAGTATCCATCCATTCATAAGGAGAAATAACACTGAAACTCTGTTTGAACAATAAGGCTGAGGATGTTGGAATCCTAGTGGGTTCATATTTATTACTTAAGATTGATAACTGGGTAATTGACCCACGGTTAAACGGAGTTGTGCGTGCAATATGACCAATCTACATTAGCACAGGCTATACAATTCCTTCTCGGTATATTAGTTCAACATAGACATTTTATCATTTCGAACGTCAATGAAGTAAGTCTGTCTTGCAACAGAGGAGCCTATTTATAAAAGCCTATTTTCCTCTTTCTTGGCCTCTTCGGTAATATTTTACAAGGCTCTACATTACCCTTCTGGATTTATGTGATTTCTGATGCATAGTTTCCATAAATACAAAATGAAATGCGCATACAGGGAGACGATGCCCTGCCCTTTTTATATCTCAATCTTTCTCTCATTCCATTGTAATTCAAAGGATGATAAAACTATAATGATAAAATATGGAGCCAATGAGCCTGGCCATGTGAGGAACACCTGAGCCACAGGAGTGATGTCATCGTGACAGACGACGTCTTCTGTGGAGGCTGGTGGGATGTCACAGAGCACTTGGCCTTTTGTCCGTCCTGGTCATCCATTCCAGTCCTGGCTCAAGTAAGCGACCGCAGCCGGTATGCAAAAAGACGGTGTATTCACACTCAACTAACCTTTGTCTGCTCAGGTCTCTGAGTGCAGCCAGCGATGAGAGAGCTCAACCATCAGCCTCTGATTAACCCCAGGGTTAATGGATCATTACAGTTTGCTGTCAGTCTTCGTATTCAGAGCAGCAGTCAAGTGACTCTTCAGTGGAAGAGGGCTGCTGTCTCCAAAACCTGCTTTAATATTAAAGGCAAAGGAATGGCCACTTAGTGGGTTCATCAGTTGAATTAATTATATAAAATAAACATAATGACTGTCAAATTTACATATACATCCTCTCCAGAGAACAAACTTAAATATGCAAATTTCAATGCAAAGTTTACATTGAGTTTAGTAATAAAAAAAAATACATGAATTTTAAAATGTGCATAAACCACCATTTTTTACTTACAGAACAAGCAAATAAAAATACAAATCGCCGTCATATAAAAATAGCTCCATTGTTATCCCCACTATACCCACTTTCCTCTGCAGAGAACAAACTTAAATATGACACTTTTCTGCTATCTCTAATGCAGGGTTTCAAACGAGTTTAAAGGCAAAAGGAATAAAGGGATTATGAAATGTGTGTCAGAGTGCAGGCCGCAAGGCCCACACTCTGAGCTCCCTCTGAGTAAGGAACAGGCTGGCAGACTGGGATCCATA
>JBBPDB010000019.1:5338782-5353705 GCA_037974465.1 Brachypetersius altus
ATGTATATATACTTTGTACCGATACTTTTTTTTTGTTGGTGTCTGTATTCCTCACGCACAGTTTGTATGAGCTCTAATACGCATCCACAGCTCTGTGAGACCCTTCAGTTTTACTGCATTACACAGTACAGGGGTGACCAATCTTTTCTGTGACTAGAGATTTTCTCTTAAAGCAACTGAGAGCTCACCTGATTCTACATGTTTAATCAGTTGGTCTCAGTCTTATTCCTGTGTGTTCCTGCTTTGTTAAAATGAAAAACTGCAGCTGCATTTTCTCATTGCAGATAAGACTGGACCCCCCCAGGAATACAAAATCTAAATACAGAGGCAAACAGGTTTGAATGATAAATCCATCTAGCCTCTAGTAGGTAATGCTTGCTGTTACATTGTATAGAAAACAAGCACACTTTTTTAGAACACAAACTGAACTTCATATAACAACAATTACATGCACTTACATACTCCAATCATTAAGACTACAAAGATGGCAGTGACCAAATATTAGTTAATTACTTAACTCAAACAAACATCATCATGGTGGGAATACCAAAGCATAACATGTTTAAACATTCTGTGAAAATACCTGTAGATGAAAGAAACATTAAAATAGTAAAAAATTATCTGCTGTTTAGGGTTTTAAATGAATTGTGCACTCCTTGTTCTAAATTGAGAGCATTAAGTCAACAGGTTATTTATCCACACAGGTTATTTATTGTGTCTATTATTGTGTCTCTTTTTCTTGTATATTAATCCAAAGGTGGGCCAAACAAAACATCGGGGGTGCAGGTGGGGGTGGGGGTCATGTAAAATAGGTGGTGGAGATATTACAAGTGAAGCTTAGGCAAGTGTCAAGGGGGTTGGTCACATTTACATTCCCAATCTCCCCTTAACTTGAGGCAGCTGATTACATGTTTGGCTCTATTCATTAAAGAAACAAATTTGTATTGCATGTATGTTACAAGAGACATAATGTTAAAAAACAAACTGTAGAGTGTTTAGCATCAGAATAACACTAATTTAAACTTTCAGTGAGAAGACCAACACCACTCTCTCTTCATCATTGAACTTTTATGCTCTCTTTTATTCTGAGCTTGATGCTGTCCACCTCACTAATGAGCAGTTATTACACAGGGCTACATATATTTTGCATGATAAGCTGCAGTTAAATGCAGACTCATTGTGAATACATATTTCGGTCGTGTCATCGACATTTTTCGCTGCATCTGCACCGATGTACATCTGCCTCTCAGTGTTAAAGCATTATTTATACATCACTTCATTATATCTGTGTATAAAGAAGTCATTTGTGGGCAGAGCGTGGATCAGTCAGTTGCAGTGAGAATAAGATAAGATAAACCTTTATTAGTTCCACAAGTGGGAAATTTGCACTGTCACAGCAGAAAGTGAACACTACAAAGCTGAGAGCAGCAAAAAAAAAAAAAAAAGAATAAAAACCATACCAACAGTACAATATAACAAGCACACTATACAAACAAGAACTGACTGCATTTAGAAGCATGAAGAGATCCAAACAATGACTAAAGAATAAAGCGCATCATGAGGATGGCACATATTGAAATAGCTAATTGGTTAGGAGGGTAAACAGCAGTGCCACGGTGAGCAGGAGAGACAGATAGAGCTTATTATCAGTAATGACTGCATGTCGTGTATGGATGGCTGCAGTCTAATAGAGATGGATGGATAGGTCTGCAGATTGCTACACCTTATGGACAGGAGAAATAGGCTGCTATGGGAGGATGGGAGTTAATTAAGTTGTTGGTTTGAAAGTAAGCCTTTGCAAAACATTAGAAAATGGTTATGTGCAATGGGTTGCTCCATATTCCATTGCAGTTACATTATTTAAGCTGCACGGACTCCATACACCCTGTTCTGACCCCTGGCGTTTTATTTTACTCTGCTGGTTTAAAACAATAGGTTATGAAAAGGAACGAATATGCTCCTCTTTCCTGGGAAAAACATATATAAGGTACAAAACTGGATCAGAAGGACATTTGAAGGTATGTACATTGATATCGATGAACACAAACTGTAGCTGCACTGCATCATTTTTTTATGACTTCGCACTTAATTATAACACTTCATTCCAACTCACCCCTGAACTTCAGCTAGGTCTCACTATAAGTCATGTACTATAAAATGGTGCTATATTGTAGTCACCGAGGAGTTTATTAAAATAGAATATGTAAATTTTGTATTTTATTCACACAGCTCAGCCGTCAAAAAAACATGATGAAAAAACTTTTATGTTCAAATAAAATGTCTAAAATGTTCAAATGGATGTCTTAAAATACAAAATTGACAGAAGCTGGTCATTTGGAGAGTGAAGCCATTTGGGGGGCTGTTCATGAATGACTTCATACATTAGTTTTGTGTGAATTTTGTGTATATTATATTGCTTATATACACTTATGTGTAATGAGCGTATAATATACCCTTTACAGTTTAAAACTTCATATTCACTTTATATATATATATATATATATATATATATACATACATACATACATACATACATACTCACAGCTCCAAAAAAAAGAGACCACTGCAAAAATTTTCAGTTTCTCAGGTTTTATTTTTTATAAGTGCAAGTTTTGACTGAATAACTGAACAGCTTTGCCTTAATTTTTTAAGTATTGCTGATAATATTTATCCTAATTTCAAAATTAAAATATTGTTCTTTAAAGCATAATTTTAAAGGAAACAACAAAAACATAAAAATAAGAGAAATTATGCAGCGTTGACAGAACCTGAATAATTCAAAGAAAACAAATCTCTTGTTCACTCTTCAACAAAATGGCAATAATTACATTTGACTTACTTCTGGAGAGAGAATTGGCTGCTGCCCTGTGACACATCTCTGGCAGCTGCAGTCCAGAATTTTACAACTTGGAGCTTCTTGAGTGTTCTCGTGTTTTTTGTGTAAACCATAAATATGCCTCCAAATGTTCTCCCAGATCACTTTAACTTCATTTGGAACTCAGTTTAATACATTACCCTTAAAGAAAATGTAAATATTAACCCGAGGTTTAAATACGGAAAAGTCAGGAACGAAAGGTCACGAACCAAAGAGAGAAAAAGAGAGAGAGAGAGAGAGACAGACAGACAGACAAGGTGAAAGTCATCATAGCTTGTGTAGTATAGACCCAGCTCCCAACCCTACTTTGTGAATAGATTAACGGCGATATTTTTTTTATCGCGCAATAAGAGTCTCGTTAGATACAGTATTGTATATGTAGGAGTAACATTGGTATTCTACATTCTAGCACTGTGAGACAGCCGTTCACTGTAAACTCTATGGATACAGATACTGTACGGATACGGGTTTACCGTTACATTTTCTTTAAGGTTAATGTATTAAACTGAGTTTAAAATGAATTTTCTTGGGAGCATATTTGGTAGCGTATTTGGGGTTTACACTATGAAGGTACGCATTTTGAGGCATTTGTGTTTACCACATAACAAATCTGTGGTTTTCACTGTACGCAGGTGCTTTTGGAACGTAACCCCCATGATTACTTTTGGCACCGTGTAAATGGCAAGTTATGTAAAACAGCGTTAAGTTACAAAAATTGATACTATGTTTCGTTTTATAAATATCATAAATCGAGAGAGAGAAAGAGAAAGTGTTTGTACACATACCAACATGTTATTCGTCAAGAGTGTTTGAGATGGATATGATCTCTGAAAGTCTCCTTGTTGCCACTGGCACTCCAGACAGTACTCTCTCTAATAGTGTGCAGCTACTTGACGGATTTGGAACAGCTGGAGTGTGGACAGCCACACACATGTGCACTGTTGAACGGGGTAACAGTCAGTGTAATCCATTAAACAGGGATGAAACATGGTCTTGAAGCACCTCCATGTGCCCTAGAGTGTGTGGTTTGATGGATTTGACTGATCTCGTTCACCATTTGGACCCTAATTGAGATGTCAGACGGGGTGGTGAATGTGTTTGCATGCACTGACGTGTCTCTTAACTGTTATTTATTATGGTTATTAGAATGTCACGCGCTAGCATCAATTAATGCTTTCCGCATATTCAGTGACTCTGCAACATGAAGCCAATGTGCTGGAACAGCCATTATGGGTTTATGACATTTGCCTTCATGTGGTTTTGTCTCATCCCGTTGCAAAGGAAATAAATGAAGACATGCTCTTAAGCAGATCCTGTTAATAAAAGCTTTAGTGTAGCTGAGTTAATGGTTTGCATGTGTTTTATGTCAGCTTGTTGAAAGGACAAGATAATCACCTATTGGACAGTAATTTCTAGTCGGATGTTTAATTTGTGTGTGTGTGTGTGTGTGTGTGTGTGTGTGTGTGTGTGTGTGCGCGCACTAGGAGTCATGTATTATTGCACAGTTGAGCATCTAGGAGGGCCACAGTTCAGCATCTAGGAGTCTTTGATGAGATAATGATAGTGACATGTGCGTTTGTGGGTGAGTCTGTGCGTGTGTGGGTGAGTCTGTGTGTGTGGGGGTGGTGTGGGGGTGGGTGTGACAAGAAATATATTCTTTACTAGAAATACATATCAAGTTAAGTACTGTCTTCTAAAAAATGACATCCATAGTAGCCAATAAATAACGAGGAACAGTTTATCTATCTCTCTCTCTCGCAAGAATATGTTTGATTACTGTTTTGCTGCTCTTGATTGTGTGTGAATGTGACCTGTCTGCCACTGAGATGTATGTACTCCTATGTTATAAAATGATATCCCATGCAGGTACTTACATACACACGTATTGATGTTTTATTGCCTATTCAGGCCAATGAGATACAGCAGATACTTGCATGTAGAGCATGTAATGTGGAACTCAAGTATGATCTCATGTTCTGACTAGGTACTAAAATATATGTCGGTGCTGTCAAAGTGCATATGCCTGCGAGCAAAAAAGAAGATAATGTTTCTCTATTTTTTCCTCCCTCTCCCTGCTGCCCCTTCGGCCCTGCGCCCTCCGTCACACTGCTGCCTCCATCCCAGCTAATCGTCTCTCCTGCCCCAGTGGCTGGGACGTGCTGAGAGAATTAAAGTACCTTCTCCCTTATTGCTTCCTCGTCTGCTTTCCTTCCTTTTCCACCGTCTCCGTCTTGTTTTTTCATGTCTGTTTGTCAGAAAAGCGAAATGTTCAAGAATATGTTTGATTACTGTTTTGCTGCTCTTGATTGTGTGTGAATGTGACCTGTCTGCCACTGAGAGATACTAACGGCCATCGCCAGCATCCATTTGAATGATAAAAGAATAAGCAATAAGCACAAACACAAGATATCCAAAGCACATTTCTCTCTCTCTCTCTCTCTCTCTCTCTCTCTCTCTCTCTCTCCCTCTTTCTCTAATCTTTCTCTAATTCCTTATCATTCTTTCTTTCTCTCCCTCCTTTTCTTTCTCTTTTTCATTACCTTTTTCTTTCTTATCATCTCTCTCTCTCTCTCTCTCTCTCTCTCTCTCTCTCTCACTACCTGCCTCTATCTCTTTCTCTATTTCTTTATCTCTTTCTTTCTCTCTGTCTATTTCATTACCTTTTCTTCTTTCTTTCTCATCCTCTCTCTCTCTCTCTCTCTCTCTCCTTATCTCCTTTCTGTTCCCCCTCTCCATTTGCGACTCTATTCAGGTCTGGCTGTGGTCTAATCAGTTTCATCATGGTTTCCATTAGTGTGAGAGAATACGGAGTAATTAAAGCGTGGCCAGTTGAGCAGAGCAGAGAGCGAGAGAGAGAGAGCGAGAGAGACTCAGCCATCCATAGCAGACCGACAGACAGGCTGAGGAATAAAAGGGTGCAGTGTGTGTACAGGTCGTGTGCGTGTGCGTGTGTGTATGTGTGTGTGCTGTGCCCGCCGCTCACAGAGACACCAGCCCCGCATGTTAATGAATAGAGATTATTGCGCTAATACAGCCCCTCGCAGCATGGACAGGAGCCATCACAGCCCGTGATGAACACAAGAGCAAGGAAATGAACACAAACACTAAACAATATTAAGAAAACAAACAATAGAAATCTCTTTCATAAACATGATATTAGACATTCACGTTTCACAGTCACATGCAATCAAAACAGACACACACACAATGAGGGGATTTTCTTATGCACAGTCTTTGTTTTTCAATGACTAGATATAACCATGTTTCAATTTGTACTAATAAGTGTTCATTTGAACTGGTTATATAAATAATATTATAATTAGTGATTTGATGTGTATCAGTATGTTCACTTTAACATTTCCAGGCCTCTCGTCCTGGAAGTCTGTTGTTTGGTGTTATTATCCAGTGCCTGATTTAGTTAGTCAGTAAACTTGGATTCTTTTAATAGAATTCAACAGAGAACACTTCCCTGCAACCAGACATTTGATTCTTATCAGCTCATAAAATCAGCTACATTTTTAAAACAAATTTTCTTACTTTTACCGCTCTTGTTTTTATTGCATTTATTTTGAAAAAAGTAGTTTACAGGGTTTATATTACTGGGTTTATATGACTTTATATTACTATATCACTGAAATAAGAAATAAGATTTGCATTATGCAAGAGCTCTATTTCATGTTGAGCAAATGTTCATCTTTTACTGTTTTTCTGAATTTTTTGGTCCATCATTGTAATTTTGTGCCATGCTTCCCTCTACATGCTCTCTCTCTCACTCTCTTTCTCTCTCTCTCTTCAATAATGAATCCTTCTGCACTGATACCACGGGCAGAAAATGATAATACGTCTAATGATTCAAGGTTATGTACCTGCAGGTTATGTACCTGGATTGCCTGATGAATTGAACTGATGAAGAAATATTACAAGCACACTCCAGTTTAACCTTGATTTGAAGAATAGTCAGGACAAAGAACAAATCACTTAACAATTAGTTGGAAACCAGTGGAGCCATATGGTGTGCAGTGAGGCCCATTTTGACATGCATTGAGTAGCATTAGTATAGTACACTATATGGACAACAGTATTGGGACACTGTCACGGTCTGGACTGGCGTAAGCCGAGCTTTCTGATTATTTCTTAAGTATTCTGGTTTTCTGTTTGTATGTATTCCAGCGTTAGGCTGAGGAACTTTAGTCATGGTTATGGCTAATGTGTTTCATTGATTCTGTTTGAGTCCTTGATGCCCCTGTTCTGATTTTGCCCTTATCATGTTTGTTATTCTAGAAGTCCGTGTTCCCTCGTGTCGTTCAGTCGTGTCACGTTCCTGTCTTGTCAGACGCGGTTGTATTGGTTTCACTGACCCTTATGTTTAGGTCCCTCTGCTGTGGTCTACCCTATCCCTATCCTCGTCCTAGTTAGTCCAGTGTTTTCTGCTTATTCCCTTTTTGGCCACCATGCCTGTTTGTTTTGTCTATCGAGTTTTCTGTAAATAAAGCATCAAGTCAAAAGCCATGGCGTTCTTCTCCGGTGTTCTCAATCTTCCCTCAAACCCACAGGAGAGGCACGTGACAGACACACTTGTTTTTCAGGGCTAGGTCAATCTTATTCCTTTGCTATACCAAGATGCTTCCAACTTTGTGGACAGTTTGGAGAATAACCTTTTGTAGTCTTGCGTGACTGTGACCCAGTGCACAAAGTGAGCTCCATAAAGACATGGCTGGATGAGTTTGGTTTGGAAGAACTTGACTTACCCACACAGAGCCCTGACCTCAACTCCATCCACCACATTTATTATGAACTGGAACAAAGATAGTGAGCTAGACCTTCTCGTCCAGCATCAGTGCCTGAACTCGTAAATGCTCTGTAGAATGAATGAGCATGAATTCCCATAGAAACACTGTTGGTGTAATGGTCAGGTGTCCCAATACTTTTGTCTATACACTGTAAATGGAAATTCATTGTAACAGTAATTTAGGTCTAGAAATGAACTGCATCTACAGTAACGGACTTCAGAACAATCTAGAAAAGGGTAAAGAAAGGACATCATTTTAGACAAAGTAAACAGTGTTAAATCTTCTATTAGCAGACATTAAACAGTAGCTATGATTGAAATAGATCCATATTTGTGTTTTAGGGCACCATAGTGTCCATTTTTCAGAATTGAAGCAATGGACAAAGGAACCTTAGCTAATGTTAATGGTGGCCGCTGGGATGCCAAAAATGAAAGTCAGGCTCTCAAAACTCTCAGCAGCTCTGTACAGTCTACCAGGCTTTTGAAAACACACTGTAGTGACAACTGAAGGTCACTGCAGTCATGAACCTACAATGTGGCCTAGTCAAGTTTTCACTTTTGCCTAGTCCTTGTTGTCTTTTGTGCTTTTCAAAATGTTCAGCTACAAATAAGAAGGTAAATCTAACTAATGTTTGCTTGTTTATGCAAAATGAGAATAATGATTGATTTTTGTCCTTCATAGAAGACTAGTTTTGTACCTGCATTTACCAGAGCAGAAATTCCTCTTTTCCTTTTAAGAGTTGATTTTTTAAAAAGAGCTTAAAAATTATACCACATGTTTGGGGGTGGAATCTTGTAAACTTATGTTTTCTGGCAAAAAAATGAATTTTTTTCTGATAGAATGCAAGTTTTTTTTAAAGCTCACTTTAAAATATCATAAGGTATGGGCCTAAATTTAACAATGTCCTCCATGTGCCACCATGGTTCTGGAAAGGGTTCTTTGCATGGTTCCAAAAGGGAATGCATTTTAGTAACCTAAAGAACCACTTTTGTTAAGAGATAGATTAATGTAAAGAACTTGTTAATGTTTAAAGAAGCTTTACGTAAAGTAAATGACTGGAATTACTTCAAAATGTTCTGAAGGATCTTGTTATCTTTAAAAGCATACTCATACAACTCAATTCCAAAAATGGTTCTTTAAGATACAATGCTTAAAGAACTGCTTGTGGAACATTTGTACCTGTACCTATAGGACTCTGGGTCAGAGGGACTCTGTATTTGTACTTCCCACCTCTTCAGATAAGAAGAACTCATTATTCCATTCAATTTCATACAGACGCTGATAAGGACAGTCAAAAAAGCACTTCTGTTTCTAGACTTTTTTACAGTAATCTCAGGAGAGAACTCATTGCCCAAGCATACAGGAAGCATACAGCAAGAATATAGTATGCAATGCAGAAAGAGTCGAAAAGGAATTGAAGGGTACCAGAGATTTTTTGTACTTGCTAGAGGCTCTGTTCATGTGTTCGCTTTGAAGAAAGAAAAGCCCTTCACATCAATATTCAAATCTCATACCACCCATGAAGCACAGTGAAAGGAATATCAAGACCTGGACAGAATCCTAAACCCTTTAAAAAAAAAGGAGGCCAAAAGTGTGGAGGCCAAAATGTTATATGATGCTTTAGAAGAACCGGATCTGTCCCAACTTTTCAAAAAGGGCTTTTTTTTTTTTTAGTTTTTGCAAAGGAATGTAATATATCAATGATGTATAAATAATATGTGCCTGCGAAGAAGTGCTAAAGAACCTTTACACTCTTTCTTCACATGCACCTTCACAAGTCTTTATCAAACAAGCTTCCAGTATGGAAGATTCTTCTATTGCATTACTCAGGAGGTCTTTGTGGCACATTTTGATTAAGGAGTATACCACTCGTAGAACAATAAATTAAAAATTGATCAATTGAAATCTTAAACAGGAAAACTTCTGAGTTCTGCAGTGGTCAATTCCAGGCCTCAAACCACATGAGAAAACTCAGAATGGCCTGAAGAGAGCTGCTCACCCAACAAACCTTAGAAATATTAATAAATGAGGAATAAACAGTGAGGATTAATGATCTAGAATTCCATTGTGCAAGTTCATTTTTATTGCTGTGTGAATTTATTTATCAAGGCAGGTCAATCTTTCTTATCCAACACAGTTACGATTGTTTCAATTTCTCATTGTATTCATTTTAATACTATTTGTAATAGTATTGTTCAAATATGTCTTTGAATATAGATTTGCACATGTTAATGCATGTATTCTCTTGAACCTGAATAGGCTGGTCACAGTGAATAGCTCTCGGATTGATCACCCTGAAGCTCAATATGCTCTCATTTCTCGGGGTGCTATAAATCCAATTGTTTTAATTTCACTTTGATCAATTATTCGCTGAAGCTTGGCGTGTTCTAAGCTGCTGTTTTGATGAACAGAGAAGGAGAGAAAATGGTGGTGGGGGGGGTGATTTCTTACTGAGAAGAAGAATAATGGAAAGAACAGTACGCTGTGGAGGCGATGCTCAAATGTCTAACACAGCAAATCGCTTTTTTTCCTCCCGCCGCTGTCATCCTCTTTTTCTTTTCTTCGCCGCCACCCCCTCTTTCTCTCTGCTGGCGATGATGGCTGTCTCAGCACTCTTTTCCGCCGCAACTTCACAATAGGCCCTTATTCGAGGAGGCATTCCGGCAGCAGGCGCTTTCGCCATGACAAGGTCTCATTATACTGGGGCATGGAATTAGAGCGCATGCCCACTTGTACCTACAGCAGGGTGCTGTCCTACAGCATTGTATGGAACTAGAGCAGAAATGGGAAGGGTCTGGTTTGTGAGGTACACCTACTTTTCACTTGCATTCACTGGCCATTTTACCTGAAGCATCTAGAACAGGCACACTTTGTGAGTTCACTGTTACTGACCCCTCCCCCACGCTACTAAATGGAAAGGAACTACTGCAGTTTTATTTGGGTGTTAGACAATCCTCAGCATGGTAATCATGTGTTGTACTCTAAGGGCCAATAAATGAGGGTAAGTAATTTAGGGTAATATTAGGGTAAGGGAAGCTCATAGTCAGGAGTGAACACAGAGTCAACAATGTGAAAGTCTTCTCTGCGTTTAACCCATTCACCAAGTGAAGTGGGGGCAGCCAGTGATGCAGGGAGCAGTGTGGCGACGATATCTTGCTCAAGGTACCTTAGTGGTGCCACTGCCGATCCTGAGATTCAAACCCACAATCTTCCGATTGCAGGGGTAACTCCCTACCCATCTGGCTACCAGCTGTACAAGATAGGCAAACTTAACAGACCGTTTCTTTTAAAAGAGATGTCATAAAACCAGTTCATTTTCTAAAGAAAAAGAGAGCTGTGATTATGAAGAGCCTTTTAAATTCTGTCAGAACCTTCACCTTTACATCATGCAGAAGCTCTTTAGAAAGGTTCATCACACACATTATATTATTATATTATTCACACATTAATTTACAACTGTACATTACTAAACTGGGAATATTAGAGATTGGTCACTAGTATGGACAAGACATATAAAAAGCGTAGGAAAAAACACTTCAGTGGTTAAGCTATTCCTAGTTACGCCCCTGAGATTCTAGTAGTATATTACTGCCAAGGTAACAATATTGTAATCTTTTTTGTCCATTCTAGATTAAACACAGATATCTGAAGCTTATAAAGGAAATTCTATGCTTTTTCTAAGCAGCATGTTTGAGGCAAACATATTTACTATATTTAATTTTAGATTGTTTCTTTTAGTAAAGAGGCCTTATGGAGAGCTGTCACTGTTAGCTGACACTGATGGTGAATTTGACATGATAAGCCTTCAGTACAGAAGTTGAAGCTCTAAAGGTCCAACCAATGACTGACCTTACTAAGTTCTATCTACATACCACAGAGTAAATGATGAGAGTTATACTGCAGAACCTTTATAGTTAATATTCAAACACGAATCTATTGAATAAAGCCCAGAAGACCCTCCACAATGACATTTCAGTGAACCATCCATCAAAAGATTTTTGGTGAGTCATAACTTGTTCTTTTATGGGATTTTGCAAACAGAGAGAATTAATTTAATTGGATGATTTTAATTTTTTCAGAAATATCTTAGTAGATGATGTTCAAAATAGAAAAACGTTAATTAAAGAGAATGACAGTCTGGCTCCTTTTAAAAATATTGTATAATTTGAATAATTCACGGCACTCCTGCTGACAGTTGAGTGTTGAGCTTGAATATCTTTTCCACCTCAGACTGTAATGTTTGTGTTTGGTGATTTCCGCATTTGCTCCGGTAACGGTTGGTTGGTCTTTGAGTCTGGCTTTTGTTTGGCTTCTTTTGCACCATTACACATTGTGCATCATTGCACACATAGCAATTAATGCAAAAAAGAATATAGGTGGACTAGAATGCTAACATTACAACATGATGATCACCTAATGGTCCAAATCTAACTTCAGCAATTGAAATCTATGGTCCTATCAGAGGCTGTGTTGGAAAACTAAAGTGGTCACATTTTCCATTGAAGCCCAGCATTAGCTGCTGACATGTGAAATAAGCAGAGACCTGGAATACACACTTTTTTGGCTAGGCTTTGTGTTTGAGTGGTGTGTGAACACAAGCGTGATTCTATTCTGCTCCCGTTACATTGCAGACAGGCTGAAAAATGAGCGCATGGATCAAATAATGAAAATGAACCACAGATGAGTTTTAAATTATAGCTCTTCTCCAGCGTCAGAAAGCCTTGTCAATATCTGGGAGAGAAAGGCACACTTCAAGGGCCCGACTTTGTTTTGCCTCATCTCTGATTACCATCATAATCCAGCAGCCGCTCCACTTAGCAGTCCATACACACGCATACACACCTCATTCACGTTTATGCCCAGTGCTATGATTGCCTTGTATTTAAAGCTCCTTATGCGAGGCTTCGCTACAACAAATGCTTTTCCAATACCGGTCCCAGGCGAGCGCACTTCATTTGAATCTGTGAAAGGCACACTGATTCCATCAGCAGAAAGCTCCGTCAGGCGCGGCAAACACTATTCAACAATCTAATGACAGATGAGAATGAGAGGTTTTATGCTTTTTAGTCAAGGCAGCTAGACACAGCCAAGAAAACTCTTCTATAAGAAGGAGTAAAGGTCACACAGATTGTACAAGTACAGGTATAAGAGTGTCTATACAGGTAGGGTATAGAACTTTTTGACACTCGGTTCATGTCAAATTTGTGCCGAATATACTCAGTATAGTGGATCTTATATGTACTGTATACATATATATATATATATGTAATCTACTATTTGTGTCAGATATAGTCAACATAGTCATTGTTACATTTATATAATGATATAGTTATATTTGTATTTATAGAATTTGGAAATATCTGAACATGTTTACTTCATAATTACAAAACCTCTGAAGCAAAAATACTACAGTGTCCATTTAAAAATACAACACAACAGTGTCCGTGTAAAATAATAAATGTTCTTAAATGTACTCTACTGCTGAAACAACACTAGCCACACTAGCAGTAAAAAGCTGAAACACTCACTTATGCTGGAATAGCAGGTCTGAATCCTGCTACTATCTTCCTATTCGCAGCTTGTTAACCTCTAAACTTATCTGCGCGTACCTTTTGTTTGAAGGTTGCCAGTTCCTCTGTCCGAGGGAGTTCTGATAATTCATCCAAATGGAAATCTGCTGTAAATCCTCACAGTTGATTGCCTGAGTGCCGTGGAGAGTTGTTAAACAGGCCTGATGAAGGACGTCTTGATTCCTGTGTCCTTGTCCTTTCATGATTTTCATTTCCAATATATAAGGTTAATGGTGAAAGAACAAACAGTGAAGAATAGACTTAAGAACTTATTAAGAATTAATTTCTTCATTAATTCAGTGTTATTTGGCAGCTGCACCTCTAGGAATGAGAAGTTTAATATAATTATTAACTTCATATTTTGTTGTCATTCAAATAATTTTCTTTAGCCAATAGACCATAATTTCTATTGGACCATAATGAATGAAACGTCTCCTCAGTTCTGATATGTTGCTCCCTTTTCCAAAATTCTGTTGGTATGAAAATACAGAGCTTCGGTCAGGGTTCAGTTTTAAGTCCACTGTCAGGGGACCCTCTTGCTGCCCCACTTCAACATTTCTGGTACTTCTTTTGCATTATGATAATTGCTGGCACAAAATTGCCACCTCATTTTAGCCCTGCTTCTAATTATTGGGGTCTTCACCACAACGCAGACACAGAGAGCAATGGTAAAAACATGCACACACACACACACACACACACAAACGCACACAAACGCACACACACAAACGCACACATACAAACGCACACAGACAGATGGGGGGGGGGGGTGGTAGAGAGAGAGACGAGCGGAGCATTGGCATGCAATTACACTCCTGCAATTATAGTTCTATTGTAAAGCAGGGATTTATGGGGGATTTGTGCGCTGATTGCTCTCCATTGCAATTAAAAATGGGACAAATCTGGTTTAGTCCTGTAGAAATATGTCAACTTGTTCATGTTTCTACTCAAAGTAGGACTGAACAGGAAAATGTGTCTTTACCCTGCAGTTATGAAGAAAATGTGCTTTTTAATCTGTACTAATAACCAAACTACATTTACCCTACGGAGCTATGGAAGCCTGTGCTTTCCGCCAGCAATAGTGGTGCAACAGGGCTTTCGCCCTTTTAGATATGAAGAGAATTTATTTTAGAAATATTTTTTTTTAGTTTGCACTTATAAAGGGCATGTGTTAAGCCTGGCATTAGGAATAAACTGCTTTTAACCTGCAGTCATAACAAAACTATGCAATTACTTTTCAGTTGGAAAGGAACTGTGTTCAGCATGAAGCGATGATGAAAATGTGCCATTAACCTTCAGTTATTAAGGATGTATTTTTTTAGTATGGGGTTATGATGGTATAGTGATTTTAGTTTGCAGTTGTTGGGAAATTATGCTTTTTTTTTTAAGACACTGCTTCTTTGCGCTACAGTTGTGCAGTAACTATGTGTTTACCCATCAGTTGGAAGAAGAAACTGTGTTTTCGTTCTGCTGGTATGAAGAAACTGATTTTACCAGCTGCTGTGAAGAAACTGTGCTATGAAGATAGTGAGCAATGTTAGTGATTCAGGAATTACATGGATTTACAAATATCAACATTTATATTCCCCAACAAACATTTTTTCATTTTTTCACACACACACACACACACACACACACACACACACACACACACACACACACACACACACACACACACATACACACAC
>JBBPDB010000019.1:5359832-5370663 GCA_037974465.1 Brachypetersius altus
TGAAGCAGGGGGCAGCTACGAACACGGCGCCCGGGGAGCAGTGTGTGGGGACGGTACCTTGCTCAGGGTACCTCAGCTGTGCATAGCGGTCTTGGGAATCAAACCTGGACCTGAATCAAACCTGGACTTTAACACCTGTATGTTGTTCCACAAGGTCACTGTCAAAACAGGACAGGGATAAAAACTAATCTTTTAATATAATTTAATGTGACAAGATTTTGTGCCATCTCTATGCGTTCATTCATCAAGAAATTGGGATACAGTGTAAACAGCCCCTGGTATTTTCAAAAAAACTGTGTAAAAAAGAGAAAAATACATATTACATAAACTTCCATTTAAAATGAAAAGTGTTTAGTCCTTACTGTGAAGTAAGTAATATGTCCAGTCACATCTACCTTGCATTTTGACATTTAGACTATTTTCTATTTTATCATCTCCCTTTGCCATACAGATGCACTCTGTGGTTTATAATTGCAGCCTGTAGTCCCTTTCTTTCTCTGCATCAATTGTTATGCTTCTTACTCCATTCATCAGTGGCCAGGACCTCTATGGGACTCCCTGTGTGCAGGTATTATTTGGGTGATGGATTATTATCAGCACTGATGTCACGTTGACATGGTAGTGGCATGTTGGAGTGTGTGTGTTCGTGTGTGTGTGCACCCATGTGTGTTCGTGTGTGTGTGTGCACCCGTGTGTGTATGTGTGTGTGAGTGCTACCCATAGTGGAACCTACACAGCAGTGCAGCTGGACATGAATTAAAAACCTTATGGATAATTTGACTATAAATGCAGCTCCAAAGCTGAAATTATTAGATGCCCTATACGGGCGTGTTACAGGTGACAGAGCTAAAACCCATCACTTTGAGCTGAACTGCCACTTCACATTACATCTGTGATCACATCTAGAATGAATGAAAAACTCCTTTACTGCAGATACAGTAACTGGCTGATTTTGAATGCACCACAGAATGCCATATTTCTGTGCAATGAAATTTACTATTAACTAACAAGAGAAATAATTTGTTGGTAATTTTCTAATTTTCAGTTCAAATTTAGAAGGTTCAAACTTTGTTTTTAGGTTTCTTGTCTTGTTTACTTTGCATTTCATAAATGTTTCACTGTACAAATCTCTAACTTACTAAAAGAACAAGGACACGCAACCCAGATATTTGCAACTCATAATTGGAAAATAAATCGATTAAACAGTTGTCTACACATCATGGTTTCGGTTTCAGAATTCTATTAGACGTTGAATACTTTTCATTGAGAGGATATTCGTTCAGAAGTGGGAAATAATTAGCAGTTTTATCTTTTTGTGCATTTGAATGGCCTAAATGAGAAGCCAGTTGATTTGTGTGTTGATTTGACATTCTCCATGCTGAAACTGGCACAATCAAATATGCCCTTGTTCAGTAATCATATCAGGGGTTGATTTAAACGGCAGAAAGAGGCTCAGGTGTCAGTCTCGTTGATCTACTATAAAACAGTGAAAAACACTGGTAAATACCCTCCACACACACACTGCATAACCAGCATCGTCCATAACAACCCCCCAACCCATCACCACCACCACCACCATTCGAAAGCTTTCTTGCACAAATTAATTCTGTCACAATGCAGGAACATGCTGCAAAAGCAATGTGGTATTATCCATTTACTTGTCAGATTTTAGAGAGAGAGAATTTAGAGAGAGAGAGAGAGAGAGAGATGCAGTGAGTGTGTGTGAGAGAGAGAGAGAGAGAGCGAGAGAGAGAGAGAGAGATTATAATGCAGTAACATTGCCGGTTCCCCACAGGCAGCTGTGCATCTCTTTATGAATGATGAGGGTAATTTCTCCCAAACAGCCGAATGATCACTCTGCCACACACACGCCGCCCCCCTCGCCCCCCCAAACCCACTGTGTCTGTTGTGGGAATAAACAAGAAGGTTTGTTTGGCGTATGTCCTGCAATGGACGAAGTGTGTTTAAGTAAGAAATGATCACGTAAAAATCTTGGAACTACATACAATTATGAGATTCAAAGGTTAAGAAATTGATAAACATTAATTTTATTAATTATTAGTAGTGGATTATTCATGGATTATACCTTACACCTTACACTTGTAACAACATCACTCTCAAATTACAAATCAACTGTTCTTTAATACGCTCAAGGGTATGTTTTGGTACATTCTAGGGCATATAATTGTACCAAATTTTAGAATTCTTTTTCTTTTTATACCTGACTCTTTATTTTGCTTCTTATTTTACTTCCAAATCCTTAAGTATAATAATTAAAGAAGCTGGAAATGCGTACCTTTAAAACTCACTGGACCACTGTGACAAATTTAGGTTCTAATGCCGAGTGTCCTTGATTAAAATATAAGTGCAAGTATTGGTATTTTTGTGAAACAATAGCTCATGTATAAGAGAAAGTAACTCCTGGAGCAGGAGCATCAAAGAAAAAGGTCAAAAAGTCTTTGTAGTAAGTCCAGTAAATCCAGCATCTATTAATGTAAGTACTGAAGTTTGAATTTCTTCTCTTTATGGAATCTTTGTAGTCCAAAGTAAAACCAGAGAAAAAATAATCCTGAATAGTTTCAGAAGTAAATTCCGATTTTCCCTCTGTTTTGGATGTTAACTTTTTCTTGGATAAAGTTAAAGGAAAATATTATACAGAAATGTGAATGAATTTCAAAATTAGATGCAAAATTGTTTTTAATCTTTTTAAGTAAGAGAGCAAGTTGACATTTATAACAATGCAACATTTAAAATCACATTTCTTCAGTTTAAATGCGATTCTTTTTTGCAACAGTCGCTACTGATTCTTTGATATGAAGAAGTCTGCAGCTACTCTGTCTGTTAAATCTGGGCTGTCTTTGTGAAGAGGTGCAATTGTTTTCCTAACTCCCCTTTGGTCTCTCACTAACAGTCTAACACAGCCTCACAATATTTCACACTGAGAGATTCAGCAGTATTCTAGTAAAATGGTTTATTTGGTCATATTGATTAAAAATAAAAATTAAGTCACCTGCAAATAGGGCCTACACACAAAATGGATGATACACAATATGGACAAAGCTATACCTGTTTTTCAGGGTTTGAGCTAGCCCCCTTACTTCCAGCAGACCAAGACATTTTGGACAATTACAAACTTTGTGGACACAGTTTGAGGAAGATCCTTTCCTCTTACATCATGATTGTGCCCCAGTGCACAAAGCAAGCTCCATAAAGACATGGTTGGATGAGTTTGGTGTGGTCCGCACAGAGTCCTGAACTCAACCCCATCCTACACCTTTGGGATGAACTGAAACCGGCGGCCTTCCCATCCAACATCTGCCTGACCTTGATAAACTCTCTACAGAATGAACGGGCACAAATCCATACAGAATCACTCCAACATCTTTTTACAAGAAGAGTATAAACTATTGAAGCTGCAAAAGGGAGACCAACAACACATTAAAGTCTGTGTATTTGAATGGAATTTCATTAAAGTATCTGTTGGTGTAATGGTCAGGCATCCCAATACTTTTGTCCATATAGTGTATTTAAAATGTTAAATGTCTATAATCTTCCTTCCCTGCCTCAGGTATCAACTCACTAAGTACATCTAAACTTCATTTGAGAATATGAAACTATAGTAACTAGGCACTAGTCACTTCTTAAGTAGTGAAAATAAGTGAGGAAAAAACAAATAGCAAATATTTCTCTCTCTCTCTCTTTCTCTCTCTCTCTGACAGACAGCTCATTGTTTCAGGCTGAGTGGCCTGCCTTTACCCATTTAACCACCTGTCTATCACCTGTGCTGACTAACCCAGCTGTCCTCCAGAGAGCAGCTCTAGACTCCAGCTGTCTGTGTGGATTCAGCTACAATGCATCCCACACAAACATACAAAATATACACCAACAGAACTATCCATGGTTGCATCTCAGAGCATTATAAATGCTATAAAGAGATTTCATGAGAGGACATGTGGGGGCAACATGACAAAGTTTCATTAGACTACTGAATAGAAGTGTCATTAGACTAATATTGTTAGTGATTTAGTTAGAAATACATAAACATCCTGCAAAATGCATCACTCTCCCTGCCTTTTAGCCAGACACAGCAATTATGCTTAATTACAATGATGAACAGCTAATTCCAGAAAATAGCCAGTAGAAATAGTTCCAAACCGGTGCTTGAACAAAAAATCACCATAAATAAAATATAAGGCTTACAGAGCTGTTTTTGAAAGAAAATTGAGTCTGGCTTTTTCGACTCTTCTTCACCACAGGGGTCTTTATCCACCACTTACATTTTAGCTGGTTTAGATGCTTTTACAGACTGACAGGTTTACAGAGCTTTCCATGTACACAAATTATGTACAAGGGCACGGACAGATAATCTGTCGAGGAAAAGCATGTTTTAATTGCATCGCTTGTCATTTGTTTTGGTCCCTTAAAAAAGCATGAGAAATATGAGTAGTGCAGTTCTTATTAAATCATCAACAGTAATGTGAATACAGGAATGCGTTGCACTACTTAATTTAAAGAAAATAGTAATCACATTTCTGTAGCATGTTACTTTGCACCACATTACTGTCAACACTGCCTGTTACACAAACCTTTTTTGGTGCCCTATGAATTATACTGATGAATAATAAAAGTAACAATGGAATGACTTAATTAATTACCTACCACAAGTATTATTACTACTCAATGCTTCTCAAGCCCTAGAGAAATCTGAACTAACAGTTATGTTTTTTGGATTTTGGTGTACTTTTGCTTCTATTTCCTATCATTTAAATTCACAGTTCATTCACCCATGATGGAGCTGTGGATTGTTTCACAGGTAAAGTAAAGTGCCCCCTTAAAATTATATGTGAACACAGTACCGTGTGAAATTCTTTCTCTGCACTTAACCCATTCATGAAGTGAAGCAGGGAGCTGTCACCAAGAAGGGGTGCCTGAGGAGCAGTGTGTGGGGATGGTCCCTTGCTCAAGCGAACCTCAGTAGTGCCACTAGCTCTCCGGGGTTTTGAACCCACAACCTTCTGATTGTAGTGGAACTACATAACCGCTGGGCCAGCAGCAGGTGTATGTTTTCACTGTTCGTAAAAGGAGAAAAAGATCCTTTCAGTGCTTAAAGTGCTTACTTTCAGTAATGAAAAAGACTCAGCAAGTCACATCAGTCACTACCCGATCATTAGTCAGCAGAACACATCTAAAAAATAGGTGCTCCGAAATGTTTTTTCCTCTACAGCACAGGGATCTTTATCCATGAGTTTCATACTGGCAGGATTAGACGCTTTTACAGAGTAATCATGAGGTTTACACTCTTGATGTACTGATCACACAAGTCATGGAATCAGATTTCACAGGTAGCAATGCTGTGCAAAAATTACACTAAAGAATGGATATATTATTATGAAAATATAATTTTACATAAAATAAATGTATGTTTCAAAGGGATTGCACATATTTAATATTGTTCTCCTACACCTCATGGCTTTGGTACCACAAAGAAAGGAAGGGGAAAGTCATGTAGATAGTCCTAAATGAAAAAGAAATACAAGGGCATGTATTTATATATACTATATGGACAAAATTATTGGGATACCTGACCATTAGACCTACAGCAGCTTCCACTCTTCTTCAAAGGCTTTCCACAAGATTTTCTGTGGTCATTTGTGCCCATTTATTCTGTATGCACTGATGTTGGGGCACAGTCATGCTAGATAAGAAACGTTTCTTCCCCAAACTGTACCTGACACTGGTGTTGTCCAAAATGCCTTGGTATTCTGAAGGGGGCCCAAGGTGTGTCCCAATACATTCCATATAATGTATGTTATAATGTATGTGAGGTACATTTCAAATGCACAGTTGCATCCTAAGCTGCATTTGAAACACTTAAGTATATTAAACAAAAAATGTTTTGGCCATTTTCATACATCGTTTATGTATTTGATGAGCACATCCATCCATCCATCCATCCAACAAACCAACTCATACTAGCCTAGGTCATGGGTTAGGGTTAGTACTTCCAGGATGAATACCAGAGAAACATCCTGGGCAGGTCAACAGTCCATTGCAGGGCACCCACACAGACAAACCCATCCAGGCACACACTTGAGCAAATTTTACATATATTTCTTATGGGAGGTACATTTGAGGATACATTTACATTGTTCGTACTTTGAGCATCTAAAATTGACCTAGACAGAATCTTTGTTCCATCACTTCAGAGGCACAAGTTGGTAAACAAGTAACTTACTTTAGTATTTATTATACAAGGTTATATGTTACTCAACTTTTGCAATATGTTTGGTACCACATTACACTTAACACTGGTCAGTATTTCAAGCAAGTACAAGGGCTCTGGTTGCTAAAACATATCATCATCCACATTAAAGCAATTTCTAATATTATGTGATGAATAGGACCATAAAGGAGATCTTAAAGAGACCAAAAGGAGATCTTACTGCCCCTGTGCTGAGAGCATTAACGCTGCATGATGCAAATAATAGTGTGCAAAAACATGTACAAGGATAAAAGGCTAAGTACAGCGCAATTTAATGCACCTGACTTTCAGCATATCTGTGAAGGATGTTTTCAATTAGAAGCAAGCTAATTTCATTCATTGTTTCACCCGCTGAAAATGCATTTTTACAAGCCTGACTGACTACCTATTTCAGAGCTGCAGGTTAATGAGTCATGTACATTGAGCACATGCACTGGAACGTCCTCTAAATAGATTGACACAAGTTGCTCGCTTTTGTTCTTAAAGGAGTAGAGTGCTGCTATCAAGCTGCAGGAATTAGGAGCTGAATGAGAATTTATGTTACCCAGAGGCAGCAGCTGCACCTTTAAGAAGGCTGAGATGTTTCTGTCCTAAGCCAGCCCCCTGCCTTTCGCCCACTAAGCTACACAGGCACTCCCCTACTCGCATTTACACACCAGAGCTGCTCTCTTCAGCATCTCTGAAGGGAAACAGAGCACAGACTTTGGTCTCTTGGCAAGCCCTAAAGGAAGGTAAGCACCACATGTGCCAGCACAACCTGAACTACACAGAAAACCAAGAAAGCAAATGGTTCTTCTGGCAGAGCATCCAGGTGTATGGCTTCAAGCAAAAAGAAGAGCTGTGAAGAAGAGTGAAGAGTTCCTGTCTGACCAAAGTTGGCTCTTGACAAACATTCCAGCCAAGGGCTTCAAGGAAAATTCTGTTCAGTTCTGAGGAAAAGCTGCACAGGACACTAAGAGCGGTTGCTTGAAAGTTAATCTGAAGATCACATCATGAACCTTATGCTTCTATTAACTCGTCTTCACATCTCTGAAGCAGAGGTAATGTTTTCTTTCAGTTTGTGGTTGGAGCACATTTTCATTTCCAGCACTTAGGCCTTTTAATTTAAGCCCCCTCTGTTTGCCACTTAGTGCCATTATATTTGCCATTTGTGTTTCTCTTGTGTTCCAGCGCTATGTGAGACACAGCATGAGATGGTTTCAATCAAAGCCTAAATGACATTTTCTGGCCAAGGTTTACAGCTGTTAATGCCTTTTCAGCCTGAACACTAATGCTCACGATGAAGACCTAGAATTAAGCGATATTGTTCATTTTATGGGAAACAAATGGCCGCATGACTGATGGCGAAGTATGAGTGAGCTGGTTGGATTGTGAGTAATTGGAGGAATCGCTCGAAATGAAGGAATGATTGCAGTGTCTACGTGCTGCAGGCACTTACGGCAGCCAGTGCAATTTCGGAGACTCATTTGGGCTGTTTAATGCTCCTGGAGGATACAGAAGCATTCTCATGGATCCAAGGGATGCGTGTCTTCCCTTTCAGGGTGAGACAACTACTGACTGCATCTCAGCCACCCTGCTTACCCCTAAGCCTATGCCTCCGCCCAGCCAGGTGGTAAAGCAGGGTCTTGCGGCCAGCTTTAAGAAGGTACTTCGGACAGAGGAAGAGAGCCCAAACCCATTTCCAGGGCTACTGCCTGGCATCCTGGAGATGAGGGTCAAAGAAGGCAGCAAGATCCGCAACCTAATGGGTTTCGCCATGGCACGGATGCAGACCGAACCTGGAGACAGTGGTCAGGCCAGACTGAGACAGGTCGTGTTCACAGGGTCAGGCCGTGCAGTCACCAAAACCATCACCTGCGCAGAGATCATGAAGAGAAAAGTGGGCGGACTGCACCAGCTGACCAAACTGCAGTACAAAGGCGTGCGGGAGGTATGGGAGAGTCAGGACGGTGACGATTCAGAGATGACTGTTCACAGGACCGTGCCCTCCATCAGTATTTTGCTGTCCAAGGACCCACTGGACCCTCTGGAGCCAGGATACCAGCCTCCAGAGACTCAAAGTGTTCTCTGGGAAGAGAGGGAAGGTGCAGATTTACCGCATACAGCAGGGAAAAGACCATTTGACCAGACTGTTAGTGAAATCCAGTCAAAAAGATTTTGTCCACAAGGTGGGGTCACTCTGTGAACATGTTTATGTAAACCTAAGAACTCCTAAAGACATGCTGGATGTCTTATGTAAACGTACAGTAAAATTAAGAATGTTTCTTCCTTGTACTATAAAGCTGACATTTCAGAGATATAAGGTTTTGTAAGAACAATATTTTGCAGCAAGCCTTTAGATGAATGCCATGGCATGTATTACGTCTTTGTTACCATAGAAAAGGGCACAGTCAACTTTAGGAAGCGTTTGTGGGTTCAGAACTGCAACTACATCAGTTGATCTGACCATATCTGTGTTTCTGCTGTGACTCTGCAAAAACTTACATTTTTATTAATCTAAGGCTAGTTTCCTAACCAGGTGTCAGCGTGTGGTTGTTTGTCTTAATCAATATATATATTTTCTGCATATTTGAATATAATATAATATAATATAATGTAATAATAATATATTGTAGTTGCAGCCATGCAAATATAAACATATTTGAAGAGATTCATAGCAACACAAATGCATAATGATAATAAACTTGTGAACATACACAGAATGGCACAGGAGCAATATAAAATCTTCCAAATGTAATCCTTTGTCAATGTGGGATGTTTGCCATGTTCCTGGGAGGTGATCTTGTGTAAATAGAAAGGTGGACAGAAATGAAACTGAAAAAGTAGTTTTCAGACAGATATATGCCCTTATACAAAATGCATAAAGGGAGTACTGAACAGAGGTTCCAGATGTTCTTACTGCACTAAAACAGCACCTGTATATGTGATTTGAATTCATGCGGTCTTATTTGATGAGAAAAAAGCTTTACTGTTCACTTAGGAAAAGTGAAGATTTTTTAAGTATGTGGGTGATCCCGTATTTTTTTATTATTTTGTGATCACTTTTCAGACATTTCAGACTACTAAACTACTGAACAAATGAACAGATTACTGTTTATCAGTGTTCATCGTGTATCAGGATCAGGATCTGCAAGGCTTTCCTAGTGTGCTGGCCCGTGAACTGTGTTTCGGCTGGATTAGACTTCCCCGCTGTGGGTTGAGATAGAACATCCATCATTTTAGGATAAAAATGACAGAATGTCTACAGGGTGCCGCTTCTGAGTTAAGTTCTTGAGCCATGGGTTACCTGAGGATGTTTCTGCTGATCATAATGAAAATCTCAAAGGCCTGAAGACCACTTAATGTGTTTAATTTATCAAAATGCGTCTGACATCCCGGTAATAGGTTTGTACAATACATCGTAATGCAATCCAATTCTGAGAACACACTCACTATCTCTAAGCGATGTTGCACATGGCTGGTAACAATCAGAAGGTATTCTTTAGAAACATATTGAATGGTATAACAGTGATCTTCCATGCTTTTTCTTGAGGTTCTCTTGTCTGCAGTAGACAAGCAATTAACCTTCCCATCCAACTCAACAAATGAACCAAAGCTGGGCTCAGAGGTCGGGGCTGGGTAGAGGAAGTGATTGGAGTGTCCGGCAGTACAAATCTTACAGGGCTAGGCAGACAAGAGTTAATTGTGTGTGGTTTTATCCCTGCCTTAGTCACTTTTCTCTCCTTCATATACAAACAGATATCATAACATTATCCGTTAGTATCTTAATATTGTTTTGAAGACAGAAAAACATTTATTTGTGGTGAGTTTAGACTGAGAATAAGGTAACCGTGTTTAAGAAAGCATTCCTTTGGAAAAAAGACAAAAGTGTGCTGACTTGCAGAAATCAGGGAATGGCTACAATAAAAGCTTGATTTAAATTATCAGTATAAACAGTGAGTCATTCAAAGTTTTAAGAAATATCATGAGGTAGTATGGACAATACTTTATAATGGTCTCCAATTCACCCCCATGCCAACAAACAGGGGATGGTTTGCCACAAGAAAAACTTTACCTGAGACAAGATCCTGCGGTTAGACAAAACAAACACTGTGACTCTAAACATTGAAGGTTGGTTTGGTGCAAAAAATAAAGGTGACTACATAAAAAAGCACCGAATACTGAAAAGCGTTAAATATGGTGGAGGATATTTGATGTTGTTGGGCTGTTTCCCTTTTCCAGAGGCTCCAGCAGTCCAGTGCATTTATTCATTTCAGAAAATTTTTTTAAATCAAAAGCTGCCTCTGCCAAGAAGCTAAAATGTGGTCATAGCTGAATGTTCCATGAGGGCAAAGATCCAAAACATACATCAAAGACCACTGTAAAATGGTTAAATGAACAAAAAATCAAGTTTCACCATGGCCATTCCAGTCCCCTGGCCTGCATCTAATTGAAAACCTTTGATCTGGGCTAAAGAAAAGTGTGCACAATGGAAGACCTGGGACAGGTTATATCAGGGGTGGGCAAACTTTTTGACTCGCGGGCCACAATGGTTTCTAAAATTTGACAGAGGGGCCGGACCAGAATAGG
>JBBPDB010000019.1:5379766-5390296 GCA_037974465.1 Brachypetersius altus
AGGGAAAGTAATCTAAATAATCGACCTGGAAAAATGTGATCGATTATAGGTTCTGAATGTCGATTTCGATTACTTTTTGATTAATCGCCCAGCCCTACTGCAAAGTCAGACAGAGGCACAGAGACAAGAACAAAATAAAATATATAGTGAAAATACAATCTAAAATCAAAATCAAAAACAAGAAACTTAATCTAAAAATACACAATGCTATACAGAAATACTATATACTGGAGAAATATGATCACAGTTGAGTGAAAGCTGCTGACACAAATGGCAGTTTTACATTTAGTCTAAAATCAGTAGTAATATTAAGTAATAAAAGTAATACTGACATAAGTAATGATATTGGACATGAAACCCAAACAAATACATATATGCTCACCCCCATGCCAGCACCCATTCCACCTGGGTATCCACCCTGTAGGAGTCAAGAGAAGGTCATTGTAATTTATTCTGGGAATGTTTTCATGGACATTGAATAAGGCTAGTCTATGACTGGACTGCATTGCTAATGATTTAACACAGGTGCAGTGATCGTGAAGTTTAATCTGATTTTCTTACAGTTAAATTGCTTGATGACTGATTTTTGGGAACATTTAATAGCAGCAACTTGCTTTTTGTTCAAAGCTCATACTTAGTTAAATGCACTGAGGAAACGTGCACAATGTGCACAAGCCAAGACTGCAATGTTAATGGGAAAAACACAACAAAATATTTGTAAGGAGCTGACATTTTTGGCAAAGTAAAACAACAGCATTTAAATGTAGCTAAAGTGCATTAAGGTGGCTCAGGTTATTTATGTAATAAAATAAACATTTACAGCATTTAGCAGATGCTTTTATCCAAAGCGACTTCCATTCCCTAACTACAGGGGACAGTCTCCCTGGAACAACATGGGGTTAAGGGTCTTGCTCAGGGACCCAGTGGTGGTGTGCTGAGGGTAGGATTCAAACCCATGACCTCTTGGTCCAGAGATAAGTCTCCTATCCACTAGCCACCATCCCTACAGATCAGCCAGTAACTGACCGCACACTAGGAAAGTAGAATCAGTCAATTCTGATCCCGGCCCCATAACTTAAAACCTACTGTGGGTTTAGGTGTGACCTGTATGATCTGCAACCTTTAATGTCTAGGAAACACACTAATGTACTTACCCCCATGCCTCCCATTCCCCCTTGCATGCCCTAAAAATAGAGATAGTGAAGTTTCAGACCTGTTGAACATGCACTTATTTCTTTTTATTCACAGTAACTTGGAAAACTGTAGGACAACATTCACACCAGAACCGCATAACAATTTAATTCAATGCTGTAGGTTTTTTAGACCCTGTTTATCTCTCACCCCCATGATATTGATGGAGTCGATGGCCACGTCTCCTCCAATCTCCAGGGCACACACCCTCTCCAGAGGCATTCTGTGCTGGAACAGGTAGAAATCTTTCCCATTTACGCTTACCTGAAGGATAAAAAAGAAAATGTTCAGTGCAGTTCTGTATGCCCCATCAAACATAACTGCAAAAAACAAATGCATGATGCTACCAGATATTACTGAACAACAATACAATGCATTTTTAATAAAGCAGAGGGCATCTATGTAATATAATAATTGATCGCTATGATTCTGAAATATTTTTATGCTATAAATATTTTTTTAACTAAAAAAATGCATGTTGCTTTACATCAGGGGTGTCAAGTCTTATCCACACAGGGATGGTGTGGCTGCAGGCTTTTGTTTAAAACAAGACTGAAACCAAATGGTATCAGGTGGGTTCCTAATTGGTTGGAATAAAAACTGCAGGCAGACGCGCCCTTTGTTGACACTCATGCTCTACATTCAGTTTTTGAGTCATGGGTATCAAGTAACAAATTCATTAATAACAAACTATAAAGATGATTTTTACAATGCACACTTAATTACTTTTAAATGGACCATAATAAATCACATGGTGCAATTTATTAATGCACTATTATTAAAATTAAGAACAGTCATTAAAAAACCATAATAATATGTTGCTGTTGATTAGGGCCTGTTATGACGAAATGTTCTCAATGAAGTTCTTCATACCTGATAGCCCTCAGTGTTGACGACAATGATCAGCTCGAAATGCTCTCCCTTGCGAAATGGCATGTGCTTGACTTTTTCCTCCCCTTCCCATGAGCCGTTTTGGAAGGTATTGAAGATCACTTTGTCCCAAAGGTCAAAACGAGGGTTCAGGTGGAAAGCAATGTCACATCCATCAAATTCTCCACACTGCAGATTCACATGAAACCTTCGGAGGGCAGCACAGAGAGAAATTCGCTTGCTGCTCTCCAGGAAGCATAAATCCACCGCTGCTGGTTTAAGCAAACTACGGAAGCCAGGCAGCTGAAATAAAATTCTGGAGAGCATTATCCACTCTGGAGCCAAATGACCCCCATCCAGTGTCCCACACTGATTGTTCCACTTTAACGGTCCAATCAATGTAAGCGATCATTGAATGCTGACAAACAAAAGAGTGAGGTGGGTAATCTTGTGCTGTACTCTGCCCCACTACTATTCGTAGTTTAGATGAGATTGCATTGTTACGTAAAAGGCCTTGGCCTTCGACACATGAAGATGAACATAAACAGTGTTGCACAGTAGTACTCATTCCCAACTTTTCAGCTATTCTCAGCCTTTCCTCTTCATATTACTCTTTATTTTATTCGGTTTTTTAGGCTATAATCAAGGCGAGTTGTTCCACAGCCATTTTTTTATGAACTGTGGAAGAGAACTCTGATTGGTCAGCCTCCACTGTGTTAATGTTTTGCAGTTGATAATGATATACCTTCATGCATCACAAAACTGCATATAAAATGCATATTGCTTTACATTCATTTTTGAGTAATGGGTATCAAATAAAAATCATTATTGACAAAAACTTTGAGAAAACAGGCTCAGACTAAAAAATGTACATGACATTGGGATCAGTCTGTGAGTAGGTGAAATAAGCTACTGCTAACTGTGACTTAGTGGTTTGTTAGTTCCTTCTGAACAAGTTTCAGTGTTACCAACACTGCCCTTGCTGAGATACTCAAACACCTCATACAAGTTTTGTCTAAGAAGCCATTTATAAAGCTTTTTGTTGTTCATGTCCTTTTGTGACTCCTGTTTAGAGCTACTATTATAGAATGTGCATATCTGTAGCATATTATGAGGGAAAACTCACCGTTATCACTATGTGTGACTGTGCTTTGTGTGGGAGGACGGTACCTTGCTTAAGGGTACCTCACTGGTGCCCCTAGCAGTCCTAGGATTCAAACCCATGGCCCTCTGATCTCAGGGCAAACTCCCTAACCACTAGGGCACCAGCTGCCCCAAATATGAAACATAAAAGCAATAAGGGGTAAAACAACGCTGCCTCTGACTTTATCACCCACCTGTTAATGTGATGGTGGATCTTTCCTTGGATGTAGACTGACATTCCCGGTCTAAGACCTCCATAGATAGGACCAACATATGGGATGCTCTAAAGAATATCCAGACAGAAAGACACAAACAGACGGACAAAACACACACACACACACACACACACACACACACACACACACACACACACACACACACACACACACTTACGGTTATAGTTATAGACGCTCTATAACTAGTAAAATAGAAAATAAAAATAGATGCAGTGAACACAGATGTGCACTCACTGGATTGTAAATGGGCTGATATCCTGGTGGGGCGATGAAGGCCATGTTAACTGGATCCTGTCTGGCTCTCCAGATGAAGAACGCCCAGGAGAAGGGCAGCAGGGTGAACAAGAGAAAACAGGGGCGAGGCCAGTAGCCTGCACTTATAGCCCGGCTTAATGGGAGGGGTGCTGCCAGACCTAGGCTGATAGACTCACTATTCTGCCTCTGTTTGCTTTGCCAGTGTTATCAGCAATTACTGTTCCTACTGGTCCAGGCCAACAAAGGACAGAAACTGGGCTATCGGTTGTATGTGTTTGTGTGTGTGCTTTGCAAGGGTGTGTCTGTAATATTAAATGATTAACACTCTGAATCATGTAGCATGTTTGGAAATAAATGCATTACATGCAAGAAAAAGTGGGTGCGGGGATTCGCATATTTGTCACACTTTATTGTTTTAGATATTCATACAAAACAAGACAAACACAACCTAAACATAAAATAGATTTTACACGAGGTAAAAAAGCCATGTGTGAAAAAGCACCCTTAACTAAATTCAGCTGATAATCAAGATCAGTTACACTAAACACGCCCAGGCTTGATTACTGCCAGACCTTTCGAGCCATGAGAACTGAGCTAAAGGAACATGCTGCACTGCGATTAAAAGAAATTACAGAAGATACGAGAAGTAACGTATTTACAATTTGCTTGTGTTCCTTTATGCCCATTATGCTGTATTCTGTTACTAAAATACATTTTATTACTCAAATACTCAATTGTATTTAGTTATAAAATGAACAAATATTATTCAAAGTTATATTTAACTGATATTCTCGTTGCAGATGGCCAAGCTCAGGGATATATTTGATGGAGACTGAAATGTGTACATGATGACGTGTTAGATGGGGAGAAATAGGCTGGGATATAGGCTAAAGTAAATTTCAAGAGCAATTCTCATACTTGAGCATCTCTGAATCAGTAAGGCTTGTGTGGTGCTCCCGGTCAGCAGGAGACCAAAAAAATGACAAACCCCAAACTGGCCCATAGTGCTGGAAGTCCAACGCTGATCTGTATACAAGGCGTGGAAGGCCTTATATCTCATCTGGCCAAAGCCGACTAAAGGGCAACTGTGGCAGAAATAAAACATTTTTGATCCAAATAATGACAGCAATGGGTCACATACATAGTCTTGAGTATAGGGATGTGTAACTGCAGTCTGGTCAGAATGCCCATGCTAGCCCATGTTAAAAGCTTATGATATATAGGACTATTTGGCAATGGAAGAAAGTTGGATGGTCTGATGGTCCTGTTTTCATTTGTGTCATACAGACAGCCAGGTGTTTATGCATGGTTTACCAGAGAAAGAGATGGTGCCAGGGTAGGGATCCTGCACCAAGAGCACCAGGAGCAGTGGAATTCACCAAACCTTGCTGGACATCGTCCCTCCAGAGCTGGAGATGGGTACCCCTAATATATGCAGTCTTCTGTGTTAACATGAAAATTCCTAACAGTCTAAACATGATCGATTCATGCTCTTGTGTAATCTGGACAACTGTAGCAGTCGGGACCCCTTTGATTTCCAAATGTCATATCAACTGATATGCATCTCCAAATTGCATCATAATTTTTAATTATTATTCCGCAGACATGAGTCACTTCACTTACTTCACTTACCGGACAAACTGTGACATATTAACTGATAACGAAGTAATTTGGTTAATACATTGCATCACAGAGCTAGAGGGAGGAACCAGTGGGGAAAAAAGTATAAAACATTTATGCGTGAGAACAGAACAAGAACAAAACAGTGTTCTTAATATACTGAAATCAGTTGAATATTTATTGAAACAGGATTCTGGCAGAAATTCAGTCAGATTTAAAGAAAAACAAATGCTCTCCTGCAGCTTTCAGAGCAGATCACACAGGCACAAGGTTCTCACACGTATTATCACACGCACACCACGAGGTGTGGAGCCTGCAGGTGGGTGTCTAAAATTGTGTGCATACTTTTGAGCGTGGAGTCACTTCTCTGTAGATTTTTTTGTGACAGAAGAATTCTAACATTGCAAAGGATTTCTCTATTCTGGGAAATAAAGTATGAAATATGGCATCGGGCTGAAAAAAAAAAAAAAAACAAAAAAAAAAAAAAACCCAGAAGCTACCAGATTTCTCTGACTGCAAACTGAATGTACTGCTCACCTTTTTTTTTACGACTAATTTCTCAAAAAAAAAAAAGTTTACAATATATATTGACTTTGAACAGAATGGCTTGGAACCTCTGAATAATTCAAATATCCAACGAAAAAATATATTATCTCTATATTCATGTTGTCAAAATAACTTTTTTCCCCATTCAGACCTCAATCAGTATGCAGAGTACTTCATGTCGGAGGATGACCTCAGCAGCTGTTCTATACATATGTGTGTGGAAATGCACTGGAACATTTATGAGCTCCTGTGCATAGTGACAGGATAGACTGATACACCTCGTCATGAAAACAGAGAGTGGACACTGTCGGCTAACAACGCTCCTATACAAGCAAAGGTTATATCTGTTTCCTTCACAGAGGAGTAACAGAAACACTTTGTGGAGCATGGAAACAGTGTCCCATCCTAAGACTTTGGAGTGCAGAACTGTTACTTTAACATAAGTATAAAGTTTAGGTCAGTTTTAGCATTGGTTCGAAGCTCATAACTCACCATCAATCCATAAAAAAACAAGTTCATATTCTATATGAAATAGTCTAGAGGAAGAAACCGTGTGAGAAAGGCCTTTCCAGTTTGTTTCTTGTCTCACAAGAAGGGTGTTTACTTTACAAACGGTCATATAATAGGCATAGGTCGGTAGCTTGATAGTCTTAAAATATGACTTGTAGGTCACAGAGCAGGACGTTAGCAGTGATATGGCTCTGGCACGTATGCGTCTATATACACAATGAAATACAGACAAAGTTCATTCATTACACTAAAATTAGACATCTGAAATATACTTATTTTGTCTAAAAAAAAGAAAAAAGTCAATACTGACTATCAATAAAGCAGTATTATCATACTTGTCATTATTGTAGCTGATTCAGTATTAGGCACTGTGATGTTTTAAGATCCATAGCAACATATAGACAAGACTGAGAGGAAGGGGGCGCATTTTGGGCTGATTCAATCCTTCAACTGCTTGACACAATAAAATAAAGGCTTTTTATACAATCAAACTGTCCTCATCCTTTACTCTAAATGTTTATTTCTCTCTCTCTCTCTCTCTCTCTCTCACACACACACACACACACACACACACATACACACACATTGCATATCTCTCTTATTTTGACTCATTCACACAGTTAAATAAAAGCTGTGTGTGTATGTATGCTCCAATGTGTTTAGTGTCTTTCCTCATTTGGTAAAAGAGTGAAAATTCAAGTTTCATAGCAATTATAATTTCTTGTATCTTTCTTTAGATTTCTTTCATTTCCATTATGTTTCTCTGGAACATACACACACACACACACACACACACACACACACACAAGAACATACTCTCCAGCAGCTAGCCCAGCTGATCCTCATATTGCTTTCTGAAACAGTCACCGGCTGGGAAGAAGTCCCAGCATCGCTCTTGGTACATCTTCCACACATATGATTCCTGTACAGAGAAGGAAAAAAATGTAAACATATACTAAACAGATACAGATAAAATGGAGCGGTTTAAATGCAGATGAACACTGACCTGTCCCGTGTGCTCTGTTTCATCTTTGTTGATTAAATACATGAGGAAGAACCTGTTGAGACAGGGCAGAAAGCTCAATATTTTGGCAAGCAAATGAGTCGAAGAGTTTAAAGCTCACTGGCTACCCTCTGAGGGTCCTGGAAGTGTACTACTCACATGTAGTTGGCTAAATTGTGCTCTTCCAGTGTATGAGTCTCAAAACCGTGCGGAGTCGTGTCAAAGTAGTCGCTTCCAATGCCACAGATGAAGCACTTAGTCTGGGAAGAGAAGTAAAACATAGGGTTTAGATATATGTGTACCAACAAATGATGTGTTCATAAGTCCATTTTAGGACAGAATTAAGTAGAGAATCTACACTATATAGACAAAAGTACAGGGACACACCCGTTTCTCAGGGTTTGGGCAAAGCCCTTTACTTCCAGTGCAGTGCAATCTTAATGCTTCAGAACACCAAGACATTTTGGACAACGGCATGCTCCCAACTTTGTAGACATAGTTTGGGGAAGAATCTTTTCTATACCAGCATAGTTGTGCCCCAGTGCACAAAGTAAGCTCCATAAAGACATGGTTGGATGAGTTTGGTGTGGAAGAACTTGACTGGCCCACACAGAGCCCTGACCAATCCAACAACTTTAGAATGAACTGGAACAGAGATTCTGAGCCATAAAGGGGGGACCAGCTCCATATTAAAGTCTATGTATTTGAAGTCCCTGCTGATGTAATGGTCAGGCATCCCAATACTTCTGTCCATATAATGTAAATGTCATTGTCAGTTTGTCCTGGATAGGCAATGAATGGGCTAAAATTTGGTTGCAGACGTACCTCCATGTCCTCTCTGACCTGCTCCTGCTGATCTCTCAACTCACCAAAGGCATCAATGATCAGACCTGCAATCCACACATATATAGCAGTTAATGCGGAGTCACACTGACACACACATTGACATTTAAACAATTTCAACATAATTAAATGATAACATGATTTAAAAGTAATTCAGTGTGGTTTGATGATGCACTGTTTCAGAAAATTGTTCACAGTGGAGGTGATCAGAACCTGATGTCTGAAGAGTTGAATGCCTCAGAATGCGACACAACTGAAGGCTTTTGCATGAGCTGGTTATGAACATGCTGCATGAAATTAGTTTCTCTAGTTTTCAATAGGCTTGGGTATCCTTTTAATTGGCCAAGATAGATATGATGGACATTGCAGATGGAAAAAAAGTCCAGGTTTATTACTATTTACTGTCACATAAAAACTCAGAAGACTTGCAGTTTCATTGGTCATTTTACATTATAAAATGTTAAATGGTCAAATTTGTGTTAGAGACATTGTGAGCTCTGGTTATATAACTGTAGACACATTTCTTTGTCATTTCACAGCAAAACATTCTGAATTTACATCCCAATGTCTGAAATATGAGGAAATTTGGAAGGAATTCCCTTTTATATCACAAACATTTGAGTTGTCCTCACATCAAGTGGACGTTCAAATGTAACATTGCATCATGTTGTAAAGCCTTTAGGATAACTTTAAAGGAAACATCAAGTCTACAGGCAACTCGACACATAAACTACTGATGCATCATTGCATACCTATAATCTGTAACAGCATTTATATGTCTTATATGTTTACATGTTTTTCCATGCTGTTCCTAAACTTATGTAAATCCATCCATCCAGTATCCAAACCGAGAAACAGCCTGGGCAGGTAACCAATCCATTACAGAGCAGACACCCAGATACAAACTATCACAATCACACTCACACCAAGCGGCAATTCAGAACCTCCAGTTCGCCTGATGTGCATGTCTTTGGACAGTAGATGGAAACTGGAGCTGATAGTGATAGTGATAGTGAGTTGATAGTGCTATCTACCATGCCATCCTTAATGTAGATCATTTAACTTTCTAATATGTAAAACAATATTAATGCAGTATCAGTAGCATACAGCTAATAAGCAAATGAAATGTGTAGATGATTAACTAACGTAACAAACCAAGCTAGCATTAATGACATGGCTTGATACTGCAGGTATAAAATGTTTGTAACATTCAACTACATTTTTATTATATTTATAAAAGTGTTACAGATTTGTTTCTCAAAAAAATATACTCCTGGCATCACTCTGAAGCTTGTGGATGCTGCAAACAATTCATGAGTTATAATAGGAGCATTCTGGTTTTGTCATTACTAGCTAACTAATTCTGTGTGGAAAGCCAGGAGGGAAGCTTCTCACCCTGAATGATGGCCAGCAGGATGACAATGACGAAGAAGAAGAATGTGATGTCAAAGACGACACGGTAGAGCTCATACTCATCACCGGCTGGATCCTCGATCTCGTCACCGATACCACCACCAGCCCTCACGCCCACATACATGTGGAACAGGTAACACTGATGAGATAGAGAAAGAGAGAGAGAGAGAGCATAAGCATCAAGTAGACTTAATCAAATCTTTTTATCTATAAATCAGGATAACAGAAGAGAGGGTCTTACGGTCATCATGTCATCGCACTTCATATCTGGCTCATCCTCGTCCTCACTCATATTGTAGAACTTGCGGAAAAAGTTGAAGGCCACTACGGTATAGAGGTATACCACTACAGCCAGCAAGCCCACGGTCATGACCAGCTACACCAGTGACAGAGAAACAAGGTATGAACAGCAACAAACACATCTCATTTTGTTCTTTTGGCCAAAGCAAATTTAGGTCATTATATTCATGCAAGCCTTGGCTCTACTGCTCCAGGGACCACACCTGTTTGCCATTGTGTGTGACGGAGGACAGGATGGTACGCAGCGTTTTCACGCCCATGGCGATGTCCACCAGGTGGCAGGCGAAGAAGAAGTTGTTGTAGTGACCCAGCAAAGACATGACCGTGTACCACACAAGGTAGAGGAAAGTCTGGGGAAGATTTTATCGGGTGAGCAGACAGACATGAAATTAGCCAGGAACACAATCAACAGACGAGTGAAGTCAATACTCACATTGTCTGTGAACACAACTCCAAACTTCCAAATCTGGTATTTTATGTCAATGGAGGTCAACCTAAAAACACAACAACAATACAGTGTTTCTGTGAAAGTGACCATTTGTCATACGTGAACACACCACAGCACACAGTGTGAACAGCACGAAATTCAACCTCTGCATT
>JBBPDB010000019.1:5390396-5406249 GCA_037974465.1 Brachypetersius altus
CCTCTGCATTTAACCCATTCACCAAGTGAAGCAGGGGGCAGCTACGAACACAGCGCCCGGGGAGCAGTGTGTGGGACCGTACCTTGCTCAGGGTACCTCAGCAGTGCCTAGTGGTCTTGGGGATCGAACCCGGACTTTCTAGTCGCAGGGCGAATGCCCTAACCACTAGGCTACCAGCTGCCCCGTGCTTATCTTCCTGGCTTTTCAGTGTAAGGTCTCTGGTCCTGTGTGTGTATATGCATAAGCAAATCATTCTGTACCAGGTGAACATGGAGGTGTCAGGTTTGGGCTTCTTCTCGTGAGTCATTTGGCTGACATCCAGAGATGCCAGGTCCATCCCAAGCAGCTCAGCAATTCTCTCTCTACCATAGATATCTCCATACTTATCCAGCACCTGCCATCAGACAAACCACAGATATAATACATATAACACAACATAAAACATATAACATAAATGCATGTAATTAAAGGAAAAGCTTTTTCCACTTATTTTCCACGTATTCATAGTTTTTCCACTTACTTCAGATGTTTTTGATCACTGGAATTCAAATTTGTTGTGAAAAAATGGATTGGCATGTCTACTCCTAAGGTGGTTTGTGAAAACTGACTTCCTCGTGTGAAAAGTTGACAAGTTGACATTTCATTCATTGTGTATATTCGATCATGAGTCCTAAACCACATCCACAAGCTGACACCCCCTTAATGATAGCCTGGATATGATCTGAGAAGGACTGTATTGGAGGTTATAATGGAAATCGTATTCATGGAAAATATTTAGGTGAAGCTGTGTGCCCAGGTGACCTCTAGTGTTTGTTAGCAACGATGGCCACGCAGTTAAACTAAAAAAGCAACACCTGGACTTAAGAGTGTTTTATTGTCCTGTGGTTTCACAAATTTCACACATTTAAAACTAAACCGCAGTCTGAAGTCATCAGTTTCTATAGAGTGCCCCCTGAGAAATGACAATTTAACAACTAGAAGAAGAACACAAACATATCACCCACCTTTCTCTTCACAAACTTGTCCCAGTAGTTGTTAGGAAAGCTTCTGTGTAAGAAATAAGTGAATCATGTAAAACTCTTATATCTCCAAGACATGTACAACATGCTCAAATATTTACAGACACCTGCTAAACGTTTCTTCTAAAATCAGTGATATTTATCTGCAGTTTCTCCCCACTGTGCTGCAGACTCCAAAACTGTGAGGAAAGCCTTCCAGGAACAGTGGAAGCTGTTATAGCTTAAAAGTGGGGGACCATATGAACTCCATATGAGTGTAATGTTCTTCAAGTCCATCATCACAAGTGCTGCTCAAACTCATTTTTCCTTCACATTTCATTGAGTCTGGTGACAGACCCAGGCATGGTTGCATCTCCTTTTAATGGTAAAGCTTATAGAAGCTGTTTGTGCAACAGCTTGTCAAAAATGGGGGGAGGCCTTTAGTATTTTATTAGCTAAATTAACTGGAAGTGGTGTCTTGGACATATGCCGTATCTTATACTGAAGACATCAGTCTATTTAATGTTTGGCCTGTTCCTGTGAATCTATGTTTGAACTACACAGTTTTATTTATCCTGCTTCTCAGGAGATGATGAAAAACAGAACACAGGAAGATATGCAAAAGATCTAAAACATTTCTTACGGTGTATTAAGCACCAGCCTGTCCCACTGGCCTTTAATGTCATCATCCTCTGGCTGTTCAGTCACATAGAGACCATCGAATTCCAGCTTACGTGCAAGTTCCTTCTCTCTCTTAAAAATGACCAAGGGAACCTGCACCATACAGACAGCACAAGCAGAAAAACTGAGAATGCTGAGCATTTGTTCTATTCAAATATTCAGTATATGTGATGAAAAGCTCACTTCTGCAAAGTGCAAGCTTAGAGCTAAGAAGTCTGTTCATGTATCTAATAGTCCATACACCCATCAGTGTAAACATATTGAGACCAACAGACCTTGAGACAGTTGTAGCCGATGATGCAGAGGAAGGAGATGACGGTGTGTAAAATACCAAAGAAGGCCATAGCAGGTTCCATATAACCTGTGCTCTCCTCCAGGAAGTAATAAACAGGCCCTTCTTCGTCATCCTCTTCACCATTCTCCTCCATTCCAGATCCTTCCGCCTCACCGCCGGACCCCTCGAACAGTCCAGAACCCTCAAACATTCCAGAGCCTTCCAACTCCTCCTCACCTGGAGGGCTACTGGACACCTGAACAGAAGCACAGCAGCTTCCACAACAAGACCTCCAAGCAAGTTCATACGTTTTTGGGAATAATCAGAAATAACTGTGGCAATACAATAATATTACATGATATATAATAAATGCCTACCCATCTCATGTATACATCTCTATATAATAGTTAGTAAATAAATTGATTGCAAGGATTAGACAACTTATTCATCACTGATTCATCACTGAATACTGGCAGCAGCTACAATTTTCCTTCACATTTATGTATGTATAAGCACCGTGTGAGTGTCACACTAGAGTATTTTTTGATTTCACATTACATATTTCCTAAGAGAAAGTGGACAGTGTAAAATACTATGCAATATAACGAAAAATCCAAAATAACTGACCTTATAAAAGAGGAGAATGAAGTTCAGGGCAAAGGCGATGAACAGAGCCAAGAAACGGAGGTTGTAGAAGTTGCGGGACAGATAGTTCTAAATCGGAGATAAAAAAAGGAAGATGAGATTTACTACTGAATTTCCTACTTACAATTTACTACTCCATCGAGTAGAAGATTGATTTTACATAAAGGAGACCTTTTAAACAGTCTTACCATGAACTTGATCCTCTGAACCTCCAGCTCATTCCAGAGCTCGAAGCCCTCCTCAGCAGGTGCTGCTCCTTTCTTCACTTTGGGCTTCACCTTCTTCTCCTCCTCTTCCACCGTCTCCTCCTCTGGCGGGGCCTCGCCTTCTTTCTCAGCTTTCTCTCCGTTCTCAGCACTTCAAATGACAAAACAGAATGTTTCAGAGACTTTAACTGGAGTGTGGCACATGGAAACAGATGAAAACCCAGAAATGAATCTGCTCCAAACATCTAACTGCATCCTTTTAAGTCTGACACTCACTCTGCCTTCTCTGGTTCTGGAGCTGCCTCTTCCTCAACTACCTCTGGCTCTGCTCCTCCTTCTCCTCCTTCTTCTTCGCCTCCTTCTGCTCCTTCCTCCAGCTGAGAAACCAGATAACCAATAGTAAGTATATGATTCAAGAAAGATGAGAAACAATAATCAGGATATTGACTCTTGTCCTGTATGACACAATATACAGTAACCCCTCAGTTTTCATTACATAGTGGTGAAAATGTCAAAAGTGGAAATTCCACTTTAATACTGGGTGCAGAAACACTTCGGACAAATAATTAGGACAAATGATTTCAGTTACTACAGTATGATGTTACATATTTTTTTAATCATGGCTCACCAGCTTCCTCTTTAGCAGTGGTGTGCCCTCAGGTGTTGGGGGCTCTTCTGGCTCTGTCTCACCCATATCTCCAAGACCTCCAGGGGCATCGACTCCTGGCCTGCCTCCTCCTTCCGTCTCTTGTCCATCTTCATCCTCTTCCTCTCCTCCACCAGCTTCCTCTCCCTCGCCTGATCCGCCTGCTTCCTGGTCCGTCCTGGCTCCTGGCTCAGGTGGGAGGTCACCATGCACCTCATCCTGAGTCGGGTCAGGCATGTTAGTTAGGATTTCGGTTAACGTCATCTTCTTAGCCCCCTCCACTAGGCCACCTCCAAACAGCGTGGTCCAAACAAGCAGGAAGAAGCCTTTGCATACGCTGTAGATGAAATGCAGGATGCCCATTAGTATGGTGAAAAAGAAGGTAGCCAGGCCAATGATCATCTCCTTGATGGTCATTTTTCGAAGTCTGCGATAGCGTCGTCTCAGGTTGCGGAAGGTGAACAGGTTGAAGAAGTTCATTACGCTCTTAATGAAATCTGCGAAAGCTGAGCTGGACTCAGCCGGCGCCTCTTCTCCGTTCCCTTCCTCCCCTTCTCCTCCTTCTCCGTTTCCTCCTCTACCACTTTGCTCCTCTTCCTCCTCATCCTCATCACCGTTTGCTTCTTCCTCAGGCTCTGAAATCTGAGAAGCGATGTTCATTTCAAAGATGGTGTCCTCGCAGAAGTTGACGAAGAGCTCCATCTTTTCAGACTCGGCTCCTTCATTGACCACATCAAATATGAACTGCCTCTTCGACTCTCTGACCTGAGGCATCTCCCACTGGTTGCGGTTGGCCTCGCTGATCTCAAAGTAGATACGTTCGATCCTTCTACTGGCACCCATGATCTCGATGCGGCCCAGGAAGGGGCGGAAGTAGTTCAGCACGCTTTCAGCCTGCTCCAAGAAGTTCTGCAGGCGCGTGTCGTGAGGCACATGCTCAGAGAGGTTGGTGAGCAGCACAGCAATGTTGAAGCCGATGTCTTTGGCTGGCTCCTGGAAGCGGTTGGCAAACTCTTCGAAGTTGATCATCTCATTCTCGTCTGCTTCGGAACAGGACAGCAGGAACTGGATCTCTGTGAGAGAGTATTGCTTTTGGCTGTCCATTGCCTTGGAGAAGTCCTTTTTGGAGATCAGGCCACGTGGGTCGGTCACATAATCCATGAAGGCATCTGATGCCACAATGTCCTTCAGCTTAAGAAACATATCAAAGAACTTGAGGATCATTTCCACATTGCTGGATGACTCCACCAACATGTCCACCATCTGGCGAGCAATAGTGCCATTCACTATGTTACCTGGAAACAGAAGACACATTCAAACCTAAACAGGGCAGCAATATGGTATTGTACATCATCATAAGAGGCTCATGCAACTAGATAGAGAAATGAAACGAAAAGATAGAGAGTCTTATCTGTCTCCTACCCTCTAGTAAAGAGAGCAGCATCACAACCATATCTTTCTGCAGGTCGAGAAGTTCCTTCAGCAGACCAATCTGACTGGAGTCCTGTGTTTATATAAACACATGCACACAAAGCAGGAAAGATGGAAATTTACAAACACATAATTTGTATTGTGCAGACAAGATATGCCCACCTTGTATATGACAGAGCTGTACATTTGTTTGAGATTACTAAACACAATCGTTTATTTGGAACTTTTTGTGAGGACAGGGCTCGCAGTGTTGCTGTGTCATCCTAATGTCACCTTACCTTGGAGTGTGTTCTACTCCAGAAATGATCCTGGGTAGGCATTTATTAACAATAGATACAAACAGATCATCACACACTGTGGGCATCCACACATTAAGCTAAGACAGGTCAGATGATGGGGAGGGAGGAAAGGACACATAGGCAGAACTGAAGAGGCAGCTGGGAAATAAGCTACCTGTGAAATCAAGAAGTTTCTACCACATGTGTCACTACTATGAGTGTCTTTAGGCGCTAATGACATCTTCTGACAGCTGGTGACTTGACAGGACCCTCGGAAATCACTGAGCCAACTAAAGTGTGATGAAGTTTTACATTAAATACTTCTCAAACAGGTTTTATGATGAGTGTGTTCAGGTCAGTTTAGGACAGAATATTTCTGGCCACGGGTCGGACTCAAAATCTGATAATAAAACTTGAGTCAGGATGAGTTTGGACAGAATTTAATTGAACTTGGGTCTAATTCGGATGCAAACCACAATGTTGTGTGTTCGTAGACTTCTTCGGCTCATTACTGAGGTCAGAGAACTGTCATGTCATGATGTGTCATAAAATGCCACAGATGCTTAAATTGTCTAGTTGTATGCCAACTTTGATTGTGTCCGGCACTGAGTAGTAAATCCACAGAATATTTGTAGACTACAAGGCACACATAGTTGTATACATACTGGGCAACAGGCAAATACGCTCAACAGACTAAAAATTAGTCACACATCATTTCATCTTTAATACTTCATTACGCATTGATTTGTCTTAATGATCTCTTTAGAGATCTCCTGTCCATTTTAGCCTACTTTTCCAATAAGTAAACTAAGTGGAAAACCTACTCTTACTCTTCGAAACTAAGAATTGAGGTTTTGGTACTCTGTTGGTCAGTTAAACTGTCCAGTGTTTACGTCTGCTGAAGCCGATTCAGGTCTTTACACCTTATGGTTGTCATTCTGTGATTACAGTGTTAAGGCCTGCTTGGATATGAAGCAGAAAGTGTAGGCTAAAATGAGCAGGATTTGGTAGACTGGCATAATCCTTATCTGGTAAGTTTGCCTACGACATCAAGGAATAACTGAAGTATTACAGAAGAAATAATGCATAAAATGTCTAGAGAGCTTCTTATAGCACACACTCTCAGAGTCTGACTCTTAGGCTCTCAGAGTTTGGAGCTGACTGAAATGTTAATGGGAAAAGAGTTTGGGAAATCTGTGGTTTTGTCTTTATCATGTGGAGTTCCTGGAGCAGATTTGCAGTAGTGAAGACCATAGATAGGTGACACCTCCCTCAGTCCCATGATAAAAACAAGAGCATCTCTAACACATCTCACAACAGAAACCTTGGAAGACCTGGGAGGACTTGTGGGATATGAGGCGAGTTAAAGGGACACAAGTCTTCGGGTTTTAATGTCTGAAGGTGTAAAGCACAGAAACTGGATAGCACTGTCTGGTGACTCCTTTAAGTCTTTGTTACAAAAAAGGTCGGATTTTGGATTCTGTCAAATGAAATACTGAAACCCTTCTGCAAAAACAAAACAAAACAAACAAAAAAAAAACACACACACAAACTATGACAGTGCACACCAGAAAATGTGCGACCAGCACTTCCCACGAAACATTGAGAAGTGTCTGAGGTAAGAACGGCGGGTAGGTTTATAGGTAAGATAAAAGCAGAAGTGAAACGCAAATCCTTACGCCATTCCGGAGTCCTTGGTCAGGGTGCATCTGGCAGGGTCACACATCAGAATAAAAATGTTATCCATCAACATTTTTAATTCATTTTTGTATTCATTTCGTCTCTCCGTTTTAGACACAATAGACCATTCTAATGGGTGTCTAATGGTTTTCCCCCTCCAAATTACTTTTTTTTTAATTTCCCCTCATATTTAGGGCCTATCTACTGTCCTTGGAGCTGCTGTGCATGGCCACGAAGAGGACACTTTCAGAAACATCCTAACAAAACCTTTCACTAGCATCACATACTCCTTTTTACACTCTAGTTCACTTACATCCTTTAAAGTCTACATATATATATATATATATATAACTCTACAGCAGTCCTCTAAGTACTGTTTGGCTATTCTGAGTAATGCAAGGCAAAATATGATGCCAATTTCTAAGCCTTCTAAGTCTTAATCTTACAGGTTAAGAGTCAGAGAACTACTTCTTTGATGTTTGTATGTATTTCCCAGGCCAAGTTTATAATGGACTGTTTGTATATTTCTCATTCAGTTCATCACCTAAATGCTCTCTGTGTTAAAAGCTAGAATGTGGGAGAGACTCTCTGTAGGAGAGAAATACAAAAATGGATTGGTTCAAGTGAATGTGTACCAGGCTTTTACATACAGGAGGACAGAACAAGACAGAAGCACAATGGAGACAAATAAAAACGTATGCGAGTCGATCAAACGTAGCCCATGCTGTAAGTATATAAGTATCTAGTTTATCTAGTTTAAATTACAGTTCTAATCTAAAAAAGCAATACTTGGACTCCAAACATGTCTTGCTGGTCAGCTACATTTGAGGTAAGTGATAACTGATGTAAATCTGTGTTTAGCTTTTCCTTTAAGAATACCCCAAATGCCATGCATAGTTAGTAGTTTTCAGAACAGACAATGCATGCACCGTCAAGCTGGTCAAAACTACAAATTATATGTCAGTCCACTTACACTATCTGGACAAAATTGGGACACCTGACCATTACAACAACAGGGACTTGCATTCAAATACATAGACTTCAATATGGAGTTGGTCCCCATTTTGCAGCTATAACAACTTCTACTCTTCTTAGAAGGCTTTCCAGAGTTTTTTTCCCCGATTTTAATAATTAAGTGTGTCCCAGTACTTTTGTCCATATAGTATCTCTCACTGAAGGGTCCCAACAGTTTCAATCTGACAGGGAGCCTGTAACAGTGCTGATGTTTTGCGCATAGACTTGGCAGAAACATCCCTGAACACATTGCAAGTAGAAGTATAGTGACAGTGTTCATCTGTCCACACACCGTGAACACACAATACTTCTTTATGTAACTAAAAACAAGTTAAAAAAGAATATATAAACTCAGTATATTTAGTGTAATTAAGATGTAGTTATATTACACAAGTAGTACATGAACTTAGTCTACAGCTTACTGATGGAAGTAAAGGATGAGAAAATAAAATCAAATAAAATAATAATTTCATGAATTGCTGAAGTGTTGATGTGTTCACTTCATCCACTACCCTGCTGCCAGGTATTGGCTTCTTTCTGTCTACACAGATAGAATTACATTAGTTTAATCAGTTTAATCAGTTTTATCGTAAAAAGTGTAAGACTGAAACATTTCAACACACGAAGGCACTATTAATACAACCTATTAATGGATGTATGTTAAGGCTTTACCATCTGCAGTCATGGTAAAATTAAAGTTGTGCTTGTAGTGTAGTGTTATCACCACTACACAAGTGCTTGTAAGCTATTTCCTCTTCCAGTAAGTCTTCCAGTAAATTTGAGGGCCCTTTCAAATATTCTGGAAATTAGTAAGTACTTGTGCAGTATTTAACAAATTGTCTAATTATCAGATTAATTCATAAGTACTGATTATTACTATTAATAAAACTGAGCAAGGACCTGTGAGCAAATAAAGTGAAGAGCGAAATGAAGTTAATAGTGCAGGTTTGTTCCGCTTGAAAACCCCCAGTCAAATGGTTTTGTTGGCTTTTTAAATGAAAATAAGGGAACATACTTAAACGTGACATTTTTTCTGCAAATTGTAATGCATAACATCTGTCTTAGTGAATGAATAAAATGAAATAAATTAAACTTTTGAATCAAATTGTGTATTAATCTGTAGAGAATGTGTATTTATTTGAAGGATGTGTGCTTGCGGTGTGTGTGTGTGTGTATGTGTGCACTCGCACCTGTGCCAACTTCATCATCATGTGCGCAAACACGTGTAGAAATCCCACCACAGCGTCCCACAGTCTGCTGTGAGCCAGTGACTGCTGGTTTCCAGTGCAGGGGCCCTGAAGGCACACAAGCGGCAAACACAAACACCAAGAAACAGAGAGTATGTGTAAGAAAAAAGGGAGAAAAATAGGCCAGAAACAAACTTAAGAGAAAGGCTTTGCAGTCCTACCTGAATGTATTCTGTCAGGCTGTTAAAGACCTGCTTCGCGACTGTCATGGCCTTGGAGAAGTTCCTCTTGCCAGGTTCGTCGATGATGTCCTTTCCGGAGTAATACCAGTAGAAGTCACTGATCGATTCCTTTGAAAGACAGGGGGTGCACATTGAGAAGAGAAATGGGTGAGATGGGCTCAGAGAAACAGAAGAGAAACAGCTCAATGTGACTGTTAAGCGCTGTACCTGAAGTCTTAGCAGGTAGTCTACCGTACAGATTATGATGTTGATGGTTGTGGTGCTGCCTGTTTGTGTGCGAAGATAATTCTGGAAATCTAGGGGGGGAAAGAGCACTCAGAGCTGTAGAGTCCACTTAAAACAAAACACGTGAAATGTACGTTTTACAATATGTCCAAACGTATGTAGACACATATTCTTAATTTCTGACTTAAGAAGGTTCAGGATGACTTTCAGGGCTCAGTTGTGCACACACAGCTTGTGTAAAAGCCCCATCAGAATAGCAGCAGAGTAACCACTATATTTAGATTTACAGCATATGGCAGATGCTCTTATCCAGAGTGGGTGCTTTGTAGTCTAAAAAGAAAGCCTCCCACACACTAGCAAAACCAGACTGCTAGCAAACTATTAGACTCTTCCAGAGATAAGGTTAAAGTCCCTACATGAGCCTGAGGTCACCATAGGCAATGCCCAAGCATCAGCTAGTAGTACATAAATCAAACAACTATAATTACAGAAGAAATGCTGGATGAGTAGGTGTCCACAAACTTTTGGACATGAAATGTTACTTAATATTACAATCAAACTGAGCTGATAATATAATATAATAATAATATTAATATTGTCAAACTGAATATTTAAGTGAAACATGAAACTAGAGTGTATCTGATTCCTCCACTTGCCATTATTGTGGCCCTCGCAAAGCAGCTGCAGGAAGCGGAAGAGGTCACATGTGAACTCGTCATCAGCCATGACTTTCTCATCTGCACAGGGGCACACAATACAAACACACAAAAATCACACACACACAAGACATAAAGGGCTACGGGTGGCTCAGATAGTGTTTGTGTCGGGAATAAAGGTGTTGAAATGAGATTAATGCTGTCAATGTTATGTGTGTGGCTTATTAAAAAATTACGTTGAAATAAATGTGAAAATGCAGTGCAAAAGTCATAACACACCCTTCATTTATTTAATTTACAGTCAAAATGGCTTTTAAAGAGATTAATTCATTTTAAGTACTAAAAAAAGCAGAAAACAGATTTAAGAGAAGATGATATAGAAGCCTCTTGCCACACAACACTGACAACTGTGTCATAAACATGTCATTTACTGTCATGAGTTGTAGCATATTATGTCAGTTAATATTAAGGGGCATGACAGATTGTGGCCTGGTGGTTAGGGAGTTGCCCCTGTAATCGGAAGGATGTGGGTTTGAATCCCAGGACTGCGAGTGGCACCACTGAGGTACCCTTGTGAAAGGCACTGTCCCCACGCACTGGTCGACTGTGTTCCTGGGTGAATGGGTTAAATACAGAAGATACATTTCGCACTGTTCACACTGTGTGGTGTGCTGTATTCATGTGTGACAAATGTTTCACTTTAACCATTCTGCTATCTGTATCTACCTATATTTATATTTGAAGTGTATTTTGACGTGCAAATATGTAAAATACTAAAATATAAAGATGTCTAATCTAATCTATACTGCTTCATAAAATATAAAGTTGTCTAATCTAATCTATACTGCTTCATAAGGAGTACTTCGTACTTAAAAAAACACTGTTTATATCTCATTATTAAGAAATCCTACAATGTTTGATGTAATGACTTTAAATTAGCATTTAATATGACATCAAAGATAATAATATCTGTCAATTGTGCTGGACATAACCTGTCAATTTATGAGAGTATATATTTACCTCAACACTGTTATGACAATTTTATGTACACTTTCCACACTTTTTGAAAACACCAAAAATTTAACACTACAAGGATAGACGGATTAAAGTGGAGGGTGCACAAAAGCGAACAGCGGACAAATGAAATACTGACGAATCTGATATAATTTGTGGCAGTCTTTTCCGCTAAATGTTTACTACTTTTTTTCTGACACTGAAAAATGAATTAAGATGTGCTTAAAATCTTTTGACTGGAAATTAAATAAACATGAGGATGGTATTAGACTTTTACACAGTACTATATGTTTAATACTGTATATGTCAACATAAAAAAGCAATATGTGAATTGTGTGTGAGAAATATGTAAAAAGTTGTCTTTCTAAAGCATATGTATGTATGGGTGAGAGTATGGATTATGGTCACATCATAACACACTTGTTTTCCCATTAGCAGATTAGTACAACCACAAAGACCTCTCTAGGACCCGTCCGTCTGTCTGTCCGCCGCTGAGCAGAGCAGCACACAGTGGGAAGAGGAGGCAGGCACCTGACATCCGTACTGCTCCACTGGCTTATCCTCCTCCCCTCCTCCACGCACATACATCACACACACACACGTGATACACACTCGACACAGAAACATGAAACGGACTCCTACGGAATACGGAACAACAAAACACCAACAGAACGCACACAGGGAACATGCAAAACATTTGCACTTCAGAGACATCTGGACAAATTATGAACATGGAACAGGATGGAACGTATAGTGAGAATCACATTAACACGATAACAATAGAGACACTCTAAAAAAACAGATAAAACAGAGAAGGGCTTTGTGGGCTTCTCTGACACATCAACATCAAGACACATGAATGGAGACACAAACAGACACATAGTCATGCAAGACAGATCTACTACTCTCCACAAACTCTGTTCAAGGAGTGGAAGGGATGGGAACTAAAGAAACTGTACTGGAAGGGAATGAATGGGCTGGAGAGAGAGATTGGGTTCAGTCTCATCCGGCTTTTTAAAATCATGTGGAAAACAAGAACTTTGATTTCCACAGAACTGAGGTGAAAAAGTGGGATAAATAAAGAGGGGCATCTAGCATGATGTAAATGACCCTAAATTGACCGTAGGTGTGAGTGTGTGGGTGAATGGTCTGTGTGTCTGTGCCCTTCGGTGGGTTGGTGCCCTGACTAGGGTGAGTCCCTCCCTTGCGCCCACTGACCCCTGGATAGGCTCTGGGTACCCTCGACCCTATTAAGGATTAAGTGGCTACGGTTAATGAGTGAGGGAGTAAGTAGCATGGAAATGATCAAAACAATGGAATGAAAAGGAACAGATAAAAGATGTTAGTTGACTCAGTGAGTACAAGAAACAAATTAAGAGTTCAAAGACAACACACTTAAAATGTATAAGATCTAAGCAACTCAACATGTTACCCAATTAAAAACCTACCTAATTAAATACATGACTCAAAGACTCAGAGCAATGTAAATAGTGATTAAGAAACCAAATGGACAAAAAGGGAATTAGTCATGTTACATTTAAGACAATTAGCTTTACTAGAGAAGACTACACTTTATTAGCAATAGGTAATAACTCATGGTCAGGAGCGGCGGAAGCAGTGTTCCGGCGAAATGTCCCTGCTCTAATGGTTCCGGCACCCATGCTCATGGTCATCACTGACTTGTAAACAGCAACAAGGTGATGCATGTTATCAAAATGACATACAAAAGTAAGTATATTCAACAGAAAGCCTGTTCAACAGTAACATATTAGAAGAACCACTAGGGGAAATTTTACTACCGCATCTACAACAATACTCTGACACTTGTTTTTCAAAATTATACTGACTTGACTTGCCACATTTGGATCAACTGGGAAGTCTGAAAATGAGCTCACTTCAGAATCAGAAGTGATCATTCAGAATTTTGGAAAGCACAGAGCAGTTCGTACATGTTTGCATGTTTGAGGCAGATCGCGAAAGCATGACATAAAAATGCTTGCAATAAAGCAAAATCAGTGCTTCCAGGTTACTATCGGTTCACTAGTTCACTAATGAACTAATGATGTATCACAATAAAAAAAACAAATAAATAAAAAAGCAGAGAGTAGAGGGGACCCATACGTTTTAGCCCACTTTTCCATGGCACTTCATTATTTGAAAATCATGTCCTTAATATAGAGATTCAAATAATGATGGTGGAATAGATATTGTGGTAATTAAGCTCCAGTAATTGCAATTCATTTCATGGTCTAGGTGACACGTCATCACAGTTCTCTGATCTGCTCAGAGAAAACTGATTGGAAAAGAGAGGACTAGCGTCTTTCTTTCCTGTCAATCAGTCATCAGTCAGAGAGTTTTGGAGGTACAGTAGATCTGTGACACAGCACTCAAGGAATAAAGAAACTTTTCAGTCATTGCTTACATGGTAGACAAGGAGTAGATGCAAATGAATAAATGGTTTCTAATTAATAAAGTATAATCTCTATAATATATATATATATTAGTGCTGGGCCGCGAGATTCTTATCGCGCGATAAAAAAAATATCGCTGTTAACCCCCCTCCCCGGACAGAGGGAGCTGGGTCTATACTACGCAAGCTGTGATGAATTTCACCTTGATATTTCGGTGACTTGTCCGGTTCACGCACATTTTAAACCTGTCTCGGTCTCTCTGTCGGGGGTGGGGGGGTGGTTAACGCCAAGATTACAATGAGATTAACGGCGTTAAAAAAATTTATCTATGCCCACCTCTAATATATATATATATATACATACATATACATATATATATATATATATATATATATATATATATAAAGAAACAGATATGATAACCTGCTTTAAACTGAATATACATATTGTTTCTAATATCAGTTAATCTTTAAAAAAATAATTTAATACTGATCCAGTAAAAAACAACAACAAATAAACAAACCAAAAAAACCCCCACAGTGGCAAGGACTGAAGAGTTGTCTTTTATTTTCCCTTGAATGCGAAATGAAATGCAAGTAAACTACACGCCTAAAGAGTAAAGTGTAAGAGTTGAGGAATAAAAAGGAAGAAGACAGAAAGAGATGGGACAGAAAGGGAGAAAGAAGGGGAATATATATAGAGACAGGAATTATTTACCCCGTTCTAGCTTGACATCTGAGAATCGAGAAAGGAGCAAACAAGAGAGGACAGATATAAATAACAGCTTCTAATATGAACAGTTACATTCCATTGGTTCTTTGGGGAGCTATAACACATGTACATCAGCTACAGTCTCTTGCAGGTCAAAAACATGTGATACATGGTCCAACAATACACATATATTAATGTCAGGTATGACATTATGGTATTGTAACTGAAATGACAGTCAACACTAACGTATATCTGCTGCTCTGTTGTGTCAACAGCAGCATTTCTGTGCAGCGCTTTGAAATGAGAGAAGAACGATACCAGACCAGGTAGAGCAGGGTATTGACTTACTTGTGCCCTCCTCAGAAACCATCCCCAGACCTTCTGCCTTGTTTTGCCTCTCAAATGCATTCAGGTCCAAAACACTAAAATATATAAATATGGACAAGTTTCATGTAGATACACTGTAACTCAGAGATCATTGATTTATATAGCAATGAATGCCACAGGCCTAAAGGTACTTTTACTTTTACTTGAATTATTTAGCCAAAGTAATACTTTCGGCTTCTCTGCCCATCTTTGAGTTGCTGGAAAATAGAAATAACGGTCAGAAGTGAGGTGACCTACCTGCAGGTCTGCATCAGAGACTGGAGGCTCAGGAAGAAGCCCACATCCTTCTTATCCTTTAGGTAATCCAGCATTCTCTGTGACATGATCATAAATAGGTGAACTGCATTAGATGTATTGAGAGTAAAAAAAGAACAAGCAGTGCAGGCCTGTTCCCTCGGAGCTAAAATCAAGAGCACACACTGTACACCATACACTATACACCACTGGTGAAAGGTCAGGGAACACATTCGACAGGACATTGTTTGGTGTTAACACTGATGCAGCACTGACCTGCTGGACATCACTGTTGCCTCCATTGAGGATGGAGATGCCCATTTTGAGAGTTGAAGACACCATGGCACCAGGCTCACCTGACAGAGAACATAAGGAAAGACCTTTTAGCTCTGACTAACCTGCATGACTGCATCTTTACATTCTTAGATTCAGAGTTTTTATTTGTGCAATTTTTATGGTTTTCTGGTGCAACATGCAATTTTAAGGGTGAAATATCACTGTGAGCAATGTGCAACTTGTCTGGTTCATTGTTGCTGTTTTTTTACTTTTATTGTTGCTTACTTATTTTTGTCAATGCCTGCTGCTATCCAATGTGTACATATATACATATACTTACACAGGTTTAAATATATACAATGTGACATTTAAGCTCTTTTTGATGAGCAAAGCTTTTTGTTTGCAGTTCTTCCATGAACACGCTTTTTGGAATTTTGGGGCAACTAGTGGCCTGGTGGTTTGGAAGGTGGAATCAGAAGGTTGTGGGCTTGAATTACAGTCCTGCTAGTGGCACCACTGAGGTATCCTTGAGCAACTGTGTCGCTGCTCACTGCCTCACTTGGTGAATGGGGCAGCTGGTGGCATCCGCCCCGTGACCAGAAAGTCCGGGTTCGATCCCCAAGACCGCTAGGTACCACTGAGGTACCCTGAGCAAGG
>JBBPDB010000019.1:5406349-5420689 GCA_037974465.1 Brachypetersius altus
GTCCCCACACACTGCTCCCCGGGCGCCGTGTTCCTGGCTGCCCCATGCTTCACTTGGTGAATGGGTTAAATGCAGAGAAAGAATCTCACATTGTTCATACTGTGTGCTGTGCTGTGTTTACATGCGACTATAAGGGGACAACTTTTTTAAATAAAATGATCATTTAGCAACTGTATTTTTATTCACTCAGTTTGTTGTCGATAAAATTTAGTTTGAAGACTTAAAACAATTCATTTTGTAAACACAGAATAAGTCAGGCACTACCAGTGATTCCAAAAACCAGGACAAGAAACTGAATGAAGTGGCTTGACCTAGACCTTCGGGAACTTCTCAACTAACCAGACCATTTTTTTGATAAAATGTCTATGAAGTTTCATGCAGGCTTTCAGTTAAACAGAGGACAGCACTGCAGCCCAAGCCCATCAAATCAAATTAGCTAATGGGTCACATTTTCATTAATGTACGTTTATGTGTTAAATGAGAATTTTCTCATAGGCAGATGTCAAACAGTATCAAGGTATAGAGAGTCCCATAAATTGTGTGCGTTCTCTGCATGTGTACCTTTGCAGGCACTGATCATCTGCAACACCATCTCTGCAGCTCCACGGTCATGCAGACGAGACTGCTGATACAGAAGCCTTTGCTTCTCCATCTCCTTCTCCTATTCACCACAGAGCACAACAATACAGTGAGCCAGTCGCCTAGCTTCACCCCCCCGGCCCCTCATCCGCGCACACACTCACACACCCTTGTCACTACCGTATACTGCCCCTAATACTGATCACCTACCGTGTCTTCTGGCGTTGACTTTATTCATTCACTTTGAAGAGACTTTCTCTTTATAATATCCGAAAATCACTGAACACATACAGTATATTTTCATGTATATTAATTATTACTTGCTTTGGTACAGCCCTTAGCAGGCTCCTAATAGGCAACATCATTTAGTAATAATTCTAATAAATCATTAATACAATTAGCATTTTTTCCTGAGATTCAATGCATCTGCTTCTTTCCACAGAGAAATTCTAATTCTTTTCCTACTGAAACCGATTATATGTTTATGGTTCCATCTCTAGTTTTAGGGCACATTTTAGCTTTTTAATACCTCAAATCTCAAAATAATTCTCATTCAAGCACACACACACACACTCTCTCTCTTTCCCGAGGAAATGAGTAGTATTAGTGATAAGGTTATTTCAGCTGCTCACGTTTGCTGACTAGCAGAAACGTTTGACTACAGCAAAAAGCCCTAATACTGCCAAGCACTGATACCAGCCTGCTCTTCTCATCCCCTTATTCTAAAGCTGGGTGCTGTGCTTTCTTACAGACCTGGGTCCCTCTAACTGCTACCCTACACACAGCAGGAGCTGCTGGATGACAAGCTCCTTGTCAAAATCATTTTTAACTAGTATGTGTAAGAGAAACTCTAACACTTAACTAAAAATGTCTAACTATTGAACATGTGGTGGTCTGCAGAAACAGACATCACTGATATCAAATCAAAAAAAGAGTGATGAGATTACAAAACGTTTGTGTACATTTTTGTGTACAAGTGGCCATTTTGTCACACGTAAGCACAGTGTGAATAGAACAACATTCTTTTTCTGCATTTAAAACGTTCACCAAGTGAAGCAGCGGGCAGCCAGTAACATGGTGCCTGGGGAGCAGTGTGGGGGGATGGTACTTTGCAGCTAGTGCTTTGGTCGTTAGGGAGTTGCCCGTGCAATGAGAAGGTTGTGGGTTTGAATCCCAGCATTGCTAGTGTCATCTCTGAAGTTTCCTCAAGTAAAGTACTGTCCCCACACACTGCTCCTTAGGTGCCTCACATTGGTGTTAGACCCGTTTCACTTGCTGAATGGGTTAAATGCAGGGAAAGAATTTCACACTGTGTGCTGTGTTCACACATGACCACTTTACTTATATTATTTTTATACCACTTCTTAAATTGTATTTTCTATTATTCTTTTTAAAAAACTTTAAAATATTGGCATGGTTCCAAAAGGTGCATTAACATCCAGTACAGCAGGTGTGTATTCAGATTTTTGATTGCTTGAAAATGAGATTTTTGTAGTCAGGTCAGCTCTGTAGTGTATGGGGAGAGAGAGAGGACGGTCGAGTCGCCTTCAAAATATGCATCATAGAGCGAGTCTGTGAAGTCTTGGCTAAGGCGGCTGTAAAAGGGACAAAATGTAAAGAAACAAAATGCAAAAAGAATGTTTGGGTCTTCACACCCTGGTTTTATAGCAAGCAAAAATACACCAAGTTATTCATTAGTACTTTTTAAAATGAATAATAATGGAGTGCATTTGGAGAAGTGTCTATAGGAGTCTACAGGAGTGTGTTCTGCTGCCTGATGGAATAGAGTGGTGTCTTTCAAGGTAATTATTTTAGATTTGGGTTTCTTTGTTTCTGACTATAATCTTAAATGAACATCTACATAAGAAACATACAATGGCCAACATTTATATTTAACCATGAGAAGTGTTTCTGCAGACCGCCACACAAATCAACCTAAACATGCCTAATTCCATCTTTGGATTGTAAAGTGACATCAGCCTGTTGATGAAAGAGATTACACAGAAAAGCAACAGACCCTCCCACCCTGGAACACACCCGCATCCCCCCAAGCCTTCTAACCCTCCACCCACCAACCCGCTAAGGCCACTCCCTCCCACCCTCCCACGTAGGCCTATGTGTGTTTAAACAAAATGTGAGATGCAGACACTCTGATAGGCAGAGGGTCTGTATTTCTACCATACATTGTGTGTGTGTGTGTGTGTGTGTGTGTGTGTGTGTGTGTGTGTGTGTGTGTGTGTGTGTGTGTGTGGAAGTAAGAGGGAAGGACAATGTGAGCGGGAATTGAATGTGTCTGACTGACTGTGCAGGCTTTCACTGTAGTTCTTGGTGAGTACAGAGAGGGAGATCGGCTGGAAAATCCAATCAGAAAAAAAGACATGAAGACGTAAGACAGCATGACACACCGGGGTGGGAACACAAATGTCGGGTGCCAATCCAGAGTGGTCTTTTGCAATCAACATCGCCTGGCATTTGAAAGTTAAAGATGAAGCTGCCAGGGTCTGGACAGCTATGTTAAATGCTGTCAAATATACAGGATATGTCCAAAAGTGTCCAGATGAGGAACTACTTCACTAGGAGGCCCATACACAACATTATTCTTGTATTTCTATATTTTCCTTTAGTTCTGTTTACATTTTTGTGATTTTATGCACCAAAACAGTTGCATTCAATCTCCAACCCCTTTATCCTTATTTGCAACCTTGCCTTCAAGATTGGTACATGCAAAACACCCCTACTCCGACTTGCTGCCATGTATTGTGCCCTATTTATTCTCCCACACTCTGCAAAGTGAACGGGTGGGGCTAACCACCTGCGGGCTGAATAGACAAATATATGTAAATGGGTTGGAAATCAAAATAAGTTAGTTTTGCTACCTCATTTCCATATAAAGTTCATGGACTGGGTAGAGAATAGAATACATTCAAACTTTATATCATACTGCATTACACGACTGCATCATATACTGCTAAAAATGCAAGTAAAATTTGGTTTTACTTGATATGGACTCTTTAAGTTGCACTTTATTGGCATGAATTGTCATGTAGGAACAGACATAATAGGTTCAGCAGCACAAGAGCCTGAGGTCACCACGCCCAATATCAAGTGCTGACAACAGGTGTATAAAGACTCTCAGCACTGGGGCTGTGAAGCAGTGAAGAAATGGTGAACTTTTGGACATATAGTGTATCTATTAAAGAGCTATTTTTGATTACCTGAATTGAACCCAAATCAAAACTGATCGAGTTATTATGTTCAATAGGTAAGTAAAAGTGTTAGAAACCGAGGGGTTCTAGTGCAAAAATAGGTACAGGCACACACACACAAGATGGAGTCTGGAGAGGTGGGACTGCTATTGTATTAGGGGACCAGTTAAGGGAACATGTGTGAGTTGCGGTTTGGGTGCATGAGAATGTGTTTGTGGCTCACATACACATCCACAGGCTCACACACACAAACACTAGCACACACACACACACACTATCTAGAACTAAGCATGTTAAACTAAATGACTTTAGAGGACATCAATGCAGGTGGTCTGGGAATGAATATATGAGACATATATAAATGTTGTCCAGATCTGGAAATGGTATCAGAAAGTTAAACATCTGATCAGAGGTTTAGTGTAAACAGGAAGTACAGGCATTAGTGTCCTCTTCTAAAAAACAAAAAACAAAAAATGAATAACACTGTCCATGAGCACATCACACCAATGTCTGCTTATTTCACTTGGTCAAGCCTAATTTGGCCGATTGCCGGCATGTGATGTGCTCCACATGTCTTATTTATTCATTTGGTCTTGTTTTGCTTCGGCTTCCATCTCTCTGCACTCTCTCTGGGCATGCACAAAAAGATTGTGTGACACAGATACACCATAAAAACCAGGACAGGGACTCAAAAAGTAGAATCCAGCAAAGGTGTGCACAAGTCAGTCCACAACAAAGACAGTGGTGCAAGGAAACCGGGAGAGACATTAGAAAGAAAGCAGGAAAGAAAGAAAGAAAGAAAGAAAGACAGTAAGGTAGTAAGAAAGAATGAAAGAAATGTAAAGAAAACAGAAAAGAAAGACAGAAAGAATGAACAGAAAATATAGAAAGAACATGAAAGAGAAAGAACGAAACATCATAAAAGAAAGAGATAGAAATAAAGAACATGAAAGAGAAAGAACATAAAAGAAAGTAAAAGAGAGAAAGAAAAAAGAAAGTAGGAGAGAGAGAGAGAGAGAGAGAGAGAGAGATAAAGAAAGAGCAGCAAATAAAGAGAACATAGAAGCGATAAAGAAATAAAGAAAGAAAGAAAGAGATAGGTAGGTTAGAAAGAACAACAGAAATAAAGAAAGAAAGAAGGAAGGAAGAAAGACAGGAAAAGAAGTAAAAGGTATGGGGTGGGGGGTCTGGGAGCAGGGGTGTGCAGGTGCAGTGCGGTGTGGTCACTCAGTGGATGGAGCTGTAGCTGCTCTTCTGTGTCCCATAGCCCCAGCCCCTGGACCCCCCCTACCATCTCTGTCTGTCGCACCTCAAAGGTAGGTTCCTCGCCCCCCTCCTCCTCTCCCCCTTCGTCCTCCTCACCAATGTGACAGCTCTGCAGGGGAAAAAGATACGTTACTTACTCAGTCCAGCTATTCATACCAGATCAGGTGAACAGATCAGCAGGTGTTGGATGGAGTTAAGCTCAGGACCCAAGTGAGGGACAGTCAAGTTTACATTTACAGCATTTAGCAGATGCTTTTGTCCAAAACGACTTATATTGCCTAACTACAGGGTGCAGTCTCCCTGGAGCAAATTGGGGTTAAGGGTCTTGCTCAGGAACCCAGTGGTGGTGCTGAAGGCAGGATTTGAACCCATTACATCTTGGTACAGAGGGCACCACCACCCATGTTGTATGAATTGGCTGCTCTTCCACACCCAACTTATACAACGTCTTTATGGACTAGAAAAAAACTGTGACCACAAAGTTGGAAGCATGGCACTGTTCAAAATGTCTTGTTATGCTGAAGCATTAAGTTTACCCTTCAATGGAAGTAAGGGGCCTTGCCTAAACCCTGAAAAACATGTGTCCCAATACTTTTGTCCATATAATATAAGCTGAATCAAGGAAATCACCAAAATGGGCTGCTCTGAGGCCTCCAGTACGGGAAGTAGGTACCCTGGAATAGATAACATGCCACTCACCTTTGCCATAATATCAGCATATGCCATGTAGAGGTGATCTACATCGAGTTTGCTGCAGTTTAAGAAAAGAATAGGCATAAATGAGAGACGCAAGGCTAGGGAAAATTACAGCCATCACAACAATGTTTCCCCTTAACCGGGTCTTACGTCTTTTCAGTGAGAGCAGTGCGGCTGAAATGAAGGATCAGCTGATGCAGAGGGTCCGGCTTTGCTTCTGTCTCCTCCTCTTCCTCTTCTTCCTGCTCCATGGTTTTCTATATAAAACAATTCCAAAATTATGCTCCAACCAACATGAACTACTTTTCCAACACACATGAAGGTGGGTTGAGAGGGTGAATGTCAACATACGGATAAATCATCGATCATGTTATCCTCAAAGGAGTAGCCCTCATTCTCTAACCAGTTGCGCTTGTACCCATCCAGGAACATATTGGATCCCCGGTGTCTGGAGGGAACAGGATAAGGGGTAAACGATAAAAGCGTAATTAAAACAGCAGCTCAGCCTTTATAACATGTAGTTACAGTAGGTATGTTATAAGTGTCCGCTGAGAACCTGGGGATGTTATAAAGGGGGGTCATCCTGAAACAGGCCACCACTGCCCGGCGGCGTTGCTTCGACAGCAGCTTGTGCCAAACCATCTTCTTGGACTTGTAGGGGTGTTCAGTCTGAGGACAGGAGAGAGAGGACAGGTGTGAGAGCGGATATTCCAGTAAGTTTATTTGTTGCACTTTGGTTTGATACATTATAGGGATGTCCCGGTTTGATATTGTTATTAGATATACTAATAATAATAAGTGTCTAAACTATGCTCAGTAATAGTCAGCTACATGATCACTGGCACCCATGAAAAAGTGAAGTTCACAGCTCTTATTAAATACTGATGGAGGTTAGTTTTATGTTTTAAACACTTTAAATGCAGTAAATCAGAAATAACTGGACATTAAATTGACAGAAATTTGTTATATTTACGTTTTGTCAATACATGAACAAAATGTGCAATTTGAACTAACGCTTGCATTCAACTGTATGAATGTGTGAGTACCACCTACCACTTCAATGTGGTAGAGTACAGCAGAAACTTCCTGTACTCTCTTCACAATCTTCTCTGGGTTTTCAGCATCTTCTGCCTTGCCTGAGGTTTCCTTATACAGAGCCATCTGCCAGCGCATGGAGGGGTCCTCCACCTGCACAGACAGAGTCAGTGAGAGAGGCATGCTTAGACACCCCATCTCCAACCCCCCGACCCAAACACACACAGAAATCTTTCCTCTGTCCTCACCTTGCTTTGGAGATGCAAGTTATTATGCAGGAATTCCCTCACTTCCTCATCTGTGTCTTTCTGTAACAAACACATCAGTGATAATTTAAAACCCAATTTCACTGTGGGTGGCTGTATTTGAAAGCAGAAAAGATGGATTTCCTTTAAACCATTTGACCCATTACTGTCTTCTAATGTGATAATCTCAATGAATATAGATTTCTTTCGCACAGTACCAGAGAGTAGCGGATCTTGGCCATGTTTATGAGCTCCTGGTCTGCAGGTGAGCACATATTCAGACCAATGGGCAGCAGTTTCTTCAGAGCAGCTACAATCAGTGACGTCTGCACAGAGTATCTGTCCCCACGCCGCTTCTTCTTGGTACGTTCTGCGTCTGCTCCTCCACCCTGCAAAGACTCCGAGTTAGACTGCAATCCTTGTGCAATCTAACCCTGTAGGCTGTACAATCTAAATCTGTACAATCTAAACCTGGTGGGAGATGTATGATGTATCATCCTTAAATGGCTGGTATGAGGAGAAAATTGCTTGTAGGGGAGAGAAATATCTAGTGCATTATTAATAATAAAAAGGGGGGAAAAAACATGTGAGTTACAGGCACTTACCAGCCCAGAGTCTGTATGCATTCTGTAAGTGACTGGCTGGTTGTTGGTTAAATTATTAAGTATTTTTTTAACAAAGAAAAGGGAGATTTGAATTGTGGGTAAATGATCTACACTTTCCGATTGGAAGAGGTGGGGTGGGGTAGGGTTGGGTTGATGTTGCCATAGGAGAAAAAGGTAACATCATGCTTGGAAGACAAACATTCAACTCAAAGTGAAAGACCTGTCTATACACACACAATGCGGTCCCATTTGTTAGTTGTGTAATGTAGGAAACTGTAAACCAGCACAGCACACTAGAAACCAGCACCAAGCTAAGGGGCCTCCTCCATCACCCCTCAGCTCTCACACATCCCCACGCATGCATTACACTGCTGCCGCCGCAGGAGTTTATTACTGACTGTTATCTGCTGCCATAAGAATTCCCTCTTTGCCCGTGTGTGTGTGTGTGAGACAATGACAATGCATGTGTGTAAGTGTGCATGTGTTATTGTATGTTAGGCCAAGAGGGAACCATTGGCCAGGGGATAACAGGGGACACTGCAGTAATGACTACCCCGCAGTGCAGGAGCGGAGGCATGGTTATAAGGCCTGGTCTTGAAATCTACAATTGGTACACACCCACAGGGACACTGTAGGGGGCTGGGCATGTGAGTGGGGCGACATCATGGAGTTGGGTGACACTGTCAATGGGAATATGTAATCTATGAAAATAAGCTAAAATAAGGGAAGGGAAAGCAATTTCATTTCAGGTTTCTCTCGAGGGTTTAATGAATTAGAATGGAGGGAAGTCAGTAAGAGAGGGGTGATTCAATCAATGAAAGCCATGTCCACCAAAAAGAAAGATGTTTTCGCAAAAACTGTGGAGTTGAATGATGAGAAATGGTGTATTAATGTATAACAAAGCTAAAGAGAAAGGGGGTTAAAGGGGGCCCCCTATGAGGGAGCTTCACCACCACAATTTATAACACAGTCAAAAACAAACAAGAAAAAAAGAAAGGAAAGGATCAAAAAAAAGAGAAAAGAGAAGAGTGAGAAAAGGGACTTAGCCCTGACTTGCAGCAAACATGACCCAGCATATGGCAAACCCATCAAACTCATAGGCAGGGAAATGGGACTCAAGCCCAGCAGCGAAACAGCAGCTGAACAGAGTGCCATGATCCTGATCCTGCTAACTAGATCTGAGAGCTTTCATCAAACACTTTACAAACCTACATCACACACGCACTGGCAGCAAGTGGTGCTTTAAGTCATGTTGTAGAAAAGAATAAGAATGATTCAGGCAAGTCACATTCAATGATGTTGTAAGCTAGGAAATGCTTTGTTGAATGGAAAATTGTTGGTGTTGGTGTGTGTGTGTCAGAATGTGCCAGTGTGTGTGGGAGTTTGATGGAAAGCCTCGGCACAGTGGTGCCATGCGATCAGCACAGCTTTGTCGTGCAAAAACGTCGTCTAACCTCTCCGTCCCCAGCCTAGAGAACCCAGCATCCACACATGGACAAAACACAGAGAGAAACAGCACTGTTAACATCTCCGCTTCAGTGTATCCACAGCCCTGCTCATCCGGCCAACAACCCCACCCTCACAGGAGGGTCACACAAGACAACAGTAAACAAAATAAAAGCAGTAGCAGCAAAAAATGCTGCCCCAAACCGCATGAAGAGGATAGAGATTCAAAAAGATGAAGCCAAACTACTTTTGCTAATGAAGCTATATCAAAAACACTTTAGCTGAATTTCAACAAGTAAACATGTATTTGATATTGCGCCCTGTATCGGTTGCCACTGCAGATCTCACCTTGCTCATCTTACTCTTGCTGTCAGCTGTGAGAAAGGACATGTTATTGATCTCATTCATCACCACAAAGTTCTGCTCTTCACGCTTGAAGTTCTGGAGAAGAAAGTAGCATTTAACAGCAGGAAGGGCCGATGTGTCATGAGATATTTATTCAACAAAACTTTGACAACGGTGGTGAATGTATACTCACATGAGATTTGGACCAGAAGATGAAGACTTCTCCCACCATCCTGAAGAGGTCTTCAGCATCAGGATCGGGGCAAGTCAACCACCTCGCCCTTCCAGAGCAAAGATAAGAGGTCATCTCACGCGCAGAAACTGATTCTATATTTATTTAACTCAAAACGGTTGCCAGATATCTATTTTTCCTTCCAGCCGGAAAGGAGAACACAAACTGAAGCAGGCGATCTAGACAGCCAGGTAGATTCTGAGTTGATGGTAGCATTTGTGTTATTGTCTTATTTTGGTCATTTGAATAATTAATTTTCTCAATCATAATGAAAATCTGAAGATTGATATACACCTGCATGAAGATGTATTAACTTTTTGCAGTACTGTTCGAATTTGCTATCCTTATTTATTAGATCATGTAAAACAAAACAAAGCACCCAATTTTCCTTCCACCTTTAAGATACCAAGTTTTTTTAATCTTCAAGCTGGAAAATCCCCCTCTGGAAACTACTGTGGTCCTGCTGTAGGTCATGAGTAAGCACAGATGGAGAGGTGGTTACATTTCATAATTGTCTCAATACTTAAATATGTTTGGAATTTTTTGGAATTCCGTGCAATGAGCACTAGCGTCCTCCACTTCTACAGTCTTAACAGGCCCAATGCCCTTGTTCCCTAAGGCTTCAGCACCTGTTGTTGTCCACATAGCGGATGAGCAGTGGGTAGAGGGCGTACAAGTCCCTGCAGAGAACGGCGAACTCATCCCGGATAGTTCCTTCTTCACTGTCCACCTCAGTTTTCCCTTCCATGCGCAGCTGCTCCTCTTCAGCCACCACCTTCCCTGAGCGCTTCTTCAGCTTCTCCATGGTGGGAATGAAGTGAGACTTCAGCATTTCTGGCTTGGCTCTGCTAACAATGGGCTGTGCGAACACTAAAGAACAGAGGTATGGGTAACTGATATGGACCTCATATGCAAACTATTTTTTAAACAATGAAGACAAATGAACAAGTGCTTAATGCAAGAAAACTAATGAAAAGTACTGGTTAAGACATCAGGGCTCATCGTCATGTCATGGTATGAGAACAATAGAAATCAACAGGACTTCTTTAAGGAAAAAGTTGTCAGAATTAAGACATAACTAAGACTAACCAGCCAATCTCTTCATCCAGGAGGCTTCGTCGATGCCCAGGTTATTGACCACTATCTTCATGATGCTGCCCAGCAGCTGGTTGAGGTGTTCAGAGGTGACGTCTGTGCACAGCTGTCCTTCCTGTTCGGGGAAGTTCTCCAGTCCCCTCTCCCACCAGCGGGGGAGGTAGTTACACAGCATGGGCAGGGTGATTTCAATCACATGGGGCATCTCTGTATAGCGGGCCCCGGACTCTGCCAGGTCGCCTATCTCCTTCATCAGCACATCCAGTTCAGGGATATCCATGCACAACTCCTCAACCTGACTAGGCAGACCCAAGACTAAACAACAAGGAGGAGACACTTAACTGATGCACAGTACTCACACTGTTTTAGCCAAACTTCTGTATTTACTAAAAGTATGTTGCATGAACATGGTTCACAATGTATACTGCAATAAAAGTCTTGCAGGTACTCACTAGCTCTTTCTCTGGGTGATTTTGTTGTATAGACTGAGTACGAATTGAACTCATTGAGGTGGGGTTCCAAATAGGCCACAGGCATGGCAGCAGCCAAATGTGCCAGACACTCCCCAAGAGCGGGCCTTAGCCTGGAAACGATGTATCATTATTAAACACAAGATGGTGTTTCTCAGTATGCACATACTTTACACCACACGTTCTTATCCCACGTCTCATTTATGCGGACTTGTATTAAAAATAAAACTTCCAAAAGATGTAATCTTACTACTTCTAATAATAATAATAGTAATAAAGCACCTGTTTTTTAAAGTAACTCAAAAGGCCTTACAAAAGAGAAAGAAAGTAGTCTGCAGAAAAGACGAAGTCAAGCTAAATAGTAAAAGGAGTGAACAAAACTATTTATAGGCAATGACAGAAAAAAGAAAAGAAAAAAATGATTAAAAATGTAAAAAATAGAATTAAAAAATAATACGAAAAGGCAAAAACAATCTGAAAATAATGTTCACACACTACGTCAATAAAAGCAATGAACGAAGTTATTTTAAACATGGATAGATGGAGTCTGGAGAACATTTCTAGGTAAAGTTTTCCCGATATTTTGTGTTGATATAAGTTGTGCGTCATCATTCTTATTAAATTTCATAAACTGATTATTTGGTTAGGGTTGGTGCGACTTACTTTTCAGCATGAGGGGTCTTAACTGTGCCCACAGAGTAGATACTGCACATGAGGCGATAACAGGATATCTGCAAGTCATCCACTAATAGAAATGGAACACATTACTGTGAAATACAGCCCTTTACAGTTTGACCATGTTGGATCATATCCATAAACAAACACACTGAAAAAGGCTGCAGAGTTTAAATAATATATGAGTAACTTACTCATCACATCATCTCCAAACTGGTGCTGGGCAATGTGGTCGAAAAGTGATGTCAATACTGGCAACAGAGCAACGGTGGTGTAGTTAATGTTCTGAGATACACCCTTAACCTGTTGGGGAAGACAGGGCAGTATTACAGCAGGGAAGAATTACAGCAGTCCTTGCACAACTGAGTGATAAAAACTAACATAAAACGCCTTCCTTCTAACATCTAACCTGATTTTTGGTGGACACTTTGCCCAGTTTGAGGTTCTCCACCATCTTCTCAATGTCATCAGCAGCGCTCTCAAAGAAGGAGCGTAGGCCAGCCTTTACAATCTCTGGGCCGGACTTCATCACCGTCCTGTTTAGAGTGATGGGGTTAGGACAAACTAAAGGTTGGCAAAAGGTTCTGTAGCACACAGGCTTCCTCTGCCAGAATGTGAAAGGCCAACAGACTCCTCAATCAAATATTATGCCACTACACACAACCAAGGCACCCCACACCTGAACTTCCCTCTCCTCCTCCTAATGCAATGTACACTATTTGGACAAAAGCACTGAGACACCTGACCACTTCACCAACAGGGACTTTAATGCATTCAAATAAATAGACTGTAATATGGAGTCACTCATCCAGCAATGTTTTATGGAGCTTGTTTTGTGTGTCCCAATACTTTTGGTCATATAGTGCATATTCACACGCTGATCTTTCCTGCACAACGAAATTAAATTTACAGCTCTCTACTTCTGTGCTGGATTTTTGTGTGCATTACTCTCAGCAGCTAGAACACAGTATCTGTCATAATACCATATTCATTCATACTAGTTCCCATAGCTGTCAACTGCACTAAATGTATAAAATAAAATAAAATAGAATAGAATAAAATACTATGTCACAGCTCAGTATACAATATAATGTTCAAATGTACAGTACAGTATAAATCCAGTACAAAAATGTACTGTATATCAATAATTATGTCCCATCTGTATAGTAAAAATATACATATATGTATGTAAACTGACTCAGTTCTGTCAGTTCTCAGTTATCTCAGTTCTGGGGACCGACTCAAGAGCTGTCCTCCAACACAATTCATGAAAGGTTCACTCATTTCATAATGAGCGAATCAGGAGTGCACAGCATGTGGTCCAGGATTGATGTCCACTGGGTTAAAGAAGGACGAGAACAGATCAGACAGCAGAGGAATGAGAGACTTACCTGGCATCCAGTGAACGGGACAGGATATGGAGGCAATTTACAACTGCTGAAGCATCAGTTCCTGCACACAACACACACCATGGACTAAAGTAAGGCAGCTACATCACTGCTGGCTCATTCCACAGTACCTTTAAGCAAACTGCTCTGTTTTTGTGGATGCACTAGGAATTAAGAGCTGAGGTAGGCATCTGATATTTTACATGTCTTAAAATATTTTGTGACTGTCCAAAAAAACCATGTACCTTCAAAATGACAATTTTAAAGGAGGTCTAATGTAAGTTAATGTAAGGCATTAATTGTGAAGAAATGGAGATACTTGTTTTTCTTTGGACATCAAAGATTTAGAAAACAAATCGGAGACTACATACTAACTACATCTGTTAGGGTTGTGAAATGTAAGATTTATTGCTGTAAAATGAATAGCACAGTACAGTACAGCTGTCCAACATCAGCTAAATGTCCTGTTCTTCCAGAGTACAATGAAGAGGTCACTGAATATGTCAAATCTAAACATCTGTCTGATTTCTTTAAGCAGTTACTTGCAGAATATTATCGTGCATCTAACAAAGATTAGTCTAGTGGCTTAGTGGGTGTGTCTGAGCAGAACATCCCCCAAACACAGCATTAGCAGATTAATCAAAGATTATTAAAATTTTGGCTTCATATAAACTGTGACAACTTTGCCTTAACATAGCTGCTAGACCATGAAAACAGTCACTATGGTTGCAATGACAAAGCACATGCTGACAACCGCAGGAGAACTGTGTAGCTGTTCATTGCTCAGTGAGCAGTTTTCCTATGGAAGTTTTCACATAATATAATCTGCATATTATTTTCTAGTCAGCAAAGTGCTGTAAAGGATGAGTTATACACATTTAAGCAGAGCACAGCAAATTATAGCAGGGCCATTCAGAGAAATGCCAAACGGCAGTGCGTGAGAGAGAGACAGAGAGAGACAGAGAGAGAAAGAGAGAGAGAGAGAGAGAGAGAGAGAGAGAGAGAGAGACAGAGAGAGAGAGACAGAGAGAGAGAGACACAGAGAGAGACACAGAGA
>JBBPDB010000019.1:5420789-5434980 GCA_037974465.1 Brachypetersius altus
GAGAGAGGGAGGGAGAGAGAGAGCGAGAGAGAGGGAGGGAGGGAGAGAGAGAGTGAGAGAGAGAGAGAAAGAGAGAGAAAGAGAGAGAAAGAGAGGGAGGGAGAGAGAGAGAGAGAGAGAGAAAGAGAGAGAGAAACAGAGGGAGGGAGAGAGAGAGAGTGAGAGAGAGAGAGAGAGAGAGTAAGAGAGAGATGGGGTGTGGGAAAAGGAAAAAAGGGCAGAGAAAGGGTGAAGTTCAGGCGAGGTTAACTGAAGAGGGAAATCAATGAGGTGGGGAGACAGAAAAGGGAAACTCTGGATCTATGGAACACAGAGTATCACAGGCAGAAGGAATATAGGAGCGGAAAGACTGTGGCAAAGAACGATCACAAAAAAATGGCACCAAATCCATATCTTTAATGGAACTTTAAAAATGTCTTTATAGTCATTTAGGGAGTAGAGATATGGCTCATTATCTATGAGATCTCTACTAAGTGCAGTAATGTACTCCAAACTACCATTCATGTTACTTATGTACAGTATTTGTGTGTGTATATAGCATAGCCTATTTTCATATTTAGACTTGTTCCCGTCTCTATATCTCTGTGTATCATTACATTTGCAGTCATTACATAAGCAATATCCTCCAGGATCAATAAAGTTTTCTGATTCTGATTCCAGTTTTTATTTCCACTCCCCATATTTGTGTCAAACTGCATTTTGTAAAACTGATCCTCTGGATGGAAACATCTACTGATTTACTGATATATGTGACCATTTTTATCCAACAGTTACCTGGCAATCATCTCCTTCTCCTTATTGGAGGCGTGGCCACCACTTCCCAGCACTTTGGCAGGAGTGGAGAGGAAGTAGAGGCAGTGGTTTTTAAAGTACTGGTTCACCAGAGGCAAAAGAATCTGTGGGTGAAAGAGGAGGAAGAAACGAAGGATATGTGTTACACTGGCTCTCGGGATTTGGAGGAGATTTTGTGCACATTTCTGTGTACAGATGCTGTCTTACCTTGGCAAAAAATTTGATCTCCTGTTCATGAGGGGATTTCTCAACTCTACCACTGCTCACAACGGCCTCTGTGTACACACACACACACACACACACATCATCACACAATGGGCCTTTTCTGTTAAAAGAGTAGGGATTCACACTGATCGTTATCTGAGAATTTTCCAAAGCATCTCATATCCACACCGAGATGAGCGATGAATTCCTGAGCAATTTCCATCCACTTCAGCAGCTTCTGCAGGAAGCCATAAGCAAAACGCTTCTCGATGGAAGAAATCTCTTGCTCCATGTCCTTCAGACCCCTGTTCAAAGGACAAAAGAGAGACAGAGCAGAAGAAAAAAGAGAAGTGAGAACAAGTAAGCCAAGCCAAAGTAGGGTCAATGCATCACCTTCACAGCCACTTGTTTTATGCCAACATGGACCACATTCATGACAAACTGCATAACACTGAACAGTGAGTTTTAGACCTGGTCACAGCAAATCCTTCAAATTGCAGGAATTTAAGCAAGTCTTGGGCCTTTTCTCTGTCTCGTGCTTTCTCCTTAGCCGTCAGCGTGTCGTAAGGAACAAGCAGAGGATGGGTTCCACCACCTAGAACAACATATTCAGTCAGATTGGAGTATATGTTCATTTAGCCCAAAATACCCCAAAATACATCATCCCACTCGTAATGAGTGAGCTACAAGCGGGGTAATGCATTTCAGCAGGAGTAAAGTACATTCTGCCTTCTGTCTACACGACCTGCTAGATATGCTCTTTCCAATTACTAAATCTTTTCTTTTATTCTGCTGTTCCCAGCGTGAACATATAAGCTAACAGACATACAGATCCGGAAAAAAAATAAAGAGACGACTGCAAAAATGTTCCCGTTTTTTCAGGTTTTATCATTTATAAGAATTGAACTGAAATTTTTTAAAAAAATGCTGACAATATTGCTTATTTCCAAATAAAAATATTGTTCTTTAAAACCTTATTTAAAATAAATGACAACACATCAAAATCAGAAAAATTATGTTGTTATGTCCATGGCCAGCGGCTGCTAGAGGCCACTGTTGTTTCTGTTATGTAGAACTCTTATTTTGAAGTTTTGCGTTTTCATGGTGTCTAGGTTCTTGTCCTTAGTTACAGCTGTTCAGCGTTTAGATTCAAGTGATTGTGTTTTGTCATTGGTTCATGTCCAAGTAGTTTGTGTATTTTAGTTGTCTTGTGTTCTGTCCTTGTGTCGGTCCACTGTCTTTTGTGTTAGCGCTATACCCGTCATCAGTAATCCGTCTCTTCTTCTTGTGTTTGGTTTCCCAGATCTTCAGTTTTTTATGTTTATGTGTTTTTTTGGCCCTCGTGCTTTATGTTCTTGTTAATAAAAATCCAAGAAAATGGAACTCGATTAATTAAAAGAAAACAAATCTCTTGTTCACTCTTAAACAAAATGGCAATAATGACTTGTGATGTTCTTCTATTAGTGTTTTAACATCCAACTGGTCACATTGCAAGAGGAGACTGATTACAGCAGTGTTTATTTATAGTTTTCCCCATGAAATAAGCTGTGATTCAGGTGGTCACTAATCAGTACCTCATAAAGCAGAATGAGTAGGAATTTAACAGACGATGGAATGGAACGGTTGTCACACTAATAGAGATGCTGATTTTAAAAAATGCAGTGTTCTCTTGTTTTTTTCCGTAGAAAATATGAAACACATAACTAAATACAATATAGAAATCGAATAACATATATAAATATATAATATATGAAATATACTTGTTGGGATAATGTAGGGAAAAAAGACATTAAACTAGAGTAGCAGAAATCAAGCTTCTTTGTTAGTTTTCTATATTAATAGAATCTAGACCTCACCTTTGGCTTGAAGCTCCAGCTTCTTCTTCCTGCCCCAGGTGTTGTGGTAATTCTCAGCCAGTTGCTCTGCCATAGACTTAAGATGGAAGTGTGTAAAAAAATGACAATATGACAGACAAGCACAAAACAGAGTTTGTACACCCCTAGCCAAATGATACCAAAAATGCTGAATGGGAAAAGAAAATGTAAACATGCCGCTTCCTGCCAATTTTTAAACATAATTAACATTTTTAAACATAATTAATAGAATATATTAGGAAGTACATAAACAAACAGTTTATTTAATTTTGAAAAAAATATAACAAAAATATAAAACATGCCATAGGTCACAATTCATGTTTTTTTCTCAAATATGTTACATTTAGTACATTAAAATATGCAGAAGTGTATACTTTGTACAACATTTATTTACATTTAAAAAAAAAATCAAGGTGTTATTTGACAAGTGGCACCCAAACATTTGCATACAATTGTATATACAAAGCCATACCATACCTGCAACTCTCTAGACAGAGCCATAGTGGTTAAATCCACTGGTTGGGGCGAGTATCCCTGGCTAGGATCATAAGTAGCCTTTGGGTGAAGCAGAAATACACAGTGTTCAAGTATTGCTCTTTTTGTCCCCCATTTTGCTTCCTCACCCCCGCTATCCTTTACATCCCAGCTTTACCTGAGCAGTTTGGGAGATCTTCCTAGTGGCAGCTGCTTTCTCAACCTTTTCTCCTTCATCTCGAGCCTTCTCCATAGTCCACTCCCAGGCCAGCATGGCCTTAACAGACTCTTTAATGGGCCAGCGATAAATCTCTTTATCCTAAGGGACAAAGGAGGGCAGGTTGCATTTGGAGAAAATGAAATTTCAGCTTTGCTAATTGCAGTATCTGCGCAGAGATAAGTCACTTTCAGTCGTGGACAACATTTCTGCATCTCAGAGCACGCATAAAGTCAGACCTTCTCAGAAAAGGTCTTGTATGGCCGAAGCATAGGATGCGTCTTGCCGTTCTCATCCATGGTTTCTCCATATGTCCAGTTGTTCTGGATCTAAAAGAAAACAGTTTTGGGTGAAATCCCACTCAAACCCCACCAGTAATAGCATTCATTTATTCTTTTTCTGTAACCGCATATTCATCACTAGGGTCTCGGGTACCCGGAGCCTATCCTGCAGGGCCCACACCCACACCATTCGCTCACATACTTCACACCACACCACACCACAAATAAGTTGAGAGGAGTGCGGCCGTTTAACTGACCTTCTCAAAAGCCCACTTATCGTGGGTATGCTCTGCAAATTTGTTGATGAAGGCATCCATTTTCTCCGGGATGATGGTGCTGCGAAAATCCAAGCAGACAAAAATGGAATCATTCACCTGCAAAGTTTCCCAGTGTTTCGGTGTTTCTAGTCCAAAGTCGATATTCCAGTAATAGCACTTAGTGAGTAGTTAAGTGATTATCGTGTTATTGCTTATTCATTTCTTCTTCCCTATATTCACTGAATTATTTTTCTTACACTGTTACTCCATGCCCTTATCTCTGACTTTTCTTCGGCAGGGGTTGCTTAGGTATGTAACCTAGCTCCCACTAACTTCAGGTTGAAGAACAGATGTGGACGACGTACTGATGTACGTCGCTGTGGATAAGAGCTTCTGCTAAATGCCGTAAATGTAAATGTACTCACTTGGTGGTCTCCACAGGTCTGGGATCGAAGTTGCCTTCAGCATCCACAGTGGCTTTCTTCTCTGTCGCGGAATAGCTCGCGTCTACATAGTCTGGTGGGATGGCGCCAGCAATGGCACAGATGCACGGCATGGCGATTTTGAACAGCTCTGCATCAAATTTCTGTTAAAAGGAAATAAACATATATATGGTCAGAACAGGTTTGTGCTTGTGACCCTTCCCCCTGCACACATGTACAGGAGTCGTGTTCATGAGTTACCTTGTGTGCCAGAGACTCAAAGATTCCCCAGAAAAGCTTGCGTGACAGATGCAGCTCCTCCTCCGACGTGATGCCGAAGTTAGCCCAGCCGTTGGGCAGGCAGTAGTACTTCCAGCAGCGCTCATAGTGATTAGTCAACAGCTGAAGGAAAGAAAGCAGTAACCTCAGCTATAACAGACAATATGACTAATCACTGCAATCGTTAGATGTGAGAAAAATATTGGCATGCTATCAGACAGGAATGAGCAAGTGCATACTTTCAAGGGCATCTTGGCATACTCATTGAGGATCGGCACGTCAAACACGAGTCTCCTCAGCAGATGCTGCAGCATTGATGGATGCAGGTACCTGAAAGCACACGTAAGGAAAAATGACCAAAGGTGAAAAAGCTAAACTATAAACTATTTTTCGTACAAAACCACAACGAGTCAGTGACCCACTTGACCAGGGACATGAGGCAGTCCTCGATGACATCCCTCTGGGCTTTGGTGAGTGCGCGTCCGCGAGACAGCCTGTAGATGGTGTGGAGCATGGAGTCGATCATGATGGCACGGTGGTCCGTGCCGGCGAACAGCGGGGCGCACTTGGTGAGCAGCGGCAGAACAGCAGAACACAGGTAGCGGTTCAGAGCCAGAGCCATCTCTGTGGTACTGAACGCCGCCTACAGGGCAAACAGCATAGCAGCACATTTAGGTTACGTTTAAAGCATTTATGGTCCATTAAATAATGACAAGCAGTAAATTGATGGTACTGATGGATATCAGGTCAGGAAATACAGATCTTGTAACAAATCTAGTTTCAAGCAGTACACACTTGAAATGTTATTAGCTACATGTTTCTTCCTCAGAGATAGTTGAGTATGTAGCATCATGTCCCTCTTATATGAAGCGTTTCAATTTAAAATGGCTAATTTTACAGCCAATTGAAATAAATAAATAATTAAACAAACAAACAAACAAACAAACAAATAAATAAAATAATTCACAGGATCAGCACTGGCTGATATATATTAATATTAGTATTACAAAATTGTTAATATTTTAATATTCATTCAGATTACTGCAGAAAGACACTGAAAGTTATCAATTTGCACCCATAATGCACCTGAATTTCTGCACACAGGTCCATCCACTACGTGCATACTTGCGAGGAACACAGTTTAAATGACTCAGAAACAACAGAAATGTCAACTTGCTAAACACAAAAATGACATCGTTTCCCACAAAAACATTCACCAGTGGTGTAATTGTACTTGGATTTGGAAATAGGAGCTGGTGAACTGATAACACGCACTGGTTGAACACACTGGGGTTGCATCACACTGAACTTAAATAGTGTTACGTAGTTCATTAGCACTGCTTTCTTTTGAAGCTTGTGCATTCATCAGCTGTGTCCTCTGTCATTCTTAAAGGAGATATTTCTAAATGTTTTTTATACCCTAACGTTTGATAATGTCAGCCACGCATCTTTACCCAGAGAGGATAACTCACCGTGTCTAGAGAGGCTGCAGCCCTCATGTCTGGCAGGAAGCCCACCTCCAAGACATGTAGTAGGAAGTCCTGGTTATCAATTCCGTACACTCTGTCCAGGAACAACACCATGGAGGCTTTGTGGTCCGGCACAAAACTTGCAGACATTTTAGGTTCAACAATCTGACCCTCTAAAGAAAGTATGAACATCAAAGAGGAGAAAAGAAGGCAGAGGAATGAGCCAGAAGTCCAAAAGCAGAAAAATGCAAGTTGAAAGTTAAATTCTTATAAGAATTATGATTTTCTTCTTAAGGTACCTTTGCCAAAAGTTGGAATCTGCACAGGCAGGCTGATGACACCCACTAAGTCTTCAATGGGCACCAGAGACCTCAAAATTGCCCTGATCCTCAGAGCCTCACCTTTACCGGCCTGGATCAACTGTGAACAGAAGCCAGGCAAGAGGTTAAACATCTGTCTATACATGAAAACTCATCCTTGACATAAGAGAATGGTATCACTTAACAATAAGACCACCCTTATAAAGGATTTATACATTATTTATAATTTATTTGTTAATAAATAATTCATAAGCAGTTATCTTACACTTATGCAGGTTCACTATTCTCAGATCTTGTTAGTTGCTGAGCCTGTCCCTTTCTGAGACAGAATGTTAACATTTGTTTATAACTCCTTAGTGATGATGCATAAACTGTCTACAACCTGAATATAAATCATTTAGAAACTGTTTATTTGGTCTGTCTTATTGTAAAATGTTATCAAGAGAATTTCCACATCATGTTGAACCTACATGCATCTCAGGGGCGCAGCGACCCAGCAAGTCAATCAGGGCTGAGTAGAATGACATGATGGCATTTCCAAGATGCACCCTGTTCTCCTCGTGCTGCTCCTCTCCACCAAACCTACGAGTCAAACACAGTACAAAATCCGTTAGGGTCTACGGAAGCCAAAACCCATGTTACTTTCTAAAACAATAGCAAAAGCTGTTCCTGCCAGTGTGGGCATACATGAAGCGTCTATCTTTCTTAGGCGTGGGCCCATCCCTGGCTGGATCCTCTGAGATCTTAATGGCATCCTCCATGGCAGCCAGCAGACCAGCACCACCCTCTCCTCTCAGGGCAGGGCCGAAGCACTCAGGCCGGCGAATCAGCAGACGCACCACAACGTTCGCATTCTCCTCTACGCTCTCACCTGCAGAGGAGGTCCAGTAAGTCTTATTCACTGCATTGGCTCACAAAAAATAACCACTTATTTTTATTATCACAAAACTGAAGCTCTAAAATGAATCCTAGAATGAATACATATCGTTCCAAAGTCTTTAACTAACAAAGCAAAATAAGGCTCTAATACTTCAACCAAATCGAAAAATGATGGGCATAATGAAAACCATTTAAAACAGTTTGCAATGCCATTCCAATACTGAAGGCCCAGAAGTGGATGCTTCATAAACTTTACCGTTCACAAATACAGCAAAGCGGAGGAAGTCCAGGTATCGCTCTCCCCCGCTGGGGTTCCAGCCAATATCAGGGTAGCCCTTAGAAAGAAGCATGGGACACATCTGCAGGCCACAACCGGCAAGGTATGTCACCACCTATTGCATAAGACGAAGAGAAAATGAACATGTCATTTCTACTCTCACACATTTATCCTGTTCAAAAAACAAGGGACAGTGTATCTTACCATCTCAAGGTCTTGCTCCTGCAGGGCTAAAGCCAGCTCATTGTTGTCAATACAGGAGGCAGCGGCTACATCCAGTGGAGTAGACCCACGCATTCCTGAACAAACAGTAACATTTTAGCATATACTCCCTATACGCACAATACAGCACAATACATTTGTGAGAGTCTTACCCAGACCAATGCCACTGTTCTGCAGCAGGTAGGACAGGTGGTCAAACATGGAGCGCTGGTTCTGACGACTGATGCGACAGAAGTAGCACAGGAAGCGACAACAGTTTGTGACCATTTGGGGGAATCGAATCTCCTTCAGAGAGCAAAACAGACAGTAATTTAGCAGAAATATGTAGTAATGGTATTCAGACATCAAATAAAATATATGTCACCTCACATTTCAGCCTCAAATTTACACAAGGATGTTTAATTAAAGTGCATGCAAAAGCAGATAAGCACCTTTGAGTCTCCTCCGCCTCCCAGCACATTGACCATGACTTCCATTACAGTCTCATGCATGCCTAGTGCCCTCATCAGGTTGGGATGCTGGTAGAAGACTTTATTGTTCATGATGTTCCTATGAGACAAAATATTGACCATGGGAGGAATAATGTGAGTTCTAAAGGGTCTGTGTGACACAGAAAACTACTTTTTTCCAGTTTTCTCAATTTAGCTTAGTTGTTTAGTCCCACTTTGAAGTTGTAGGAAACCTGGATTGCTTTTTTGAGTGAGGCACAAGATCAATCACCCAATCAGAACAGAGGTTATTTACATATAATAAGTCTTATGTGCACAGTAACAAAATACACCCTGTTTAATTCAAAAGGAGGTAGGAAAATGGGAGAAAGAAATGTATAACATAAGAAAAAGAAAGGATATGAGCATCATTTAATGCTTATTCATATATGCAGATTATTTTATATGAGGAACAGATTATTTAATATTACTGTAATGAAGCCAAACAAAACTAACCCAATGCTCTGAATCATGAGCCTCTCTTCTTCTGGGCCCATCTGGACAATAAGCAGCGAGCGAATCTGGCCCAGGCACTCCAGCAGGTCCATGGTGTCCTGCACGGACACTGCACTGATAGCGTAGGCCTTGGGCATGGCCCGGATCAACTCGCCCAGAGAGTCATACTGCCGGTGCAGCAGGCTGAACATCATGCGCACCAGCTCAGGGTTCTGGATAAACGACTCCTGGGCCCAGTGGATCATTGTGTGGGAGATCAGCTCCTGCAGAGTACCTGAGAAAAACAAGATTCCAGACATGAGCCAATACGATAAGATAAAATCAGTCTCACAGCTGGGAAATTTGCATTGTGACTGCAGCATAAACCAATAGAGTTAAAACTACAACAGTATAATAGCAGTAACAATTATTGTATATATATATATATATATATATATATGTATATTTGTAAAGATTACACAATCTGGTCCCACACTGAGCTGCACATTTTATGCTTTGCTGACTAATGAATACTCTTGACCCCCACCAGAATTCCTAGCACTTGTTTCACTCACTAGGCTTGGGCTCTTCCTCTGGTTCTGGTTCTTCTTCTTCTTGTTTCTTGCGAAGGTTCTTAACTTTGTCCACCAGCTTAAGTAGCTTCCCTCTCACCGAGACATCTTCCTCTACCTCCTCCTCTTCCTCCTCCACATGCACACCTGAGATGAACAGACACTAATTTATCGCCACCTTTCGGCCGGTGATAAATGGATACACCAAGGCTTGGTGACTTGCTGCAGTAATTATGTGGGTGTATCGATGTGTGATGTGTTAGAGACTGACCGCAGTGATTCAGGATGTCATTGTGGAAAAGCCGGAGATATTCCCGCCCCTCGTCCGGCACTGGACACTCCTCATCATCCGGACCGTGCTTGAAGTGAGTCAGCAAAATGACCTGCACAAAACACAAACACAGTCTAAAGGCCCTTGGCTTTTAAAATGTGTTCAGTGTGTGAATTTAACCAAAGCTTGGAAATGTTAAATCGTTATTCAGCTTAAGGCTGTATGTTGTAATTTATGCAGTGAGTATAAGTTGTCCAAGTGCAGTCATTTTTACTGCTGAACTGAGAAGTGTTTACAAATTACATGTTTCAAATGGGAGCAAAGTGCACTCAAACTTTTGAAGGGTGGAATGTGTGGGAGTGAAGTAGTGCGGCAGCTCTGAATTTTCTATTCCCAGCTCATCACTCATGCATGTGGGAAACCCTACTCAATTGTCTAAATCCTTCATTCTCAATTCACCAATATTTCATTTTGCAGCTGCAAGATAGTTTCAAAATATGTGTTTTTCTGGGTTCAGAAACAGATCCCCTGTCCATTGCTCCACAAGAAACAAGTTATATGCACTAATATCAGAATCATGTCAGTATTTAACAGACAATAAGAATAATATCAGCATTGAACCTATGTTCAGCTTTGAAAAATATCTAATACGGTGTAATAGAATTCAATAGAATATGTTAGAAAAGTACAGAATAGACAATCATGTAATAATTGTAGCATGTATCTGGAAGATTAAAGCATTTGGGATTTCTGAGGTAAAATATCAATTTTATTAATGAAGGATATTGGATAATGGCCAGAATTCTCACAGTGAGCATTTTTTATTGTTCTGACTGTCTTCACAAAAACACCCACCCCTATAACTGAAAGGGTGTCCAACAAATGTACCATTAAGTTCCCTTTTAGACCGTCATGCTCATAGGATGGAGCGCTACTGGAGTGACACTAGAGCTAGAGAGAACGCAGATACATTCTAAAAAGCAGCTCCTTGATTTTCCCCAGTCCATTCCCTCTCCTGTCTCACACTCTGATGAGCGAGGGGCATGTGCTTTACCTGCTCTTGTGGAGGAGAGCGGAACTCACGGGTCCTGCGGGCCGTCTCCGCAGCCGACATGGTGAAGGCTCTCATGAGCTCGTTGTAGCGTTCGCGCTGGTTGGCCTGGACGTACTTAACAAACTGATCAGAAAAGGCAAGTATAGCCTCCACTCTGTGCCTGAGCTCACAGTCACAGAAAAACTGCAGCAGGGTACACATCTGAAAGAGGGGGAGGGTAAAAAACACAATGAATAAGAAAAGATAGTCACTTATTTAGGTACAAAATGACATATTGAGTATATTTTTCTATTTTTCGTTTTTTCTTTCGATGGTATAAAATGACAAACACAGCAAATTTTGAACTGGACCTGGAGGGATGCTAATGATGTACTACAACTGGTGTGAACCACACTTTGTTAAGTGCTAACGGATAAATGAAAAAACTCTAACCTGCAGTTTGACCGACTCTGGCAATTTCATTTGCAGCAGTCCTTCCTCCGGCGCTTCCTCCGCTCCCTCCTGCCCCTCCTCTCCTCCTTCTTCTGCCTCCTTCTCCTCCTCTGCTTTCTCTCCATCCGCTTTTTCTACTCCCTGCTCCTCTTCTGCTTTCTCCGTCTCCCCTCCCTCCTCTCCTTCCTCCTTCTTCAGGGCTTTAAGTTCTTCATCCTCCTCTTCCTCTCCCACGCCTTCGTCCACCAGCTCTCCCTCGGCGGCCTCCTCTTCCTCTTTTGTTTCCTCTCCCTCTTCCTTGGCAGCACCCTCCTCTTCACCCTCTCCTTCTGGCTTTTCCTCTTTGGCATCCCCGAACACATTGGGGTCAATCATCTTCAGGATGTGCCTGACGTCGTCATTGTTGAAGATGCCCATGATGAGGAGGGTGCTGATGAGTTTGAGGATGGGGACAAAGTGGAATTCGACGCTGCCTCCTACAGGGTCGCGCATGGCCTGACTGCCGTCCATGACAGCCTCAGTCAGCATACTCAGAGACTGGATCTTCAGTTCCTGCAGAAACAGAGACAAAGGGTTAGGAAAAGGATAGAGGGTGAAATTTAGTTATTTTTCACCTCGTGTTTCAACAATATTGACAAAACCTGGACTTCAAGGTGCCTGTTTTAATTCTCAGATAATTTATATAGTAAAATATTATTTTATACAATTTCTCAAACATCTGAATGTGGACTGATTTCGGTTAAAGTCTGCATGACGCGAACTTGTGGGTATAAGATTCCATTATTTGTTAACTATGTTTAAAGACAATCTGGTATTTTTTATCCACAAAAACATGGATTAAGTACCGTTTTACTGACCATACCTGCAGAGGGATAATAGGGCTGAGAGTGTAAAGGTCTGGGTCAGTGCCCACAAAGTTGATGGGAGAGAAGTGGAGTTTGGGCCTCAGGCAGGTGGTGAGGCCCACGCCAGGCAGGTCATGGGCCTTTTCTGCGTCAGGGTACAGAGTGATGCTGAGCGTCTCCTCTGTCATGGGAACAATGAACTCGCGGTTGGTGCCCAGGCGGTTGCGCTTGGCGGACTCCAGGTGGATGCTGATGAGCAGGTCGTAGTAGCCGCTGCGCAGAGGGCCAGGCAGGTAAGTGTTCTCAATGGCATAGAAAAGCTGTGACTCGTCCACGTGGCTGCAGAGCGCGTGAGCCACGCGGTTGTTACCAAGTGCACACACAGCACAGTACAGCTTGAGTGTGTGGTAGTGGAACTTCAGCCAATCATGACGCTCCGATAGCTCCAGGATGTCGATACACCTGGAGACGAGAGAAAAGTGAATAAAAACATAAAAACAAATTCACATAAATCTTGTATGTTACTGGTACAATAAGGAACATGACCTTGCACACAGACTCAAAATTCATATGCTATATTTTAACAATGTTGATGCTTCTGATTCATTGCATTGTGCCTTAATCATAAAACAGCCTGGACTGGAACATTCCTTACAACTTCATAGTTCTTTCATGGGTGTTCTATCACAGATATAATAAAATATACAGTATATAAAAAGCAGTATCACAGTATGCCAGTATCGATGACAAGAGTCTGAATTAGTCGGGTAGGGGTTGTTAGTGTGTCTTTTTGTTGCTGACCTGTTTTCCTCAGGTATGTGCAGAGCCATCATGGTGAGTGGCTCAGTGCACTCTACCATCCAGCCATGCCTCTCGCTCACTTTGCCCACCTCTGGCTTCAGGAAGTGATTGGGCATGCGGCTCCAGATTACTGGAGTGAGCATATCCACATCCAGACGAGGGGGGCACTGGGGAACGGGGTTCTTTTGCTCACTACGGAACATGGCCGCTGAAAGAGGCATGATGTTCTAATGAAAGGGATTGAGAGAGAGAGACAGAGGGTAAGAGATGATTGAAAAGAGATATTTAGAGACATTTTAAAAAAGAGATAGAACAAAGATATTTTTATGAGACAATAATCTGAGGTTACTGGATTATATACTGATGGCAGAAGAGGTTGAAAACTGGATGGAACAGCTCTAGAACCAAAGAAAAGGAAAGACAAGGGCCAGTACTGACCTTAAGCTTGCCCAGCTCAAACTGCAGCATGTTCTGACTGAAGGGCTGCGCAAACACGGCAGGGAAAAGCTTGGTGTTGGGCTCTACCTGAAGGGACAAACACACACAGCAAATAAACATCAAAACTTTTCACATGAAGTTTTACACTGACTTTACAATGACTGTATACAGGGCTATACAAAAGACTTGGGCCATCTAAGAAAATGAAATGCGAACCTTAACTATTGCACACAATCATTGTTAGAGTGTGACAGGGTTCTGCCCCAGGCAAAACAGAATTCTGCCACACCAGCTTTACAATTTCTTTTCTTCATGGGAGAGGAGGATCCCATGTGGTTGAGTCATGTCTTTCCTCCAGCTAGAAAAATGTGATACCATAATTCCACATCACAAATCCAGGAGCTTCTGACAATGTTCTGATCCAGTGGAGCGTTATCAAATATACAGGCAGCAATTGGCAGAGCTCTGAGTGGCATTGAGTGGTGTGAAGTTCACAGGCAGGGACTCTGATCCAATGGTGTTGGACATTGTCAAATTTACAAGCCATGGATTGTAAGCCTGAGCATTAACAAATTTACAGCACTCTAGTCCAATGGCGTTGGACACTGGAGGACCAATCATTTTTTAGGGGAGAAGGTTAAAGTTGTGCTGCGCTTTCTTATGTGCTACCCTAGTAAACTGCCTAGTTCACATAAGTGCCACCCTTTCACACAACTGCACTTGCGCAACTCTTTATATACCCACCTGTATGCTCACTAGGGGTGTGACGAGATCTCGTGGTACGAGATCTCGCGAGATCAGATTTGTCTCACGAGATGCATCTGGTCTCGCGAGAACGTGATTGAGCGTGAGGGAGAATTAAGGAAAGATGCGCCGCGACATTTAAAT
>JBBPDB010000019.1:5435713-5458370 GCA_037974465.1 Brachypetersius altus
TTAACCCATTCACCAAGTGAAGCAGGGGGCAGCCAGGAACACGGCGCCCGGAGAGCAGTGTGTGGGGACGGTACCTTGCTCAGGGTACCTCAGTGGTGCCTAGCGGTCTTGGGGATCAAACCTGGATATTCTGGTCACAGGGTGAATGCCCTAACCACTAGGCTACCAACTGCCCAGTGAATATAAGGGCAGTGAACACCTCGTTAAAAGGTCATGTTAAAGTGTAAAGCTTTTGCTACAGCTCATCACCTGTCGTGAATGTTGCCCTTGTCATCTCCCACAGTTACTGTGACGTTGCGCACTTTGAAGAGATCAAAGTTAAGATCATACTGGTGGAAGTCGGGGGTGACCCAGCCCACCCAAACACCACCAGGTTCCTGACCAGCGAAGATCCGCACTGAGTAATAATACTGTGGACAGAGACAGAGAAAGAGAGAGAGACAGAGAGACAGAGACAGAGACAGAGACAGATAGAGTCAGAGAGACAGAGACAGAGAGAGAGAGAGACAGAGAGAGAGACAGAGACAGAGAGAGAAAGAGAGCGAGAGACAGAGACTCATAAAAATGGTTGTATCCAAAAGTTTAAACAAGTTACAAATGTTTTTAAGAAATAAAAGATATTTTTTGACCTGCAAATTATTTACACAGTTTGTCTGTTCTTGTCTAACATATTACACAACACATTAAGTGTACAACTCCATTTGCACAAGCCACAATTTATGTTTTATTTTTTCACAGTACAAAACAGTGATTGCGCATTAAAATACACAGCAGTGTGTTCTCCGAGCACACCTACTTTCATTTAGAAAATTACCAATACGTGTAACCGGGAGATTCAAACATGACTGTATTTAATACGTTTAAATCTGATCAGTAGAAAACACATAGACATCAGACATAGACAACCAAACTCCTTTGTGTGAAGGTCTTACTGTAGTAGTGCTGAGGATGATCTCTGGGTCATCGCGGTCGTCTGGCACCACGTCCTGCACCAAGCGGGGCACAATAGGAGGAGGAGGAGCAGGGCTGGTCAGTGCTGCCTTCTTCGCCTTAAACAAAAAACTGAGGACAGATACAAAGCAATTACAGACCATCACAGTGATATATTTTGAGATAGATTTTAATGAACTGTCACAGCTACATGAATGTAAAGAGCTGAACAGAGATATAATAACTGTGGTTTCAGCTCTGTATTCTGGGACACCAAAGTTAGCAATGGTGCAATCTACGGAAATCACAATTAATAACTGGAAAATTGATTCCCCAGACATTTCTTGTCAAGCTCAGTGCTTCTGACATTGTGCACTTTAACTTCATGCTCCTTTCTTTTTCAAATCTAAGGCTCTTTACAGAAAAGAAACACCACAAATTGCATGACTGTAACTTACATAATACACTACAAGTCACGGCATTCTCACCCTTTCTTTTTTCCCTTCTCAGAAGCAGTGTCTTTGTCGTTCTCTTTGATGCTGGGGATGTCTTTAGGCACCGAGGGCTCCTTCTCTTTCTCCTCCTGCTCCTTTCGACTGGCCGACTTCTTCAGGACTTCAAAATCGGAGTCTGGATCAATCTCTAGCACCTCATCCTCTGGGATGGTGAGGGCACGTGTGAGAGGGGTGGTGCCTGCAGGCACTTTGAATGTCTGATAAAACTCAATGGGCATGCTCAGTCTTAGGAACAGCATGTCTGTGTTGGCATTTTGGGAGCCAAATGTCTTGTGAGTGAGTTTCAGACAGGGGGCACTGTCCACTGTACCATCCACACGAGATACCTAAAGAAGCAGAGAAAATACCAGTCTTGGACAATGGAAATGGTCCCCCCATTTTTCCCCCCATTTACATCAAAAGTTACCCTTCTGGAAATATGTATTCTAAAGACTACAGATATTATATAGATGTCTGCGCTAATATATCATGTCTGCGCTAATAAGTACCTCAATATGATTGTGATCAGTGGGCACAGGGACGAACTGGGGCAGACTTTTGCTGAACCACATGGTGATGTCCCTCTTCATGTTGATGGCAAAAGGCTCAAAGCCTTCCTGCAGCCCACAGATGGCAAAGTAGCGTAGGCTGCTAACATTCTGCCCTAAGTTAATGCGGCCTACCTGAGACAGGCCCAGTGCACACACGGGGATGAAGCCTGGTGGACAAAGAAAGAGAACTGAGTGAATGGAGTGAACTAACCCAAAACCGAGCAACATTTTCTTAAATAAAGATGAACTTGGAACTCAGCAGCCCTACCACCTCCCTACCAGGATGGTTGTAGCCTAGTGGGTAAAACACTTGCCTGTGAACCTGATGACCACAAAGTCACAGGTTCAAATCCCCCCACTTTCTTCCACTGTGTCCTTAAGCAAGACACTTAACCCTCAGTTAATATAAAATATACTCGCCCTGTAACTAATGAGTGCAAGTTGCTCTGGATAAGAAATTCAGCCAAGTGCCCTTTTACCCTCCACTCATGAGACAAAAGACCAGTCAGTCTGGAAGGATTCTATCACTCACCATCTCCAATTTCAATGTCTTTGAAGGCCATTTCTGACCCAGAGTCACTAATCAACATCTCTCCATTCAGCGTGAACATGATGTTCATCTCCACCAGGTCGATCATGCAGCCCACCACATCCCCGGACTGCCACTGTCGGCCAAACGGCTCGTTTCCAATGTGCCAGCGCTGAGCCTGGAAGGAGGGGAAGCATATAGCAAAAGTCACTTTTTTCATTATTCCTATAATTATATTGCTATACATAACTGATTGCTTTTATTACACCATTTTAATTAAAGTTGTAGACATTCTTTTAATTTAGCGCACCCTGTTTCCGTTGAAGACGTAAGCCAGCTCATCTGCTCCCAGTTCAGTTCCTGCACGCACGTTCGGCCGAGCCCAGCCCACCCTCATCTCTCCTATGGACAAAGCCTCAAACTCAAAGTACCACTTTCCTGAGGTCACGGCATACTGTTTCTCAGCCCTGAAAATGCGCACTTTATCCCCACGAGTGTTGTCCACAGACTGACCGCCTGGGGTGAGAAGGGCAGAGAGTGAGGATTGGGAAACACAACAGAGCACAGAAAATAAGAGTACATTGAACTGGGGACTTTTTAAGGGTCCATTATATTATTCCTACAGGAGACTAGTCACAGCAGTGGATATATAGAGACTACAGTTCCAGTGAAAGATTCCAAATACAACAATTACACAACAGTGAACATCATCTATTGTCAAAAGTTGCAACTAAACAAGTAGAATGAGAGAAATGGACCATAGAAAGATCATAATCCAAGGACTCACTGCTCTCTTGGTCTGGGGGCTCAATGTTGTAGCCATAGCCAATGAGGGTGCGCACTGCGTTGTTCACACTGTCTCTGTTGGTTTTCTTGGTTCTCTCGTCCAGCAGGTTGTATGGTACCAGACGAGGGTTGCGCTTATTCATAATGTCCTGCAGAATACAATTTGTAGCAATGAAAGAATTACAAAGGCAAGGCACAACAAATCCTCTGTTTTTTAAGTGTGAAGATGATAAAATGGCTCTTTTGTCAGACATCTGCACTGATGGTGGCAGTGGGTGGAGGTACCTGTACAATGCTGTAGGTCCAATTCTGCCTCACTCGGTCTCGTGCCCACACGTTGTGCCCATTTTCTGCCAGCTTCTCCACCAACTGATTTTGGTTGGGTGTGAGTTTTACATGGTTGAGATCCAGGGGGGCTGGCTTGTATCCACTGGACATCACATACCTGAGAGACAGAGAGAGAGATGAGAGGGGGAGAGAGAGAGAGAGAGAGAGAGAGAAAGAGAGAGAGAGAGAGAGAGACAGAGAGAGAGAGAGACAGAGAGAGAGAGAGAAAGAGAGAGAGAGATAAGAGAGAAAGAGAGAGAGGCAGAGAGAGAGAGAGAGAGAGAGAGAGAGAGAGAGGGACAGAGAGAGAGAAAGAGAGATAAAAGAGAGAAAGGCAGAGAGAGAACGAGACAGAGAGATAAGAGAGAAAGAGAGAGAGGCAGAGAGAGAGAGAGAGATGAGTGAAAGAACAGGCTTGTGGTGCTATAGTCTAAACTTTATTATACAGTTTTATTGCATTTCTTTATTTAATCTGTTTAAATTATTATAATTTTCTATGTAGGGTTTTTATGTCATACAACACACATACATACAATATCAGCAACACACTCCAATACATACGTTTTGGGCAGTTTGATCTTCTTCAAGTTTTCTTCTGCTTTCTCGTCCCCCATACCCACATGGCAGCCCAGAGCCAGGAGGGTCCTTATAAATTCCACCAAAGAAAATAGATACAAATGGAAACAGGGTACAAATGAATTCAACTGCAGTCTATATAAAGAACTGAATGGACAAATTTTAAATGGCTGTAAAGAGGAAGGAAGCGAGTTTCTGGGAGCACATAAGGACTCACTTTAAGGTCTCTCCAGACATCTGCAGGTTGTAGTTTCTCTCTGGCTCTGGCAGGCTCTGGAAGTCCACCAGGCAAGGGTGAAGTTTCTTATTATCATCACGGAACTAAGAAAGGAAGAAGAAAGTGTTTTAGACCTTTCTGCACGTGTTGGGGAAGAAAGAAATAAAGAAAGTAGGAATTAAAGACAGAAATAAAAAACAAATAATGAAATATTTAAATATAGAAATGTAAAAAGCAGTAAAGAACGAAAGACAAATAAAGAAGAGATTTAAATGTAGAAAAATAAAAAGCAGAATAGGAAAAAATAGAAAAGAAGAAAAGAGAAAGAAAGAATTCAAGAATAGAAATAGAAAAGAAGTGAAAACTAAAGAGAAGCGAGGAAGGAGGGTTCATTACCACCCCATAGGTCCATCCCTGCTCGATGCGTGTAACGGCCCACAGTTCATGAATGTTCTCGGCCAGCTTCTCCCTGATTCCGTCTAAATGAGGAGGCAGCACAATCTACCCAAACACAGTTAAACAGTGTTATACACAGTTATTTGTCCGACAAGTCACAATTGTCCTGTCCACGCTTGCTATTAACATCTGCCTTGAGTGGTCTGATCACATCAAGTAGATATCAAAGTGTATAGATGTACAGTAGTATCGATGTTTGCATTCGGCAGTTAAATATGTCTTGAATGCAACTAGCTGTGACGGAGGTCCCTGTGTGTATGTACACTGTAAGTCCTTGGTACATCTAAGGGCTTTTTATAAGTGTTTAGAATGACAAGTCTGCTAACGCACCTTATAAACAACCTGAAGATGAGAGGAAAAAGAAGCCATGCAGCTGCTGTCTTACATGTGAAGATGTACCTGTAAAGGTTCATCCTGACATTTCACCCGAAAGCCGAATATCCTTAACGTTTTGTATAAATGTATACATATATATACAGCTCCAGAAAAAAAACACTGCAATTTATTTTTAAATGACCATTCCTGTGTCTGTTAAAATCATACACAAGCATCTCATTCTGCTTTATGAGGTACTGATTAGTGCTCATCTGAATCACATCTCATTTAAAGAGAAAAGGTTTTTAAGAAATCACTGCTGTAATCAACACACTCCAGTTTGGATGTGACCAGTTGGATAACTAGAGGTACATCAAAGGTAACTATTGCCATTAGGTTAAGAGTGAACAAGTGATTTGTTTTCTTTGAATTATTCAAGTTGTTAATTTCTTTTATTCTGATTTATTGTCATTAAAATGAGGATTTAAAGAGCAATACTTTTATTTGGAAATGAGGAGAAATACTGTCAGCGGTTCTTAAAAACTAAGGTAAAGCTGTTCAGTTCAAGACTTGCACCTATAAAAGATAAAACCTGAGAAAGTGAACATTTTTGCAGTGGTCTCTAATTTTTTTCAGAGCTGTATATATAGATAGTAAAGTAAGTAGAGTGCACGCATGCATACATATAATTAAATGCGTAAAGAGCAACAGTGACAATAGAAAAAGTGAAAAGGAAAAAAATGAAAGGAACGGAGGGAGTACCTGAGCAGTGTCCACAGGGCAAGGTGTGAATGAGGTGTGTGTGAGGGACTGTGTGGGGCCCAGCAGGTTTCTCACACCATCAAAGTCATGCTTGTACTCTTTAATGGGCTCGATGCGCATCCTCTCTTTGGGCAGGACAGCCTCGTAGCACGGAGCATAGCCAGGGGGCGGGAGGAACTTAAAATCACCATGACGACCACCCAAAAGAAATCGAGCTCTGAGAGATCAAAGAGCAGCAGTGAAGACTGGACATATTGATACTCAATACAGTGACATTTTCAAAGCAGGATCATTGAGTGGAAAAGTATCAGTCTAACTCTACAGTTTGTTCAAAAAAATGAAATGTAAGGAGTGAAGATCAATTTCACGCCAGCTCGCCGAAAAAACAGCTCCAGATTCTTACTTGACTCCAGCCGAGAAGCTTATGACGGGGAAGAAGAGTCCATCCAAGTTGAAGTTCTCGAACATGCCCTGGACAGGATGGCCGTTAATGCGGAAAGAGATACTGGGCACGCTCAGATCCAGACAGCAGCTGACCACATCATCCGCTGCCAGGGCATGTTGATTGGGTGATGCCACCTGACGAGACACATGACCTGGACAACACCAAGTTTTGGTTTAGTAGGTCTAGCCATAATAACAATACTTTTCTTTATAATTATCTCATACTGGGATAAAATGCTGTTTTAAAATTTGATGACTGAAATGGATAAAATGTGTTTTAACAATTTCTATGTACAACCTACTGACACGTTTGAATCGTGTATATTTGAAGTGGGAATGCTTTTCAAACCAAAATACTATTTGTTTTTTTACATGGAAGTATTTTTCAAAGACCGATTCACGCGTATTGGCAACTACTAGCAAGGTAGTAATACATCAGTGACTACCAGGCGGCAGCTTAAACAGTAATGTAATCAAATCAAATATAAAAACAAAGCTATTTGCCACTCCCAGGGTGTTCACATTTTATCGAGTTAGTTATAGAAAAACAAGTCAACAGCACCTTCCAAGCAACAGCAAGTTAACAAATCTCTTTTCTTTTTTTTCTGACCAGGCATGAGCAGATTTTTTTCTGTTATTAGGGAACAATATAAACAGTTTATGTTCAGTAGTGTGTCTGTGTCTAAGTGCTCTCATTAGTTGAGAAGTGTGACGACGCCCATCCCTCAGTCTGTACTGATCAACATTCCACCCCTCCTGAGACGCATGGTTTGTCTGTGTGTATTCAGGGAACTTTCAAAATAACAGTAATAAAAAAACGGTGTTAAAATACGATAAAATAACTGTTGAGTAAATAGTGCGTTAACGTGTGAACTTGCCCAGCTTTAGAAAATATATTTTTTATACAATATAATATACAATATAATTTTCTATGATATAAAATATATATTTTTACAATGTAATGACTATTCAAAAATCATATTCAGAAAAATATAGTTCAGAAAAATGTAATTCAGAAAAATGTACCACACATCTTTTTGGACAGAGCATATCCATTCGGAGACAGCATCCTGATCAATGCTATTAATCAACTCTTATAGGCTCCTTAACATTCCAACTCACCTGACCATAGGTGAAGGCCATCAAAGCCATATGAATAAAGGTCATCTCCAACGCCATTACCACCCCAGCCCTCTCCTCCTCCAGGATACGGGCTGTAGCCCTCAGTCAAAGCCCAGCCCACTCGCAGGTGTGTGGCCTGCGCCGTCACAAATGGCTCCACATAATCCACAATCATCTCAAAGTACCATTTCTTATACTGCGTTGAGCCCTCACAGGTACCCAGGAAGATATTGGGCCTCACACTGAACAGTAAGAAAAAAGACAAGGTGAGCATCCACAAAGAACCTCAAAATCCCAAAGAGTCTCAAAATAAAAGTGTTATTAAGAATTCTTTGAACAAAACACAGTAAAAGAGGCTAAAAATTCTTTCAACAGTGTCATTTTCCCTTTCCATCAACAAGCAGGTGAGACGGATCTACCATTGATGACATTCCATGAAATAATCCATTGCTTCACAGTGAAAACAACAGAAAGGACAAAAAAGTTTCTCTTCACTACAAATTATTAGATCTTACCTAGTTACATAATTTACAATGTTGGTTTGTAGCAGAAGATCACGTCCCGGAAGCAAATTTTCTGTGATAAGGTTTTGATTGGACCTCACAGCCACACCGTTGCACACACACAGAGAGCGCAGAACGTCTAAAACCTATTGGGGTAAATAATATGCGTGAGTGAACATTCACAAAGAATTAGATTCCAGTCGATGGTGTCTCTCAAGCACAACGGTATAAAACAATGACAATGTAAAGACACAATTAACAATATACTGATTAATATAATATACAATCTACAATCTGGAGATGTATAAATATATAGATAAATGTTAATATATGTATAAAAGGATTATTTGTACATGTGTTTATACTATTTATAAATATATATGCATAAAGTGAATATACACAGCAGAAGGGTAGCTTTGTGTGTGTGTGCGTGTGTGTGTGTGTGTGTGTGTGTGTGTGTGTGTGTGTGTGTGTGTATGTAAGAGAGAGACACCAGCATTTAAAGTGCCATTTATTTCATGACTGATGTACCTTGTGATTGCGTCCATGCTTGTCGAGAAGAGAGATGATGGACTTGATGTGGTTCTCCTGGATGATGTTCAGGACTTCAGGACTTTCAATCAAAACACAGTACAACACCTCCAGAATGCCTGCAGAGTGAAAGTGCAAAGGCATTAAAGCTAGAGCGGCCACTGAATTACTGAAGGAGTGAAGCAGGGAAACTTATGAGGTCATGTGAGATGTGTCAGGGGAGAAAGAGCTTTGTGCACCTGAGGACGCCTCCAGACGGTCCAGCTTGCTGACCAGCCAGTCCAGATTATCACAGAACAGAGCACAGTTAGAACGGTTCCCTCGGATAAGAGAGGCTGCAGAGAGAGAGAGAGAGAGAGAGAGAGAGGGAGAGAGAGAGAGAGAGAGAGAGAGAGAGAGAGATTGAAGGAGAGAAAAAAATGGAGTAAGAGGGAAACAGGTAGAGAAGGGAGAGAAGAGAGAGTGAAACAGACGGAGCGAGAGAGAGAGACAGTGAAAGAGAGAGAGAGAAGGAGAGAGAGAAAGAGGGAGAGAGAGAGAAAAGGGAGAGAGGGGAGAGAGAGAACAAACAATGTTTGATCAGACAGGAAAACAGACGCTCATGGTCACACTCTGTTTCAACCATTCATTACACAAATGATGCTCAATCACACAAAAACAGATCAGATGACATTTCGCACATTATAATGAGAGGCAGTTTTAGCCCAGTGATAACATGCTGTATTTTTTGGGAGTAAATATTTAATTGAGTTCCATAGCAACCATCTGCCAGGAAAGGTAGAATAGCATCCAGTCGTTTCCTCTAATTTTGGAAGTCATGATATTAAAACACTGGTTCATATTGAATACCGTTTTTTATTATTGTTATGATATTAATGTTTCTAATACTGTAATACCGGTTTAAATGGTTAGGAAAGTGGAGCAGCTTAAGGTTTCACTGCTGCACTGCTAGGGGAAGGGAACTTTTGATTTGAGCGAGCGATGACCATCTTTAAATCGCCATTAGTGGTATTTTTACACGGTTTTTGAATTTTTATAACTTTAATTCTACAGGACACAGGAACTCCAGACAAGCTCAGTATGACATCTGAAGCCTTGTGATTCACAAAGTTCCATGAAAGGAGTTGCACGCAGATGCATGCAGCTGGAGTTCTAAGGGTTAAAAAAATGACGCCTTATACTGTGAAACCGGTATCATTTTGAAAAATATTATATACAACTTGTTTTTATGAAGCTCTGACGAGGTGCGTGTTCTCAGAGAATGATAAAGGCTTACCCAGCAGTTCATACAGCAAGTTGACTATTTCCTTCCAGGACTCGGCCGCCTCCTCGCCAGCAAACTCAGAGAAGTGTGCAGCGGTGTTGTACACGTTCAGCCTGTCCACACACTCCAGCACGATGGTGATCATCCCCTACACCACCATCAGGAGCAACCAGGAACCAAAAGGAAATGAAGTTGGGGGAGCCAGCTGACTTTAATTCCAAATTTCTAAATATTACTGTGTAACAAGATGATGTTTGAAAAGAATAACAGCAGATGCATTCTATTCTATTCTATTCAACATTATTCAGTAACTTTTATGGATCTAAAGGGTTAATGTCTCTTATAATTTCTCAGTGTACAAACGCACCTCTTCTTGGAAGAGGTTCTGGCGATTGCGCAGTGAACGCAGCTTGGTCTGCTTCTCCTCGTGCTCCAGCTCCTCCTCAGGAGGTCGAAAGTAGTGGATGAGGTCCTGGAGGGAGAGGATCACGCCATCCAGGGGCAGAGTGACCGGCCCAGCAGCCCTGTTCTTCCCACTCAGAGAGTCCAGCCCCCTACAGGACAGCGTGGGAGCACAACACACAACACACACACACACACACACACACACACACACACACACACATGTTCCCATTTCTGTGCTTGCGGTGCATTTTCACTGACTTCTGTGTAATTCTAGCTACAGGATGCTGTACAGAAACCAAGCCAGTCTTAACCTCACCTTCCAAAATGAATTCTGTGGATTTTTTTCTCATTAATCTTTCATTTATTTATTAATAAAAAAAATCTTTCTTGCAAAACCAGCCTCTCCCATTGTCAAGACTTCCATCATTTTGGTGACATTTTAAGCAAAATGGAGCTAACTAACCTCAGACACAAACACACTCTAAGTACAGAACAGTAATACATGTAGTATTTTATGTGCTTGTCTGTTCACAAAGACAAAGACGTATTTCATTCCACTCTAACCCCTTAATGCTATTCAAACCATCCACAACAGCCACCCCGCCCCTGGTCACTGTTCCCTATCTGAACTTAGCAGGCTGAATCACAGTTGGCTCTGAGGAGTCAGTCTGATCGCGTGTTCTGCATGCAGCTGCTGAGTGCAGTGTTTGGGGTGCTGGAAGGTGCCGTGCCGTGCCGTACTTGATGAACTGTTTGAAAAGGCCCGTGGAGCTGTAGATCATCCGAGCTGCCTGAGATTCCTCCATCTGAGAGCGGGATGGCAAGAGCGCATCGTCCATATGGCCCTCCTGATGCAGCATGAGCTGAAGGAAAGAAAGAAGCCAAACAATGGATCAGAGAAAATAAAGGTGACGGCTGTGAAAAACGATTTGGTTTTGGTACATGATTATTTATAGGAGATGTGGATGTGGATGTTATGACATTTTTGTTGTTTTCTTCAAAAAAATTATATAAAATTAAAAAACTTTTTAAACAAACCAGTCTGGTGGTATTTGTACTTCTCTACATGTTCTCCTGTCAAGCTTTTGTGTGTGAATATGTTCTCCAGGACAAGCTGATATGTTTAAAGGATGAGTCACACGCCCTTTAGCTCATTAATCAGTATTACACAGGCTGTTCATGTACTTGACAGGACAAGCTATTCGGTGTTAAGTCAGTTCCAGGATAGTTGCAAAATACTGCACCCTGGTGAGCTTTAGCGCTTTTTGAAAGGGCAATGCAAGCGCATTCTGTGAAAATCACCTACAGTAAGCATCCTAAGGGAGACTCTGAGCGCAAGCATAGAGGATGCGCTTCTGTTTATTCAACTTTCTGCTGATTCAGAATCGACACAGACTGTTTTTTTGTATGTTGTATGTTGAACCTGTATATGTTGCAAGCAACTTTATCCTCTGTCCTAACTGTCACGATTCCCGCCCGCGACCACTGAGGTGGCACCTGCACCTGCACCTCACTTCTTTTCTCTTCTACGTATAAATGGATGCTTGTCTTAGTTATCCCTCTTGCGAACATACACTCACCTTATGCCGGTTCCGTTCCCTTGTGTTGTTTCCAGAATTATCGGGTTTTGTTTTCCCTTCCCTTTGTTTGAATGTTATTATTAAAACCAAGTCCGGCATGGAAGTCTGTTCGGGTGTTTGTTTCCTCACTCCACGGTCCAGATGGGACCGGGTCGTGACACTAACAGACTTTTTTTGAGTTAAAGTTGTGCTATGCGTTTCTCTAGCGCTACATGCTGCTTTGATAATGTTAATGAACTTCAACGTCTGGCTCTGCCTTCCCTACACATAAGGCAAACCCAGTCCAGACTCTTCTCTTTTGTGGTTCCTCACTGATGGAATTAGCTGCCTAAACTGACAACAGCAGCAGAATCCTTTTCTAGCTTTACAAACGTTCAGGACTCATCTATTCAGAGAGCATCTCATCTCCTATCTACTCGCATTACTCTTACATTAAGATTTAGCACTTAGTACTCTCCTCTGGTTCTCACACTGTCCTGAAACTTGAACATGTCCTCATATTGTTAGTCGCTTTGGATAAGAGCGTCTGCCAAATCACTGTAATGTAACGTAATGAAAAATTGACAGCAGAAATATCTGTTGACAATTTATATTGTCAATATTATCAGTATTGTTTCAACTGCCAGTGCAAGCATTTTCAATGAAGAGTGTAAACCATTTTCACAAGTTAAATTAATCATGAACTGCTGAATCAATGAACAATGGACGCAAGTGTGTAGCACAACAATTGTAGCACATCAAAGCCATCTGTTTATACTGTACCTTTCTTTTCATGGTACCCAGGCGAGCTGCTTTGGCATCAAGTGCAGCGTAGGTGACCCACAAGCCAGTGGAGACATGCTGCACGAAGCACATGGACTCTCCATACTTTATCTCGGGTATACCCATACCCTCAACATCCCGCTTCTTCGCCACCTCCGCCTTCTCCTGCTCAGAGAAAGGTACGTAATCAAGCAGAGAGGACAAAAGAAGGCAGAGCAGAGAAATAATATAACAAGGAGAAGAATTTGACATTTGAAGTAGTGCTACTCAATAGGAACAAAACTTTGGGATCCCAAATATATCACAAAAATATTTCAGATCCTTAATCTAAAGAGTTCTTCCCGAGACATGTAAAGTCATTCAAAGCCTATTCAGACCTTGGATGCCCGGAAACAGAAAGCAGACTGTTTGGTGTTGGACTTCTCTGGGTCGAGCACCATCAGACCCTTCTCCTCATCCAGACACAGGTAGCGGCCCGTGCTGATGTGGCGGATGCGGAACGCCTGACCCCACTTCATGTGGCTGCCACTCCAGCTGTAGTAAGTGAGCATTAAAACAGGTCAGCAATGAGTATTTACTAATTAATAGAACATTGTTCAAATTGCATAGTTTTATGCATCTTTTCTCTGAGTGTTATGCTATTTTCTTCTTTCCTGCGACAGTAGTTTAATGTCTACCACTGTCTGTTAAACACTGCTGTTTGTTTTATGTCTGAATTATTTGTAAATTGGCCAAAACAAACAAAATAATAATAATGATAGATGTTGTTATCACAATCATCATTATTATTATTATTATTATTATTATTATTATTATTATTATTATTAATAAAAACTATTTAAGAAGAGAAGTCTCTCTTGCCAGATTCTTAGAGGCTCCAGTCTCCACAAGGAACGAGCTTGACTACACACAGCTCCAGATTCATACTGTGCAATCCTGATGCATGGATGCAGGGAGAGAGAGAGACAGACAGACAGAGAGAGAAACAAAGAGAAACACAGAGAGAGAGGGGCACTTTAAGCAATTTTGTCAAAATCTCTGTAGTGTTCTTATGCTGATGCTGCGTCTTCTCTCACTTGCGCTGATCTTCTCCTTGGTCGGGCGGTGGGATGGCCAGACACTCATCCATGTGACCATGAAACAAACGCAACACATGACCTCCAGTCAAGAATCCTATAAAAGAGATAAATGACAACAACTTCAGTCCTACAATAATTACAAGCAGTTTCAAGTAGGCGGTGGATAACACAGTCCAATCCATAAATGAACACAAAGCTGAAAAAGCAGCTTTCCTTGTCTTTATGGTCTAACTAAACAATGCCTTTACATAAATCTGTGTATTCTGTCCAAATCACTGTTGCCCTGCCTATTCACACTTCAGCTTTTTTTTTCAAATGAAGCAAAATACAAGGCAACCAATCGAGACAAAACACATTTACATATAAAATTTACATATTTTGTTTAAAACACAGTAACAAAAGCTTTTCTAAGGAATAAACAGAGGTTGGAAAATACTCATTTAAAAAAAGTATGACTGTTTTGGAACCTGAAAAAAAACAAAAGGGAAATGTATTTGGCCCTTTTTAAAATCTACCCACCTAAAGTTCAGTTTGCATTGTTTTCCATGTAATTACTAAAGAGTCTTCAGATGTAATCAAGTCAAGTCAAGCCTGGGAAGTTCAGGAGTTAATTGAAAACATGAATGAAAAGGTGCCCACCCTCTGCCAGCTCACAGCCTGAGCAGACTGGATTCATGTTCCACAGAGTCTGCATGAACGAGGCGTCCACCATCAGATCCCCGCTGGCATAGGAGAGATGCTGCCAGAGCACAAACACAAAAGCTTCAATACATACAGCACAGAACCTCTTACCAAACCACACAGAGAAACACACCAATGCTGTCGCGGTAGTTGTTTTTTTTGCCAGCGGAAAGACGATGCATTGGGTAAGTGTGGCTGTGGGTGGGAGAAATGCCAGGGGAAGCTGAAGAGGCAAATACCAAAATCTTACCAGGTATCTCTCAGATGACACGCTAACCAGGATGAGGTCGTCTCCCACTCTGACCTTCTCACCTTCTGACCTCTGCTTGGAGGCAGGATGGATAGTCCACCAGCATGCTTCACCTGCACACAGAGTAACATTTCCAGTTATGAAGCAATGAACTTCAGACCACATGTTCTACACCATCACTGCCCACAAACCCAGGTACCTGTAAAAAGGTAATTTTACAGAAGATAGCAAAAATCTCTTTTATTTTCTAGTTAATGCAAGGAGTTTTTCCAAATCATTTCTATATGCAAAGTCATCATGAAAGTTAAATGATAAAATAAAAAAAAATAAATTTGGTTTTAATTGTAAAAAAACTAATAAAAAAAAGAAGGAAAATGTAAAAAGCTCTACTTTAAAGAAGCGACCTTAATGTGATTTTCAATTGGTGAGCACAGAACCAGTGACAGTTTAAATGCCATGCTATGCTCAATCGAAAGGTGACTTATCATTTTGACAAATTATTCATCTGGTATTTCATTTTGAATGTGCTTTTAAATTGGAATTTGAATAATAAATCCTTTCAGTTCAACAACTATATGCAGCCTTTTAAAAAGGGAAACATCTGGGATTAGTTGCTTATTTCTGTTATTAATAGAAGTGACAAAGCAATAAATGTGGATTTTTTTTTTAACATACATGAAAACTAGGAATAACGTGGGGCAGGTGTCAGGGACCTATTAGAGAGATGTGTGTGTGTGTGTACCTGTAGAGTCCTCTTGCAAGCCCACATCAAAGGCCAGCTTGTCTGTGAGTGACCGTGACGTGGTCAGGCAACTGAGGTACTACAAATTACAAAAGTGGCAGAAAGAGAAAGCAGAGAAGCAAATCTGAATCATAACACTCGGCACATAACGCTCATAAAACACAGCAACACATTAGTGGACTCTTAGAGGAAATGATTTATTGTTATTACAACAATATCTTACAATAAATCTCCTCTGTATATTTACCACTCCAGGACTGTTCTTTCCATATACAAGGGCTAATACATGGAATGTTTTAACATATCAGTAAAAAGGTTGCAGAGACCTGTTGCTTGCCAAATAGCAATCCCACATTCATCTGCACTGTTCTGCTCGGGTTTTACTGGGTGCTTATCTTACTTTGTCTTGTCCATCACTCAGCTTCATCAGATATTCAAAGTATAATCATCATATTCTCAGTGTTGCTCTTTTTATCTGTAACTCTTTAATAATGCTTTAACTATTATTAAACCATTTCAAATTATGATTTTCTTGTAAAGTGGTACCCTTTTTAAAGTGGTACACATTTTAAAAGATGGTGGTATCTGTGGCTCCTCACCATGCTAGAGTGGCTGTGCCTCAACAGGATGGCATGCCCATACAGCAGGGTCCGGTGGCCCCCTCCCTGGGACGACTAGACGTGGAAAGTCAGAAGAAAGAAAAGACAGTTATCCCAGGTAAAACTCCTCAAACCTGGAGGGAGTGAGCGGGCAAGGCTTTATGTGGGTGGGTGGTGCTGTGCATCTGTATATAGGGGTGTGTGTGCGTGTTTGTGTGCGAGTGTGTGCGTGTACATGTGAACAGTTTGACACCAGCCACCCCCTCAACAAAAAAAAAAAGTGCGGTCTTCATCCTTCTTACATAAAGACAGAAATACAGATATATAAGGAACACAACAAAAGGCAACAGAGCATCATGGGAGAGAGAGAAGGACGAGAAACCGCACCGAAGATGACTCTCTTCGCCTCCTGTCACACGCATTGAGCACGCATGAGATACATAACCAGTAAACAGACAGGTCACAAGGTCACACCAAACTGAGAGAGCTCACAAAAGAGGACGCCAGTCTCATCCTGTGGTCATCTTCCCTTTTCTTAACATCCAGCAAGGTTTAGAAATGAGAGGACATGATTATTGTTGTTATTGGGGATTATCATCACCACCATAACCACTGTCACAATCATCATGACTGTCAGTTGCATGGCTCGGGTGAGAGAGAATGCACACTGCATGTCTGAGGTTAATCCACCTGGACAACAGTAGCCAACCGGTGTGGGTCAGTGTGTTACACCACCATTTGTTTGTCTTTCCAGATTAGCCATTAGGTGTGGTTGGGGGGGGGGGGGGATTTGTTCCTAACACTCTCAGCACCTCAGGTGTCAGATTCCATCCCCATTGACACCCCCCTCCTTCCTGTCGGGACTCTCCGCTGGGCTGTATGCCATGCTATTCTCATCGCGGGCCTTCCGATAGCAGCAGCAGTGGAGGAAAAAGCCCCTTGTTTGCACAGCCAGGTGAAGCTCCTGCTACAGCCTGCCAGGGGTAATATCCAGCCATTACTGCAGACTATTACTAATAGACATCAATCTTAACGACAGGTCAGAGGGCTGTGGGGGTACGGTTTTCTGGAGGCCATAAAAAACTGAAAAATGGAGCATGGAATGGAATAAACTGGAGATACAGAGACGAAAGAGAAAAAGAATAGAAAAAACTATGTGAATAGTTCAGCGAAAAATCACATTTCAACAAATTTGTGAATGATTGATTTGCTGTCTAATGTTTGCTTCTTTAATTCTACATTGTAGCTCCGAAGCTAATAAAGTCTTGGAGCGGCTTCCTCCACCAATATACCATTCATTTCTAATAAATCACTTTTAAAAACTGGTTTCTGAAATTGGAGCTTAAACTCATAGGCAAGTCTATTTAATGGTACTTTATAGGAAGTGTGTGATGATTCATGCATACAAGTTGCACAATGCTATTTGGTGAGATATAAGCTTATCTTACTCGCTAAATGAGCTTCATAATACCAGTAATACCAGTGATGCCACTGATGGCTCACTTATATAATTGGGAAAGTGTTAAATCTGATTTTCGCCAAACTACTCCTTTGAAGATCAGAATGTTGGCAGCCCAAAGTGAGTGATTTAGTATTTAGTAGTGACGGGAAAAAAAAGGAATTGAAATAATGAAGAAATGAGTTTTAGAGTCATTAGAGTCAAAGAAGAAAAAAAAGATGGTCTGATGTTAATGAAATGGTGACGGTGCTGAGTGAAATGGCAGTGTGGTTGAAATGGCAGGCCCAAAGAAGACCCTGTGTTTTCTTTAGGTGATGAGACATGGACGACCATCACCAAATGAGGAAAAAGAAACAGAGTTTTCTTTGAAAACTGGCCACCGTGAATGGCTTGTCAAAATGAAGCCCTTAAAAGATTACTGGTGAGGTCAAAAAGGTCTGGTGTGGTCTGGCTTACAGCTCAGGATAGTCTCTCTCTCGCTCTCTGGCATTTATTCTAGACCCAACTCTTGTTTGAAATGTCATTTGGGAACCAACTAAGGTTGCTGCGATGCCAATACAAGACATAGTGAGGAACAGGTGGCACAGGGGATCAAATACAAGGAGGACAGGAAGGCTTGGGGGAGGTGGACGGTAACTGCAGCACCATGTCATTTCATCCATACGAGACACTGAGAAGAAAGAGACAGGGGGAGTGGAAGAGAGGTGCTGAGATTGGAGAGGGGTAAACAGATGAACACATGAGTACATGAGACATGTGCAAAAACATACCCATTGGTCCAAATCGACTGCCTATGGTTGGCAGAAAAAAAGGGACGAGGGGAAAGAGACAAAAGGCAAAGCAGGTTAAGAAACACCAACAAAGCAGTACGAGCCCCCCCCCCCAAAAAACCAAAAAAACAAAAAAAAGGCAGGAATGAACCTCACCCACCCCATCCTACCACAACTACCATTCATTCACAAAACAACAAAGAGAACATCAGTATCGAGAGAACTGTTTCAATTGAAGCAATCATTTTAGAAAGACAACAAGAAAAGAAATTGGAAATTAAGAGAACACCCACTGTTCCTTGGAGACAAAATATTGAAGAAATATGGACAAAATACATATATAGAAATAGACACATGCCTATCCTGAGGGCTTCACGACTAGCAGAACTATTCTCTCTGTGTTCCTCTGAACCTGTCCCAGTGCTTCTTAGACTTAGACACACACACACACACACACACACACACACATTCACTATTGGTCCGATTTGTCTCTCCACCCACCACATAAGTTGCTTCTTGTCTTCAGCAGGAGTCTTAATATTATTTTTGCTTCCATGTTAACCGTATTTGCTCAAAAACTCTAAAATGAAAGGTGCCAGGCGGAATCAAAATAGAGACAAAAAACAAAAACAACAAAAAAAATGTAAGGATCTTTTTTTATAAATGGATGGTCCTTCAGGTTCAAATGGCTTTTTAGACAAAGGGCTTTGTAATTAAGCCTGAAAGCTAAAAACAGAACTACCTAGACTAAACGATGGCCACATTTCAGAAGATGTCATGATTTTATAACTGTACAAATATGAAGGTTAACAAACATTAGGGATTATTAGAGAAGGCCTAAAGACCACAATTAAGATCTTCAAAACTGCTGTGCATGGTATAAATGATATATATGTAAAGACCCTCCTTTCTGCCACAGAAGGACATTCCTCATCATGGAAGGTAGAACTGTACACTTTTAAAGAACATAAGCACTTCCTGTTTTCTCAAATTCATCCAGTGTATCCAACTCTAGGATTACAACACACTCTGAAGATTACTGGTTAAGATGATCCATTTTAGTATGGAACCTTTTTCATCTCAGAGCGACTGGAAACCTAGAGCTTGGTCATCATAAATGCTTCTAATGATCATATCAGCTATTTTCTTCCCTCTTTTTATATAATTATCTCCTTCATTGTGTTATTCAATCTGTCTCTTCTCAAACCTGTGACCAAGCCTGACCCTGGCTCTCACCTCGGTCATCTCCACGGTGTTGGCCAGCATCTCCTGCAGGGCTCGTACTGAGAGTGACTGCACCAGCACAAAGCAGCAGATCGCAAGGTCAGGGGGCACATTCTAGATGAGCATAAAAACACAGACATTTAAATACCTGTAAACAATAAACCAGCAAGTCAACTAGCCATAAAATACACATTGTCTACTACTATGACTGTTCTATTTTATGCTGTTCCCTTTAGAGTAGGCCTAGAGATTACCACAATTAAGCTTATCAAAATAACATTATATGGACAAAAGTATTGGGATGCCTGACCATTACACAAACAGGGACTTTAATGGCATCGCACTCAATTACAAAGACTTTAACATTGCAGCTATAACAGCTTCCACTCTTCCTGGAAGGCTTTCCTCAAGCTTTTAGAATTTCTGTGGGAATTTGTGCTGCATTCATTCTGTAGAGCATTTATAAGGTCTGGCACTGATGTTGGATGAGAAGGCCTCGCTTACAATCTCCATCCCAGTTCATCCCAAAGGTGTTAGATGGGGTTGAGACAGGGCTCTGTGCGGGCCGGTAAATCTCTTCCACACTGAACTCATTCAACCATGTCTTTATGGAGCTGGCTTTGTTCACTGGGACACAGTCATGCTGGGTTAGAAAAGGTTCTTCCCCACAATGTGTTCACAAAGGTGGAAGCATGGCGTTGTCCAAAATGTCTTGGTGTACTGAAGCATTAAGATTGTCCCTCACTGGAAGTAAGTGGACAAACTCAAATTTTAAAAAAAGGTGTCCCAATACTTTTGTCCATATAGTGTTTGTGACTGTGAATAAACCATTTATAATTGAATGAACCTCTTTGCAGCTACAGAAGAACATTCCTCATCATTTAAGAGGGTAATCTATTCCTGCTTTCTCGAATTCATCACTGCACAAAGCAATGGCATCTTCCAAAGACAGCAACTCTAGAATTATTCTGTAGTCTGACGATTATCAGTTCAGTTGAAACAAATGTAGGCTCTCATTTTATTATTGTTATTATTGTTTTTAATCTATTAATGGACAGCAACTACATTTAAAGTAAGAAGGTAAACAGCAGACAGCGCTTTTTCTAGAACCTCTAGAAGGTTTGGAGTGAAGGTCTGGAGTTTCCTTATTAGATTTCTTATGACATATGTGGGTAGATAATCTTACATGTTAGGATTTCAACTCCTGATGTTCTAATGAGCTCCCTGGGCTACACCTACCCAGATACCACAGTTTTTAAACATTTTCAGATGTTACATGTAATATCAGAGAGATTATTCAATGTTTACCCAATGCATCACATCTATTAGATTTTTTTGAGTTTAGAGTTTTATCCAAAATCTAGATTTATATAAAACTTTATACTTTATCCTAAAACCTTTTTTTTAAAACCTGTGTTCAATTGATCCCACAGGCAGCAAGGTAATAGTAATAATAATAATAAATATTATTTTTATTATTATAACAATTCATTTGACCTTAAAATTAGATTTAGGGTATAAGTGTAAAACCCCTTAATATTAAATTTAAGGTGTTGATTCAGGTTCTATTATTTAAGGGGCAAATTTGAAAAAGTAGGTTTTACCCCTTAATCAACCTAAATATGTGCATTTCCTTAAATTTCCCTCATTTCCAGTATGGTAAGTAAAGGTAATTTTAAGGGGTGAAATTAAGAGTTTTGCATGTTTTTTTATTTATTTTTTTTTATCAACTTAATATATCATTACTTATTGTTTATAGTGTGATTAAAATTGTCCAGCTGGTTTTGTGGATTTGGACCCTGCAGGTGGGCTGTGGTGATGCTGAGTACCTGGGCATTGGACGTTGTTTCAAGGAAGCACAATCGGTTTCCGAAGCCCTCACAGGACAGGCACAGTTTTATCTGCTCTTTCAGGACAGTTGCTGTACACTGGAGCACTACTGTGTCATCCTGCAGGGAGGAGAGGGCAGACAGAAGCAAAAACAACCATTCAGGGACATGTAATGCCATATGACAATGCTGACGATGGCTCCTGATATTGGGGTCGAGTCTCATAAATACCTCCTCATTCAGAAAATGCCCGTTAACAGACACTGATTTGTGTTGTTCAGCAAAACACACACACACACACACACACACACACACACACACACACACAAACCCAAACCCACAGGCCAGTCCGTCACTGTTCAGAGGCCGTCTGGGGTGCAAATACACTAATAAACACTCTTAGTTCCAACTCTCCACCTGACACAGTGCATTCTCAGCTGTTCCCCCATCACTCATTATGTAAGCACCATATCCCCCTCTCCAGCTCACTCCTCTTTCCAATCTCATGCTCTCTTTGCATCTATTTTCTTACCCATTTGTTCAGCTGCATGCTTTTAACTGACCTGAACACATGTATTTGTTATCTATCCTTTTTTTTCACTAGATTTCGTTCCTCCTTTGCATCCTCTCTCCATCAGAGGCTGATTTATGGGCCATTTCAGTGCTCTTCTTGTTCGTGGCATGGCATGTGTATTTGCTGACGTAAAAGGGCTTCCGTGTGATGCATGTGTGACGATCCAACATCAGAGACTTCCCCAAAATTCATATCCTTTCAGCTGTACGTACTCTTCCTTTAGAGTAACCCCATTATTTATCTTCTGCCAGCCCAAATCTGTCTCTGCAAGTGATGCTGCAGCCCCTGCACGCAATAAATGGGACAGCGTGCCCTCAGTTCTTTCCTCAAGTCTTCTACAACCTCCTCCAGTAATCACCTTGATTGTACATTCTTAGAAACAGTGCACTGAAGGGTTGTGCAAGTTGCAGTTTTGCAGATGCATTACATCATTTAAATATGGCTGCATCACTGTCATAACAAAACCATGAACCTACATGTATTAACTATAAAACAAAGGGCTTATATCCTACATTTCGCATATTTTTGGCATGGAGGTCCATTAGTGAAGTGGGTTTATGTACTGAAGTGGATCTATGTAACAAACGCAATCCATCAATTTCCAATTCACCTGTCATGCATGTCTTTGGACTGTGGGAGGAAACCGGAGTACCTGGCAGAAACCTACACAGTCACAGGAGGGGAAATGCAAGAGCCCTCAGTGGACCTTCTTGCTGAGGCACTACAACACTACCCACTCCATTACCCACTAATAAATCATAATTTCATTATCAAATTGGTATTTATCCCTTAAACTACACAGGCTGTTGTGTTGCTGTGTTTGGATTTTGATTCCCAAGAACATGGAGAATCAGGAAATGTAGTGTATGACCTGCAATGTAACACACCATCCATGG
>JBBPDB010000019.1:5471901-5489173 GCA_037974465.1 Brachypetersius altus
ATGTCTATATGTATATATATATATGTATATACAGTAATCCCCCAGTTTTACGCGGATCCAGTCACACGCTGAGAACCGAAATCATATTTTTTGTGGCAATCCCCAAAATAGCGCGGAAAATATATTTTTCCTGGATGTTTTCCTTGGATGAGGGATTACTGTATATATACGTGTGTGTGTATGTGTGTGTGTCGGGTGTGTGTTGGTGCGTGCCTGTGTATATGTGTTTCTCACTAATCATGCAAAATATGCATAATATAACAAATAGAGGTACCATTTGAGTTTCTTTATTAGCCATAAACATAGAAACACATACAGAAATGTGTTTTATTTCTCCAATGTTAGTTTAGTCTCAGTTCCTACATTTTATAAAGACTGAATAGAGAACTGGCCTTTAGTAAGTCGACCTTTAATTCATAATTAACATATCAGAAGTTCCACCTATGAAATGTCCAGCAGAACTCGGTGAGAACTGAGTGTGTGAGAACCGAAATCATATTTTTACACTGAAATCCCCACAATAACGTGGAAAATATTTTTTTACAATGTAAACTGAACTTGACATTTCTTTTCTTGTCCCGCCTTCTTTTCTGTTTAACTACTTCTGTTTAACTACACCTCTCTTCAAAAGTCTCTCTTTTTTCCATGAAAGGTCAGAATGTGCATCATTTACCAGCCCAGGAGAAGATACATATTCCAAACTGCGTCATGTTCTTCTGATTGGTTAAGAACATGATGACCTAGTCAGGGTGCAGACGGAGCGAGGACTCAAATCCCCCCCATATCTCAGACAGTGCATCTGCAATGAGAGATTAATGCCTTTAATCATGTAAAGTGGGCACAGAAGCATTTGTTCAGAACAGGGGTTGGGTTTTCATTTGTGTAATTCTGTAATGCCCTCGACTGTCCCTGATGATTTGTTTGGTTTGGGTTTTTTGGGGTTGTTATCAGGGTTCTATTTTTTATTCTGCTGGGGCCATGCTCCAATTGACTTTTTTTTTTTGCTGTCCACAAATATTGTCTGTTGCTCTTACCCTGGATTCCCCCACACCTCTGAGACCACCGTGAGTTTGTAGAGCTGTTTTATTTACTTTCAGAATGGACAGAAATAATCATGCTCCCACTGATGTGGATGCATTTTTCTGAGTAGGCTCACAAGAGGAGATTAGGGTTGTGATGTTGCAATAATAATATATGATTGTATTGATTCTTAGGTGTTCACCCTTAATACACACATAATATAGAATGTCTGTCACAGTTATTACATTATAGCACGATTGCAGTCTATAGAGTGCATCGCAGTTATTTGAGCAGCCTGCATTTACTTTCTTTAGTTGTCAGCTTTTACAGTCAATTAGCTCTATAGACTGCAATCACAGTTTTCATCAGTTAGATCGAGGCAAATGCATGTAAATAAAAGAAAGCAGAAAAGACATGAGATGTGTCATGGGTTGAAAACAGCTTCTCATTTCTGACTGGTGCTATACCTTCAAAGGGTATGTTTATATGAGCTCACGCTGTGTCTGCTGTCAGAAAGAAGATGTTAAAGCCTTGTCTAAGCCCTGATGTCTTCCTTAAAGTTTGCACCCTATAGGCCAAGGTGCTTATTTTAAACTCAGACTTTTGGGACAGATTAATGTGATGTGGAGGCTTTGCATGGGCTACACCCAGTGGATCTGTCATATTTCTTTTTCAATAATAAGTTAATTGGCTTATCTGCAGTGGCTTAATTCATTATTAGCACAATTAATCCTAATTCCAAGTAACATAAATAATCAAATGCATTTTTCTGAATTTCTTTCTTCTTGCCTTGTAAACAAAAGCATCCTCTCTGGACCTTCTCTGTATTTCAAAGAACTTTGGCTAATAGGCCACCACCGAGTCCACATTGTTATGGCCCACAATGAAGCCCACAGCAAGGGCCCTGCGGCAACACTCATGAGCTGCACTCTGAATACCAAAATGAGAAATGGGTTAGAGTCCATGCCTAGCTATATTCCTGAATTTGTGGTGTCTTGCTGAGCTTTTTCACAGGCAGCATTTAGTTTTGACAGCATGTGTTTGAAAATCGAATTAGGAATATGCAGTCTTTTATGAAAGGTCTTTCTGAAACTTTGCTTTAGTGCAATACCTTAGAGCTTCAGTAAAAACACTTTAACACAAACCTCTCTGTCTCTGCAGGACTCCCTCATTCTGGAGAAGAATGATTTCCACCACCCAGTGTGTTCATTCCAAGATGACTTTCAAGAGTTTGAGATGATTGATGATGAAGATGAGGATGATGATGAGGAGGAGGATGAAGGAGAGCCAGACCCTGATGCCCCGCCCTCTCCTTCTGCATCTCCTCCCCCTTCCCCTACTCTAGGTTCCCTTAAAAGTCGCCCCACAACTCTAAACCTGACCACTGCAGTTTCGCAGGTGAACATAGACACTATATTATTTGTAATAGAAATGAAAATTACCCAGCTATTTACATACGTAAAACATTTATGTCTTTCTTCTTTGCCCCAGGACTCCTTGAACAACAACAGTAGCGTATCTCCACGGAAGTCAAGTTGGCAGGACTCTCTTCGCAATCCCGCTTCACAGGGTGACTGCTGTTTTCACTTTACTTGGCTAAGCTACTTTTAGCTGAAAAATTGACCTGCTGAAACAAGCAGTTTGCACTTCATTTGTTTGTGATCATTTCTTTTTCTGTGCTGCTTCCTCTGGAGTCTGACTGTAAATAATTACTGTATTGACTAAACTGCACTGCCATTGTCAATTTAGCTGATCTTTAGGTATTTACAGGGATAAAATATTAAACGAACGGGTAATATTCTACTGCCCCTCAGTTTCTTCTTTGTTTTTATATCTGTAATGGAGATTTGCTAGGTGATTTGATATATCCTGACACTGTTTTTCGCTTCAGGACGTTTATCTCCCACCCACACTTGCCTAGAGGATGGTACCCACGTAACTGGCACATGCCCAGCGGCTCCAGGCACCGCAGTCTCTGCCAAAGGTACTCCCCCAAACCCACCCGGGCACTGTGGTCTCAATCAGTCGCCTGGCAGGCCGCTGCTGTACGACTTTGAGGGCAACAGACGCGAGCGGCCCGAATACGGTAAAAAATGTCTGACCCTGTTGCTAGAGGCCCATCATCATGAACATACAGTGTTAACTGTGCACGTGAAGTTGTCAGCTTACACTTATGAGTGTTGTCACCATCGTCTCAACACTGTGTGTATTTTTAAATGTTTACTAACAGTAGAATATCAGGACCTCTCTCTTTGTCCCTATCAGTATATGTTTCTTCCCTTTAGCTTTACCTCGTTTTCTAATTCTGTTTTCTTTCCCATTTTTTGTTTTCTCCCCTCTATTTACTTCCTGTATTAAGGTTCTTTTGGTCAGCATCACTCTGGTGGCCCCGAAGTCTCAGAGGTAAAGGCTACGGTTGAAGGAACTCTTGAGGAAAATGTGCCCTCAGGTGATGATTGCATTTCCCAGTGTTCCGACACAGAGGTTGACCATGACCTCAATGGACATGCCAAACACCGACTGTGCTGCCCCAGACCTACCGACACTTACACCATTACTTCAGAAACTGCTGATGACCAGGAGCTGGAGAATGACCTTACTCTGGATGGCACCAGCAAGTGCCTGTCCTCTACAGCACCACTTGGTAATGATGCGGAGACCCCACTTTCAGATGAGGAGCTGGATAAAGAGTTTGACATCGACTTCCTGAGCAAGGAGACTTATGATCTGACCAGTAAGGAGCCTGATGGCCTATCCTATGTGGAGTTTCCTAGTATTGAACCTACAGAGCCGGCCTCTGTCCCCAATCTTGCATTGTCCAGACGATCAGATGTTGATTTAACACGTGAGGCTTATGACATGCCTCAACTGGTTGCTGATGCTGTGATGAACGACACAACATCTCCTTCCTCTGACCCTGGCATCGCCGACATGAATGCCAAGCAATATGCAGAGTCAGACCGGCACAGTGATGACCTCAGCTCCCCTGGATCCGACTCTGATATTGAAGGTGAACTGGAGGCAGCGTTTGCCTGTGGTGGCCCACTGGTCAGTAATATGATTTCATCCATCTCAGAGACTGAGCTGGACTTGACTAGTGAGTCTAGCAGTGGAAGGTCCTCACACCTGACCAACTCCATTGAAGAAGCCAGCTCACCCACCTCGGACCAAGAGCTGGACCAAGAACTTGATGCTGAGCAGGACAGTGGCATTGTCGGTCTGAAGGCATCTCTTCTTCTAGGCCAGCCAGAGCCCATTAAGCAGGACCATTCACCAACACTGGAGCACAGTCCAGACATCCAGCCTCTGGATGATGGACAGGCAATAATGGGGCTCCAGAGTGTGGATGATGAACAGGATTATGAACATCATGCTGATCCTGATGAGACGCTGCCTCCTGCTGTGCCCTGTGAGGATAGTGCATCCCAGCAACTGCTGCTGAAGATAGAACCAGACCACAGTCTAGAGAGCTTTAAACGGTCTTTCTACCTGCCTGTTGGACCCAGGCTCATGCCCTCAGTGGATGACTATGATGGGAACAGCGAAGGAGAATCTGAGTCAGAATCAGAGGACGAGCTCAGTGAGAACTCAGATTCACCGTGGTTACTCAGCAACCTGGTCAACAAGATGATCTCAGAGGGATCTTACCCAATCAGCTGCCCAGAGGAGTGCCTCAAACGTTCTGCCTCCATTTCCGACACCATTTCACCCTCATCCGACCTGGAAACTGATACCTTTAACGAGAGTGAAGACCATAAGACACAAATGCAGAATGTTGAGGAAGACTGCCTGGAACAGCTGCCCAATAGCTCAGAAGTGAAGACTGATGGAAAAGACAGAAAAGCCAGCTGTGGATCAGAAGAAGAGCAGGATGATGACAAGAGACTCAGTTCTTGTTTGTACATGAGCAACCCTACAAATGATACTATCACTCCTATTTTCTTAGAGAGGTATCAGCCCAAGAACACATCTGAGAACGACTTTACTTGCCAGATATCACTAAAAAATCAGCAGAATGAGGAAGAAGAGGAGCCAAATAATGACCTGACGATGGAAAGGATGAAGGACCTGGACTCACCCAGCCTAAGTGAAAGCATCATCAGCGACAAGGATGAGGGACGGGAGACAAGGGTGGACCCTCTATCTCTGGAAAAAATCACAGAGGTCAAAAACAGTCTGACACTTGACATCCCCACAGCACAGACCAATCGTTGCTTCAGCCTCACATATTCCACAGACAACGATGAAGACGAAGATGCCTCACCATTCCTAGAGGGCCTTCACAAATCACCCTCACCTTATGGAAATGACTACTTAGACAGTTCTCCACCTATCGATGAGAGTGTTCGGGAGCTGCGAAGCACCTTTGAGTCAAGGGGTGTCAAACCAGTAGATGACTCTTTGGCGTATGACTCGATGAAATACACTTTAGTGGTGGATGAGAATACTACACTGGAACTGGTGAGTCTGAAGCGCTGCACCTCAGTGCTTAGTGACGACAGTGATGGACTTTCCACAGTCTGTGATGAAGAAGCCGCTGATGAGGGAGAAGATGTGTATGAACAGAGCAAGACAGTGAGGGGAATGCGGCCTGATCTGCTGTTAAGCTCTTCTTCAGAGGAAGACTCCTCACCTGAGGCAGACCTACCATTCTCCAAGAAGTTCCTAAATGTGTTTGTCAACAGCACATCGCGTTCCTCGAGTGAGTGATCTTACATACAGGCACGCAGAAGTACATGCATATATTTTATTTGTACTAAAAGAAATAAATTATGAAATGTGTATTTGTGCCTAAAGCTGAGAGTAACATGAGCTCCATTCCATTTGCCACAGTTTATTACCTTTGGTGAGAGTTTGAGTGCATTTAGAGAACTGCATAATTGATGTGCCTGTCATAATTGGCAAAGAGATGACACTTTGTCCAAAGATGAGAAATATAGAAAAGAAGTAGATATTCAATACTTTCATAAGGTTCTACATGAGGAACGGCTACTTATGCTTCCAGTAGACAACCATGCAGATTCTCACCAGCACACACTCTTTCACAATCACACCGTCAGACCACAGCATTATGACTAACTTTCTGTGTGTGTTCTAGGCACAGAATCATTTGGGTTGTTCTCTTGCACTATAAATGGAGAAGAAAGAGACCAGACTCACAGAGCAGTCTTCAGGTAAGTTCAGCTACCGGTCCTTCAGATGATAAACTGAGGAGCACAGAAATAAAATAAACAGCAGATGCAAAGGTCTTTAATGAAAGATGGTGGATTTTTCTGTCTCTGTTGCAGGGTGTCCTGTCTGTAACTCTCTCACACTGACTGTTCTTCTCTACTTGTTACACTACACTGTTGACTGTTACAGGTTTATACCGCGTCATGCAGATGAACTGGAACTTGATGTTGATGACCCACTCTTTGTTGAGGAAGAGGAGGATGACTACTGGTACCGTGGCTACAACATGCGCACAGGGGCTAGAGGCATCTTCCCCGCCTATTATGCTCATGAAGTTATTGGGCAAACCAAAGACCTGATGGGTGAGAACAGTCTTCACTTAAAAACTTTGGATTGGTCAGAGTTATCTTTTCTGTATCGATTTTGTGTTTTCATCCATTCATCCATTTATTGGCTTTGCATTGGCCCCAGGCTGAAGCATTTGTGGTCAGTCAGGATTCAGAGATTTCTTTAAGCCAGTAAATCTCATGTTAGAAACTACTGCAGCACTGATGTAGGAGGTGAATACTACAGTAAGTCTTTGGTCAGAGTGTGTAGTGTAATTATTCAGATGTGTATACTGTTTTGCCAGTCAAAAGGCAGAGCACAAGTTCTTATTTGTTGTGGTGATCATGTTTAGCATCTCTCAGTAAGTGGGGAATTCCCACTTGTTTGTTTCCATAGCATTGAAGAGAAACCCAGCCTGGATGGAGAGTTTCACTGTTCAGTTCCTGGGCTCTGTGGAGGTGCCTTATCACCAAGGCAACGGCATCCTGTGTGCTGCCATGCAGAAGGTGCTGTAAACAGGATGAAAACTTCATAGTGGATACTGTCTGAGATATTAACCAATGTTTACTATCAGAATCTTCATTTATTAAATAAACTTAGGTTTGCGTCTCTGTGTTCCAGATTGCCATGGCAAGGAAGAGGACAGTGCATCTTCATCCTCCATCCCTATGTGAACTGGAGATTAGCTTACAGGGAGTCAAACTGGTCATGAGCCTGGATGATGAGTATGACCTCTCAGAGGAGGTGAGAGACAGAGAGAGAGAGAGAGAGAGAGAGAGGGAGAGAGAGAGAAAGAGAGAGAGAGAGAGATGGGAAATTCTGTTATGTGAAATGCCTCTCCTCTCTCTGTTGTTGCAGTTTGACAGATGTAGCCACTTTTTCCAGATGAAGAACATCTCCTTCTGTGGATGTCACCCCAAAAACAACTGGTAAAAATAACGTCTTCACCAACACTTTAGTGGGGCCTCTACCTGTTGAAAATGCTCTTTTTAAATGTGCTTGTTTAATAGTTAAGTTTACAGTAAGTAGTATAATAATATAACAAGCAACAAGTTGAAAAACATTTTAAAACATTTAAAATACCTGTAAAAATCATGAATATTGATCAACCCCACACATTATCCCATTGTGTTGTCAGCATTCAAACATTCAGACAAATTTTTTTTAATATTTGCTTTTAGTTAGAAGTTTAGAAAGGAAAACCATCAAATAATTATTAGGTGAAACCCTCATTTCATACCAAAGGAGACACTTTGTTGCATATTATTAGAGTGTGTCCCAGTTCTGCACTATACCGTAATACTATAAAGTATATACTTTGTTTTGATCTTAATGGTATGAATTTAGCATGTTAATGTACTAAAATATTACTACATTACTAAAAGAAAGTGATAGAGTATTACTATGCCAACATGCATCAAACCAAACTATGGCTCTAAAGGCTACTATAGTAGCTAGTACAAATTTTGGGAGAAATTGAGTAAAATGTTTTTTAATGCGTAGCACCCTGCTTTAAGACAGCAAATGTAAAATGATCAAATTTAGTATTGAATAAAATCTTAAAAAGTAAGATAACCATTAACACCATACTTTAGCACTTACGTCAGTAATACATGCTACATATTTAAACTATTGATTGTAGAATTAGTATTAAATGTGCTGTTGGTATTGAAGAGTTTTTTAGCTGAAAGATAGGGGCAGAAATCAAACATTACATTACATGGAGGATGTGAAAAGAAAAGTCTATACCATCTGAAGTGATGCATATATCTTGAAAATGCTAACCATAGTGTTTTTTTCTGTTGTGCAGCTATTTTGGCTTCATTACTAAGCACCCAATGCTGAACAGGTTTGCTTGTCACGTATTCGTCTCTCAGGAGTCTATGAGGCGTGTGGCTGAGTGTGTGGGGTGAGTCTAATGCTTCTGATGTTTTCTTGGAACACTCCTGACACATTTGACATTAATATGAGGACAGGGTCATGACTGAGTATTGAAATTATATTGAAATACTTATAGTACCAAAATCATTGAAAAATTCTGTTGAATACTAAATTTCAACAACTCTGTGGTCAGGCAAAAGAGCATTTGGGAATTCTGGAGAGATGGAAGGATGAAAGATAGTGAGAAGCGAGAGCAAGGACAGACGGGATGGATGAGCGAAAGCTAATGAGACTGGCTCTGTACTCCATCACAGACCCAAGGAGCAGACTGCCCTGTGAATAATTAAAGATTCCTCTGAATCCCTGAACATGGGGAATAGACACCAAAGAGTTATGACCCCTCACATCAGTGTGAGATGTACAGCCCTGTCACATTAATATGGCCTCATTAACACACACGTCATTTGCCCTCAAAGAGTCGAGAGGGAAAGTGGTCATTTTGAAAAAGCTTGCCTTTGTCTGTTGGGCAGTATCACTCAACTTCACATTCTACTTCAAAGCTAGAAACTATTTTTCTACAGAAAACGTGACAAAAAACATTTTCATGTTATGTATTTAAATAAAGTATTAGCAGGATGTTACTATTGTGCCTTTTTAAAACAAATGAAATTATGTGTTAGGCAAAGTGGGGCGTTAAAATTACCTTCCCATTCAGTCACCACAGCTGTCAGCTGGCGACCTGGTGGCTTGAGATCTGCCCCTGCAATCAAAAGGATTGTGGGTTCGAATCCCAAGACTGCCAGTGGCACCACCTGTGCTGGACTGGCCATCGGGCATACCGGTGGGCCGATGGTAAATGTGGGCTGGCGCAGAATCCCGTCAGCTACTTACATACAGTAATGTAACAAAGCATCCATAGTAGTCACCTGGGCACTTTGAGACCGGTGGGGCAATCTCAAAATGCCTGGTAAGATTTTTTGTCCCAGTCCAGCCCTGGGAACCACTGAGGTACCCTTGAGCAAGTTACTGTAACCACACACTGCTTCCTGGACGCTGTGTTCCCGGCTACCCACTGCTTCACATGGCTGAATTGATTGAATGCAGAGAACAGTTTCGTTCTGTTCACACCATGCTGTGGTATGTTAATGAAACCATTTTTTAAAAGTGAAATTCAAAATATTCTCTTTGGGCAGGCCCAGTCTTCCAAAAGCAGTTAAAGAGTGATATTTTACCAAGATTTTTTGTAGGAGAATCGTGTGTTCTGAAATAAAGTAGATTTGTGCTGAACGTGGCTGTGTTTGTCCTGACTGGTGTACATGTTTGCATCTGTTGCAGCCGAGCGTTTCAGGAGTATTATCAGGAGCATCTGGAGTACGCCTGTCCCACTGAGGATATCTACTTGGAGTAGAGGAGGAGAGACGTTACCAAGGCAACTGCTGTCCAGAACGACAGTCATCTGTTTCTGCATTCGGCCACCTGGGGGCGACTTGTGGCCTTTACTGGATGTAACATAGGCCTCGCTGTCTCTCACACACTCCCTCTCCCTCTCTCTCTCTCTCTCTAATTGTCTCTACATGAACTGAGCAGAACACGTAGGCTCAATCTAAGTGATGCGTCCATTTATTTAACTCTTTGTTTGTTTACTCTTTTATTTATTGTCATCCTCAAAAGATGGATTGCCTGTTTATTTAACTTTTGTATGACGTAGTTCCTAGGGACATGGCTTGATTGAGATACTTCCAATACGTTTTTCTTTCTCTTGATTAAGAAATGGGAAAAAATGACTTCACATGTTTCAATGCATGGCTTCGAGGGTTATGCTCACAGACACAGGAAATACTTAACGATAATGAATTTGAAATTCATTTTTTTGGAAGGATGGGTTTTGTTTGTAAATATGTATTCGTTTGATTCTGAAATATACCGAATTAGGTTTGTACTGAAATGGACATCTGGACAGGCGTCGGTACTAAACAGGGATTAGTAATACAATGACTGTCTGCTCGCTGTAGTGGAAGGTTTGATGTGCACTCTTATTCTACCATCATGTAAATACTGTATATTTAGAGACAAGTAGGTGACTACTACAGACGCTTCGTTACATTACTGTATGTAAGTAGCACCCTCCATCAGCAAATGGAAGTAGCGGGGGAGGATTGCAGGTGAACAGGAAGGCCTGTGTGTCAGCCTGAGAATGGAGAGCCAGGTAGCGTCGGCCATGCACGGTCCTGCAGATACTGAACTGTACTAAACTTCTCAAACTCAGACAGAAATTGACAGATCATCCCCTGAACGTCCTTGTGTAGGTTCATTCTCAGGCTGTGCTTCAGTGCTTTGTGCTGCTGAGTCTCTTAGGCCCCGCCCTCCATGCATTGAAGGCTAACAGGTAGATGTGTAAGCAGCCAGTGGGGTGCAGGACGCATTTGACAGATTACTCAGTAAATGACAGAGACCAAGTTAAAGTTTACTATCAGTCTGTTTCAAAGGTGTAGTTGAAGTCCACTACTAACTCAGAGGGACAATTTTACAGCTTACCTCACAGTGAGTGTAAAATTAGGCCAGAACAGCAGACATGCATCCAAATGAAATGTGGTCATTTGGCTTTGTAAGAATATTATACAATTTCCATGCTCTGTTAAACAGTACCATCAGCTAGTTCTGAAGGAAACTGATTAGGAATTCCACTTCAGTCAATCTATCCCAATTCAAATTAGAATTAAGCGTACTGCACAGAGCTTATTGGACCAAGAATTGTGTAGCTACTCTTATGCATGTCTATCTAATAAACAGGGTACAATGGCAGCACAGAAAATGTGTTTTTCTGCTCCTTGGTGTTATCTCTAGTCCTTGCCCTAACCTTGACTCCAGTATGACTACTCTTACTCCAGTCATTTCTTACAGAGCAGGGAGCCCTCTGCTGGCCTAATACAGTTAATGTCCCACACCATTGGATCCTTCCAACAACAGAGATGTTTCAGTGCTAGTCTATAGGCGCTGAAATGAACACAAACTGCAAAAATGGAATTGATGGACAGATGAGAATTGAATAAACCACATCAAGACGGTCACATACATGATGGTACTTGGACAAATAGGCCAAATTGCTTCTCAGTGTGCTGACGCTTAATTTTTCCCGCTTCCTATATAACAGAGAACGTGACTCTTGCCTACAGCAGGCTGGCTTCATTATCCCAATGTCGGTAGAAAATGATAACTATGTATCTCTTAGGCAGGACTTAAACACAGCTGTAAACACTGAGGCCGCTCACGTCCCGCTCACCCTAGTCACCCTAGTGACTGCCCCTGCAATCCAGTTCCATTGTTATGTGTTCATTTGTGCTGATGATACCTGTAGGGGAGGGCTGCCGTTTTAAGACTTTCAATGTGATTTTGCCGTCAGCTAGATTGCTGTAAATATTCTAGAGTCGAGATGACCATCCTGTGACCTTTCTGTTGAGTAAGTTACTGAAATAAATATGTAAATTTAAAGAAAACAATAACGGTGACAATGATATTTGAAAGGCAAATTGTAATGGGGGTTTAAAAAAATTGTAAATTAATTAAAATTAGCATTTGTATATTTTCTTTCAAACTGCTTCACGTCGCTGTACATCAGTGGTTGGATGTGTTGTCACAGTGTGCAGAGTAACATATGAGTGCTAAGACACATGCCTGTGAATCAGCTGTGTATAATGTCATTCATACACACATCCACTCCCTACACACTCATTGCGTTGATGCTACCTGTTCCACCCTTGGCATCGTCAGTCCAATCAGATGCTCTAATTTTTCACTGAGGTGACCATAGCAGTTGAGACTCTTCAGGACACTCATCCGGATTCCAGATTCGAATTTGCGACTGTTTTCCATCAAGACCCATTTCTTCATAAATGTTTGTCCAGAGATTAGATGGATTCCTCCAAATGTTTTGTCTGCATTTGAGCATTTTACAATCATCGATTGGCTGTAAAACCCCTTATGTATTAAAGCAGAACAACTAATAACTACTGGATTACATAAGCTTGGGTAGTCGAATGAGTACAATAAATACCAACCTCTGGACTTTGAGTCCATAATGCAGTCCTTCACTGTATAACAAGACCAACAGCTGCAGTATGACAAACTATCTATCTTGTATCTTTAAAAATGAAACTTGTAAAAAGAAAAAACAAAAAAAAAACAAACAAAAAAATTCACTGCCTTGTCATGGATTTGGTCTTACGAATAAAATACTATATGCTTGATGTCATCAATGTGTTTCTGTGTCTTTTTCTGTGTGAGAATGCTTTTACTACATATACTACATTGTCCTCAAACAAGACTATGATCATAATGCAGTATCAGTAATAGGTTAGACACATTTGCCTGTTTAGAATTCAGCTACTTTACTGTGGACAAACACTGATGTTGTTGATTGTTTTTTTTTTTTTACTCATTTCTACTTAATATTATAGTAAAACATGGCAACATAGAAGAGGAAGAAATAGCAGATGATAAGTGATCATATGTTGAGGTAAATGAATTCTCTTTTGAAACCTTAAAATAACCACACAATTAACTTCTTAGACAAAAACTTAGATAAATAAATGACAATATTGTAATACAAGATTAATTAGAAAACTAAACCCAGTGTTTTCAAATACAATATGCTGTAATGAGTTCCAGATTGTTCTGAAGGCTATTAGAACAAAGCAATATGGCCTGATGTTTATAGAAAACAATGGAACCTTCAGCCCCTATTTTGAGCCCCACCCGGAAGCAAATGCATATTAAAACAAAATGTTTATTCCTGAACCAGCAGAGATCATACTTTATTACATTCTTATGAGATGAGGTATGATTGTTACAAATTAGTTTTCCCTTCATTAGAAATTGTTGGTCCACTGTAATAATAAGTTTTAAAAACCAAGCAGAAATAAATCAGCAGTCTCTTTTCTGATTACAAACAGTAGATGGCAGCAGTAGGCAGTGATTGCGTTATTTTATAACACACAGCAGAGTGTTTCCCTTGTAAAAAAGCAGGAGGGCCTCAGTGCAGACCTTAGATTACATCAGATAAAATTCAGTGTTCAGTAATAAGAAAAGTACTGTAATGTTAATCAGAAAGCGCAACACTCAGTACTCAGTAGCGCCACACTGGCAGCACTCAGGTTTGGGAGAGCACTGTGGGCTACAGCAGGGCTCCAGTGTAGGGTCTGTTCCTTTTCCAATCTCGCTCTCTCCGAACTCCATCGAGGCCTCAAACTGGTCCTTAATGTCCTGTATCTTCTCCAGCACTTTGACCAACTCTGGGTGGTCCTTTGGGCTCAGGTTATAGAACTCAGAAGGGTCTGACTCCAGGTCAAACAGCAGAGGAGGGTCGTGCTGCTTCAGAGGAGCGATTAAATGACAGTCTTGGTCTGGAGTGGTGTCACTGTGTGCTGCTCCTAAGAGACAAAAACAGGGAGATAAAAGAAGATAAAAAAGTTGTCATGTAAGATGCGAGTAAAAGACAAAGTGAATAATAGATTAAGGTACTTGCTCGTTTGGTTCAGATCTCTGTAGATCAAAGAACTAAGCAAGAACTCACCCCGTGTGTAATAGTGAGCTTTGTATTTTTGCCATCTCACTGCAAACACACCGTACTTCTCACTGGGGTCCACTGGGTAGAAAAACATGGTCTCCCTTTTTCCCTGAAACAAAAAGGACGAGGGTAATAAATCCATTACTTATTATAAGAACCTCCAGTGGTTAAGTAGTGTAACACAGACTGCCTTACTGGTCCATGGTTGAACAATATGTCTGTCATGTCCACACCATCCAGTGGAACTTTAGGTAGAGCAGCTCCGGCTATTTTGGCGAAGGTGGGTAGGACGTCTAGAGTGCTGGCCAGCGCATGCGTGATTCCTGAGAACGTGTACAGACATTTCACAGAACAATTAGAAATTCTGTAGGGAAGATATGAGGCTCACTAGAAGAGCAGAGCAGATTTTCTTTAAATAACTTTATTTAAGCAAAATAAGACATTTCATGGATTCAAGTTACATGCCTCTCCATATTAATAATTCCAACAATTCAGTAGCGTAAGTCCACCATACAGTTACACCACACAGTATGTGGGTTTGGAACAGACTAATCAGTCTGGTAAATCATTGTAAACACAATACACACGACCATTCAAAGATTTTTGTACACTACAGGTTTTTATCACATTTATTTCATTAACTGCAGATCTTTATTTCTGTTACGTATTTGAGAACTTATAAATGAAGATACATCTCAAATAAAACAAGCCTTCCTTTATAACATGGAGAGAAAATGTAACTGCATATGTAAGATCTACTAAGTGTTTGTGTGGTGATGTAGAATCAAATTCTAAACTGTATTTTAACATTGAAAGCACTAGGTCATGGTTTTATCCCTTTCACAATAATAGCTTCTTAAATGTCGTGTCTGATGATCCATATTATTATTTCAATTATATTCAGTGGCTTTTTAAACATCAGTAGCAATGAATAAGATGTACTCGTTAGCAAAAAATACTGAATGCATTTTAGGAGATATTAAGTGAGTAACATGCAAATGTAGAAAATCTCAGTGTGTGGCAAAACCTTTGACTGGTAGTGTAGTTGTGAAATCTTACACACAGTTTAGCGACTGGCAATAATATATCATGATAAACAGTCTTCAGGGTCAAGCTTGAGAAATATCTGACCACCTGATGTGAAATTCAACTTATGTTGCTATGGCAATACAAGACGATGGCCAAAAGCATGTTCTACTTGAACCTACTTAACCATATAAAATAGGCATGTTACATTTTACCACATGTTTTGTGCCCCACCCTCCTCTATAGTGAAGCATCTGTACCTGGTTTTACAACTCCAGGCCAATATGCAAAGGCAGGTTCTCTCATTCCTCCTTCATATGTAGTTCCTTTACCACACTTCAGTAGGCCAGCATTTCCTCCACGAGACATGCGCATGAGCTCCGGGCTGAGAGAAAAAAAAACATGCATGTAAATCCATGAAAGAACCCACAAGAGAAAAGGTGAGATAAAGCGCTGCACTATGCATCATTATTGCTTTAGGCTTTTGCAATACTGATATATCAGGAAGCTGCACTACGCAAGCTTTTTAACAAACTGCAGTTATTTTTATTTCATGTCATGAGCATCTCCAGACTTTAAGTTAAACAAAACAGTCATGTGATCCAACAAACATGAAAATAATGCTTACTTTCATGACAAATCAGGTCATGAAATTTCCCAGTTTGCCTTAATGTACTGAGGGTTATCACAAACACACAGTGTAGCAATGTACTTTTAGTAAAGCTTCCGAATCATGAAAGGCTGTAAGACAATTACTAGGAACTACAAATAAACATAAGAGTGATGGGCCTCAATTAGTTACTGTCTCTTGTCTTACACAAGCATATAAGCACTCACCCATTGTCAGCCGTGAAGAAGATAAGTGTGTTGTTGAGCACACCTGTCTCCTCCAGAGTTTGTAAAATGTTTCCCACCGTGGAATCAAATTCCAGCAGGGAATCCCCAAACGGCCCTCTGCGAGACTTGCCTGCAGCCTTCAATCCTGCAAACTGTGGGTAGTGAGTGTGCTACAGGAGCACAGAGTGAAACAGAGTTAAAGCTTAGTGATGGGTACAAATAGATGTAGATGCACAGAGAAAAAATAGTTCAGCAAGCAGCTGGAAAACCTTATTTTCAAGAAAAACATTTTTTTTTTGCCTGACACAAGCTTTTTACACCACATCAACTGTACAGTAGTGTGTCCCGCTGTGACCGTAACCACATTTAGATTGCAACATTCACTGATAACAAAAACAAAATCTAGCATTAAGAAATTCCAACCACGTGTATAAAACACTTCATGAGATTCCAAATCCTGCTGTGAATGTGGTTTAGTGATTCTGTGCGCTTTATATAATCACAATATGTGGGAAATGTGCATTCGATGGTGTAATTGGTAATAGGGCTGCACAGCATATTGTTTTCTGATTTTTATAACTTTATTCACAATTTTCCCCCAAAATTTACATTGCAAAAGCCTACAAATACCTCTTTTATAAAACGACTCATTGTGTGCTGTGAAGAATCTGAAAAGCATGAATATAAGCACTCACCCATTGTATGAGCTTAATATTGTATGGGATAATCAAGGAATCAATACAGTCCAATAAACATAAAAAGCAACAAAGTAAATCAAGACAATTTTAAACCTTTTAATATACTGACATGCATGTCATGCAGTTCTAGTAAGTGATGATACGTGTAGGTGAGGGTGTGGCTGCTGACTCACATGAGAGGCATAATAAAGGAAGAAGGGCTGCTGTCTCTTGGTTGCAGTGCGAATGAAGTCTGTGCCAAAATCACTGTAGAAGTTCTCCAGGTTCAAAAAATCTACAGGCTGCTGCAGGATCTTTTCTTGCACCATCAGAGGCACTGTTACCACCCCTTGGTCACAGTGGCCAAAACACTTCACATCAGGAGGGAAGCATGTCAGATTTTGACAAGGACCCTTTAAAAAAATCATACAAGGACCTTTTTAGAAACATTTTAATTTCAGTATAGTGTAAAAGGCAAAGTGTCACCAATAACATTATTGAGTTAATCTGGTTCTGGATTCAGGTCATCAATACTGCGATCGTTATCTACTCAACTATGGAAAGGACAATTGTAACAACATGTTAAACATCAGAAATGTTCATGCAAAATCTGGTAACTTTATTAGTTCCACAAGGGGAAAATTTGCATAGTTATGGTAGTCATGGACAAAGGTAAGAGCAGCAAAAACAATAGAATAAAAACTATACCCTACAACAATACAGGATAGAAAGTTCACAAATAATACAAAAATGTAAATATAGACATTTG